>CM032884.1:3972500-4280000 GCA_019176425.1 Megalops atlanticus | reverse complement strand
AAGGGCATTATGTGACTGTGTGCATTCCTGTGGCGCAACCACACCAGGCAGTCTATCTGTGCCAAGTAATAAACCAGTATTGCATTAATGCTATCAATTCTCTATATTGATATAATAAAGGGAATGCAGAGTTCATCATACATATTTTAAAATAAACGGCAAACAGCTTTAAGTAATTGGATCAGGAAGTATTTTTATTGTCAATTGATTTTTCTGTGCAGGCAGCATTCGAATCCTTTCCTGAAAATGAATGTAGAGTACTTCCTGCCCAGACTCTGCTTATGAGAGAATTGGTCTGTAAAATCCACAACGTCGAAAGAGGGCTGCCGATCGAATGCCTCCGGTTTGCTCGGGTTTCACATTTGCCACAGTATTTGTATTACTGAGCACATTTGGAGGTGCAATCAATTGTAGTGGTTACATGTGAAAGTACCATAACACAATCATATGCGAGTCATACGGCCCTAAAGAGTACGCGCAGGCGGCCCCTACAGGTCGCGAGAGGAGACACATGACCTCTGGGAAGGGAACCAGTTGCCAAAGTTGCTTGGTACTGTTTAAATAATATTAGATTGACTCACAAGACAAGATTGCAAAATAGATTTTTAGAAATACAAATTTGATAATTATAGAATGAGAGAGGATTGGCAGAAAACACAAAAGTAAAATCATTATTTAATTAAGACATTTTTCCTGTTATTGAATGAAGTTGCGACACCCAATGTTTTCCCTAAAATGCACCTCTTCCTATTTTTTCTCTTTAAAATGCTGTGAATACAGGAAATTCTGTCACAGCATGCTGCAAATTCAATGGATCTTGTGAGCTGTCTCAGGAACAGGAGGTGTAAATCTCCTGTGTCAGTTACCTGTGGTGGACTTTCACACAATGCCACCCCGGCAGCAATCTATGTAAAAACCTGCCAGCAAGTATCACACCAAAGTATGAACTGGCTGGAGGTTCATTCTGACAGGTTAGCAGTGTACCTACTGGATATGAGAACGGTTCAGATAGCCAGCTCTCCAGTCACAAACTGTCGGGTATTGATGGAGGAATTATCTGTCAATGCAAGCCAAAAAGCACCTGTTGTCGATCTTCCCAGATCTATACTTTCTTGTTTATCCCTAATGACAGGGGAAAGTAGGCTTTCTACTCCACATACACTTCGTCAGATTACTATTGGCTGTTATGGTTACGGCTCATGAGGGATACAGGATTCCACCCCCTCCTCTTTGACATCATCGCCATGGTTTCTTCAATGTCGCCATGGTGCTCTGTGATGGTATCACATCCTGATGCAGCAACTGTTGTGTCACCCCCTTTTACATTATTCACCTACACACCTACACAGCAAATGGCCACACCCACAGCAACTAGTACAGCTTCCACATACATTATCCATCTCTACAGCTGGATATTCGGGTTAAGCAAAGCAGTCGACATTCATTTTACAGGAAGTGGTCTACATTCATTTTCAAGAAAGGATTCAAATGGCAAGCAGTGTAGTATGGTAGTAAGGAGCAGAGCCGGTAACTGAGAGGTTGCTGGTTCAATTCTGGGGCATTGCTGCTGTGCCCTTGGGCAAGGTACTTAACCCACAATTGCCTCAGTAAATCTGTAGCTGTGTAAATGGACAGAATTGTAACCTATGTGAGTTGCTCTGGATAAGAGCATCTGATAAATGACAATAATGTAATGTAATGCAATGTAAGTGCTTTGGTCGAGAGCAGCTCTTCCTGTCTCTCTCCAGTGTATTGCCTGGGACACACAGCCATCTGTCCTTTACAAGGCTCGAAGACACAGGTCGCGGCTGCTCGTAATGGTCTGAAAACAGTCTCTCTCAGCCCAGCATAAATCAGGCCCTCAGACACCGATCCTGAGAGGCTCCAGCGTGTGCGGGTTAGTGCTCCAGATGGGCCACAAAACCACCTGACACTGCCGCAGCTGGCCCACTTGAGCTTCCGCACCCAGATTGTTTAAAGAGAAAACTGGAGAACCCGCCGCTGGTCCGGGAGACAGCCTAAAAAAAATTCCCATCTGGAGTTGTATCATATAGCACGAAATTCTACTACTGACAAAGAATCAGTGTGTGGGGGCGATGCGTGTTCCTTAAACACTGAAAATGGACTTGTCGCTAAAATCAGAGGCCATCTTTAGATCAGCACATGTGA
Organism: Megalops atlanticus; assembly: GCA_019176425.1. NCBI lineage: Eukaryota > Metazoa > Chordata > Actinopteri > Elopiformes > Megalopidae > Megalops > Megalops atlanticus. The sequence continues at coordinate 4,277,831 of CM032884.1, read as the reverse complement.
GAGACAGGCTGGAGCACCAGATGAATTGGCTGCCAGAGCAGATAACCGCTTCAATCACAACAATAAAAAGATTAGTCGTTACAAACACCAGCAGGCACTCCCACCCTCCAAGACTGATATCCCTCATCATCTTCTAGTCAGTTGCTGACACAGCTCTTGTTACTAACCGCAATGTGCCTTATTTTCTCCTGACAGTCACTGAATGTTTCCACATGAGCCCCTGTGGACCACTCCAGAGCCTCCTGCAGATTGCTGTTTGTTCTGAGCTGATCATGCATGCACAGAGTTTGCACCGTGGATCGCACCAATCCGGCACACTTCCACAAACGGTCCTTTGTTGGGTTCGAGACTCAACTCAGGTTTTTGACAGGAAGTACCACTGAGTTCCAGTGAGTTGACCGTAGGCCCTATTGTTATTGTGACAACATTAATGAGAACAGGAAGTACATAGCAGGAAGCGTTGCTGTATCAAAGTTAAAAAGGTAGCAAAAAAATCTCACATTCATAGGGCTTGTGGGAGGAAGGTGCAAAAGAAATGGAAATGCTCATAGTGATATGGGCAGCTGAAAATGACCTGAAATGACATCAGAAGCTAGATCCGATATCCAGGCTAGCCAATCATGACGAACCGAATTGAAAAATATCTTTCCTAATAGGAAGTCACATTGGGTCATTTGTAATGCACACCAGTTAGAGCATATTTTGGGTGCGTATGCCATGAACATACGCATCTTCCTGAGACAGGCCCAGGTGGCACTACAGGTGGAGCTGCAGCGCGTGAGAAAACCAACCTTTGATCAGCGCCTCCCTGGGAAACTCGACTGCGCATACATTATTACAGTCGGGAGACTGTACGATGAATAAGTTATTTCCTCTGGGAAAGAGCGAGACATTAAAAGATTAACGGGCCAGTCTGAAAGAGCAGCGCTACCCGGGAACAAGCTCGGAACCGCCTGCGTAATTCACCACTTGGCCTCAGCATTCCTCTTCTTTTCCTTCTTATAATTGGATCCTTTGTTTTTGTTGCTAGCCGCTCTGGCCCAGAGAGACCGGGCAGCTGATATCGGCTATTCTCCTTTGTGCTGTTTGAGGCAGCTGCCAGGATCAGGACCGAATCAGCCAGCATCCTTTCACGAATTCTTCCAAGAGCCCGTTTTGTATTTTTCCACAGGACCAACGACAGGAAAAGAGGCAGGGAGTAGCCGCCGGGTTTTGGGTTCGCACGGAACTAAGTAAATCATGTCAGTTCTATATTTGAGAACATGATATGAAATAGAATAGCACCGAGCCTCATTTGTGCCAAAGCCCTGTACAGAGTCACTGCTCTCCTTGCTGAGAATGCATTCTTTCAAAAATGACAGCCACTTCTGAAACTATACCTTAAAAGATGGGTGTAGACTCATGTATTGAGCATGGCATGAGATTGTTACATTAAACTTACTCATTACATTATATTCATTTAGCAGATGCGCTTACCCAGAGCAACTTCCAGCGCAAGTGAACAGAAGTGTATCTATCCAAGTTATATGTGCAACGGCATCACACCAGGCTAACAACGGTCCCAGACCAGTGGGTGGATGCACAATACCATACCGTGCCTTAGCTTTTGCTAACCCTGGGTTTTCATTCTGAAATTCACACATTCTTACAAATCTGGGTCTGTGACACTGCAGTGTTGCCGTTAGTGCCGGCTGTCAGTGACTTATTTTCATCTTTACACCCCAGCAGTTTAGCGAGTCACTGGCAGGCGTGACCTTGTTTGAAGGAATGCTGCTGTGATTCTGGTCTCTGAAGACTCGGTCCGCCTCATCCCAGGAGTGACGGATGTGTCTGCTCCTCGTAACGAAGACAGGACGGCCGTTAACCTTTCGGGGCTGCCAGTCGGAGCGACGTGTGGAAGTTATGTAAGGCGTAGACAATCCGCTAATGGGATTGTGACACAAGAGAGCCCTGGGCACCAGCTACAGTCAGTCAGAGAGAGCGGCCTACGTCTCCCCCCTCAGATCAAACCGCGTTAGAGGGTTCATCTGCGTGTCTCTGCGGGGTTCAGTGAGGATTCTCGCACACATTCACACACTGGCCTGGGAAGGACATTCCAACCGTTACAGGACCACACCAGGAGCAGATCTGACCTGAGATCTTACCAAGCCAGAATGTGAATAAGCAAAAATCCATGACCAGCACATCAATTTTTGTCACGTATTGTTCCAAGTGCGCTCCAAGTGCAGCATAAGGCAAATAATTGGCTCGTGCATTTTCCTGCAGTAACTACAGGCTCTGAAAGTGAACAGGACATGGCTGAGGAGGATAAATGATTTAAAGATGAGGTGAGGTTGAAAAGAGCACTGCCCAGTACATTATACTTTCATACCTCAAGGGTCACAAAGAGAAAACGATCAAGCAAATAAAAGCAATAACAGCCAACTGCCACAACGTCACAGCAATGTTTTGAGAACATTATTCATTAGCTGGGTTGGTCTCCAAATAGGAAGTTAATTATTCATGAGCCAATTAGGACTTAATGGATCGGGGAGAGAGTCAATGAAGCGCTGGCCAATATTCTAATTGCACTCATCTTAGCAACAAATACCAGACACTGAATTAACCATTTAACAACACCATTTAGCAGCGCCGCGCTAACGCACTCGCTGTGACTGCAGCTCGGCGAGGATTTGAACGGCACATTTGCAATAAAATAAAAGTCACACACGCACACAATGGCTTGTAATGAGCCAGTTAGTATTCAGGCATTTCCACATCAAAGACTTCTCCGCAGAGTCCTCTCCCTCAAAGACAAAGGAGGTGGAGTGGATTTGCCACATTCAAATGACGGAATTGCGTTCGTCCTGTGGGAACGGAGGGAAACACCTCTGCTTGCAGGGGCCTCATTTGAATACGGAACAGAAGGGGTGAGCTGGGTACAGCCTGTTACCTCACCCCCATGCCCTCGGGCACCCCCCATTTGCATGCGAGCATACGTGTCAGAGCTGTGTGTGCGTATGTGAGCGTACCACGTGAGCGTGTGTGTCGTGGGGGGGGGGGCGAGCACATTTCTCACACAATGCGCTCGGAGACCGGGGAGGCTTCTGCGTTATGTAACGCCGTGATGTCACAGGCGCTGCCGGCTGCCGTTCCCGCGCTGGCGGAGGAGAAGGGCGGGGAGGCAGCCGGACAGCTCGCCCGATGCCGTCACGTGCTCCTCGAACTCAGTGAGCGCCCGTAATCGCGCCTCGGCCGCTCTTTCTCTCGTCTCCCCTGGTTTGTCACGGCCCCTGTGCAACGGGCTGACGCGTGCTCTGTCCCGCTCTGCGGGTCCCGCTGTTCTTGTGACCTCATTACCTGCAACTTTGCGCCCTTGGTCTGTAAGTCACCCTGCATAACACCATTCGCTAAGACCCTAAAATGTGACGTGAAAGCAGTTCATGTTGCCAGAAACAGGGGGTTGCAATACCTTCTCTGAAGGCTGTGTTCCCTGAGCTTAAAGAGATGCCTGCCAATACTGCACACATCACAATATTGCTACATTGTAGAGTGTAGTATGTATCTACAACATTACATACTAAATCTTCTTGTTTACCTGCCTCAAAAGATGGGTGAGAATGGCAGGGAAAAACAGTATTTCTACTCCACATACACTTTGTCAGATTGCCGTTGGCTGTTGTGTTTACAGCTCGTGAGGCATACAGAATCCCAGCCTCTCCTCTTCGACAGCATCGCCATGGTTTCCTCCCTGTCGCTGTGGTGCCCTGTGATGGTAACGCATCCTGATGTTGTTGTTGAAACATTCGATAACACACGTCTACAGCACTGGAGCGAAATTACGAGCGCATTATGAAAACCGCACACTCCAGGTACTGAGTGCCTATAATATCACATTGTCCTGATGTCCTTGAGGACTGGATATCGCCCCCTGTTGCAGAGTCACACTGTACCAATAAGACCGGCTTAGCCCTCGGGTCACCGCTGGCCCCGGCTCAATATAAGAAGTAATTTGCTGCACTCTTGCTTCGCGATAGCGGTTGCTGAGGCAGGGAGAGTGCTGGGTGTGAGGCCGTCGTTGTTTACTGTTGTAATACCAGGGAGAGCCGGTTCACAGCCGCAGGCCTGAAGCACTGGAGAGGCCTGTACTGGCAGGAGCTCAGCGGCTCGGGGAATAACAGGGGAGATGCCTGAGGGAGCCCAGGGAGGAGCAGGAAACGGCAAAACCGTTGCTTTTCTTCTGCCTTTAAACAAAGCCGAACTACGTCCCCATGCAGGCAGCCCCGTCTCAATTAACTTTCATTTTCTGTTTCAACTGTTTTCCGTTTGCACCTCTGGCAGAATGCAAACCTTTTTTGTTCTGTTTCCATGGTGAGAGCTAGGGTAACGGACAGAAAGAGCGCATGTCAAGGTCGTCTCAAGAGGGGCTTTGTTTGGTCTCATTGTTTGTTAATATTTAATGTTTATTACATTTTATTTAAGCAGATGGGAGAGATGCAACAGGGGAAATATGTGCAGGCACCACTGAGGCTGCACAGAATCGTGAGTCCCTGTGTGATATTACAGACATCAGAGTGTGTCACAGCCAGGGGAACACTCCAATCTAACCAGCATGAGGTCATGTGACCTTGGTCGACAGCCTCTGTGTCAGCCGTTGCTGTGTGGTGAACATACTGCTCACACAAAGAGACACGTGCCCACGCACACATGGGCGAACACACACACACACACATGCACACACACACTTCTAATTACTGGGCATCACCCCCAGGCGCTGAGTGCAGCCAGACTCATTAACTATCCTGATATTCTCCGAAGCTGTGGTGCAGGGGGAATGTTTTGCCTCTATGATGAAATCAAAGCAGGGATCCTGCTGCTGAACTCTGAGGTGACTGCTGCTTCTTACTGTCCTGCTCCAAACCACTCACACAGACAAACACTAGAGGATCCTAACAGAGAGTGTTAAATAATCATTAGGATGTATCTTAAACTCGGGCCTACTGATTGTACACATTGGAAAACTGAACATACTGTCAAAAAGAAGGCATGTTTAGCTTGTTGCTCTCTGCTGACTTGGATGCTGAATCGACCAGCTGCGCAAGGCTATTAATCTTCTCTCAGATAAGATTACTGCACTTGACCACTTGACGACATCTAGGCCTCTGTTCCCCCAATGAAAAGCAATCAGGCAAAAAAAAAAACAATGAAAAACAAACAAAAAACACCAGTCATGTAATCCTCCTCTCCCCTCCCCCTTCTCTTCCTCTCTCCTCATCACCTCTCGACCCCCAAAAAAAAAACCCCTGCCACACATGTCACCTCTGCACCTGATGGCTTCACCGGGGTGTCCCCCAGCAGGGGCTGGGATGGCGGGGGGGGTGGGGGGGTGGTCGTACGCCCCTCCCTCCCCCCGCCCACCTTTGTCGCGTGGTTGGCCGGAGGCGCAGCCAGTGTGAGAGACTTTGGGGCGGCCCGGCCACCATTACCATCTGTTCCCACCCCCCTGCGTGCTGCACAGATTGCGCACTTTCCCAAACAAGATTAATCCGAGCGGCGGTGGGTGGGGAGGTTTGGGGGAGGCTGGAATGGCGGGGGTGGAGATGGTGTGGCTGTCCGTCTGGACAGCAGGTCCCACGAGTGACAGAGGAGTGGAGCTTAACTCTCCGTCTCTCTGTAGCCAGTGCCCTGGCCTGAAAATGCAACAACCTGTGCTGCTGATTTGACATTTTCATCCCCAGGTCCAGACTTCCTAGTGTCTTACCAACTGAGTCACTTGATTGTATCATTGTTTGACTGGTCCCATAGGTAGTGGTCCTGGTAGCTCTGGTCCTGGTACCTCGTATAATTAATTACACTTGTATAACAACCACAGTGTGATACACAGTAGTCACTGTGCAATAGTAACCCTGTAGACACAGTGTAAACAAGTATCAGAGCTACTCAATCAAACTCAAGTATCAGAGCCACTCACCTCAAAAAGTGGGACCACAAAACTAAAGAGTAATAAGAAACAACCTGTTTAATGTATGGATCATACCAGAGTGGCCGCAGCTGAAGAGACTTTAGCATAAGCTCTTTCCCTCTGAATAACCTGCAGCTCAGCTCATAGTGACTTCTGTTGACAATCTAATTTTGGAAGGCACTCTGGTAACATTTTTCTCTGTTAATTTGGCAACAATCTGGTAACAATATATTCAGCTGTATGGCTGTGGAACTGATTGATATGCAAACTAACATTTTAAGAGATTTTGTGTGATACTGATGTATCATTACATAACTGCCTTAGCATCAGCCAAGAAAAAAAGCCAAATGAAAACAACAAAACAAACAGCTTCACTGCCTGCCAAGAGATTTGAAAATCCTTTGCCATTGACTTGATGTTCTTATCGCAAAAACTACTACATCACATAAACATCTCATGCTGCCTTTGACCTGTGATACCCTATATGATTTTGCTCAGATATGTGTAAAGATCTCCAGCATAATCACAACAAGATAGATGGAGGTCCTCAAACACTAATTAATCACCCAACAGTCAGACCCTGGGGTGAGTCAGACTCGCAGCAACAGCCACGAGACAATGGGGAAGGATTCGGCTTAAAATATTCAGAATGCTAAATTGCGTCCCTCGAGCAAAAGTGGTTTAGACCCGCTGTTTGTGTAAAGTTCAGGTCCTGCTGTAAATAACAAAAATAGCGCTTTGAAGCTTGAGACTGATGCTAAAAATACCACAAGAATTGTCAAAGCTTGGTAAGAACTTCACTTTTGTTTGATTCCAACCCCCCACCACCACTCAGAACCTTTTATATAACATTTCTCTGTCTGTTTGAAGGCAAAAGATTGTGACAGAGAGAAATTGGTAGCTATATTTAACCACCTGGATCTCAAAATGTTGGTGAAGCAAGACAGCCACGTGGATAACGCTTGCATTAAAATGAAGCTAAATGGACGAGAGGATAGCTATAGACATGCGCTGCTCCAACTGCCATTGCTGATGTCACTGCCGAGGGCTGCCATACATTCAGCCTCACGGAACATACTTCCACATCAGTTGCTATGAGACCATCTCCTAGGGGCATTGGTTTGTTTTGATCTGAGAGTTTGATACCGGGGAATGAGAGCGGACTGGGGACGGCTGTATTCTATATTCCCAGTCTGACCTCTTTTCTGAACGCGCTCAGGGAGATCCAGCCACATCTGAAAACGAGAACGCACGCACGTCTCACACAGGCATCCCAGACTTAGCCCCTGTTTCGGTCAAATCGATCCAGTTTTGTCATTGACTCTGAATCACAACCCTAAGTGACATTTATTGATAATGATTACGCATTTTTTGAACACGCTACATTGACCAATGAGCTCATAGTGTTGTGATGGTGTGAGCCGTGTACACTAGTAACTAATTAATTTCAGTATCAAAAGTTCAGATCAAAACACACTGCGGATGGATTTAAATCTGGGTCTTGCTGTAGCTATAATGTATTACTCCCCCTGCTCCCCCAGTACAGTGCACAGAGTGCTTCCTCTCTGCAGCCATGCTGAAAAACAGACTTTTAACAGGATGCAGAAAACATCACGTCAACATACTGTTGTTCTTACCTTGCCTCCTGCTCTAGCAGAAATACCTCAGGTCATTTCACTTAACTCAGAGGCGCTCTGCTTGTAGCAGCATGACTGTGACACTCGCAGAATAGCATGGCATTGCTAATTGATGAAATGAAACTTATGTCGGGGATGGGATGGTGTTACGCAACCCCGGAGCCCCCGTGGACACACTCCCCAGAAAATGCTCCTGCGCTTCTGCAGTCTCCCCCAGACGCTGACGCGAGACGACAAATGAGCAGAGCCGTCCGAGAGATGAGGCCTCAGAGGGATTGGGGACGATGGCTGAGGTCTACGACAAGGAAAACACATCTTCGTGCAGCCCCCCACCGCTCACCGCCCCCCCTCTCCCTCCGCTCTTGGCCCACTCCACTGTGAGAGCAGGTTTAATAGGTTCATGCACTGCTGCTGTTCGCCAGGGAATCTCCATACTGGCTGAACACCGCACTGTGATCGGCCTCTGGCAGACCTGACATACAGAACCAGTCAACAGTTTGGACACACCAGATTAAGATAATGGGAAACATGCATTCAAAGACATTTTGATCTAAAGACTTAATGCTTAATGCTTAAATGCTTGAAATGTGTTTCTTACACAAACATAAACTGTGATGATGCTTATGTATGAATTTCTTTCCATTAAAAAATTATTTTTAAAAAATATTTTTGGCTACTTTGAAGGAAATATAAAATATAAGGTAGTTTTGATTTGTTTAACATTTTTTGGTCATTGCATAATTCCATTTGTGTTATTTTGTAGTTTTGATGCCTTTACTATTATTCTAAAATGTGGAAAGCAGTAAAAATAAAGAATAAAAGTTGTGTCCAAATTTTTGACTGATACTGTAGATCCTGACACAAAGAGCAATGGTGTGTGGATGTGTTTGCAGCCCATTTCCTCTCATTAGTGCATACAATGGGACGTGTGGGCCAGCTGTCATCCAAGGCCATGGCTTGAGCCTGATGGTGACCCTCCTAGGCCATTAGAATCAATCAGGTTTCATTTTTTTCTCAGTTTTTCCTCCTGTTTTAGCTTGACCTCCATGGTCTGGTCCTGAGGGGGGATGGGGGTTGGGGGGGTGATGAGACAACATTGTGCTCTGACCCCAGGCACCTGAATGAGGGATCTGTAGAACAGAAAAAGGGGGTGGGGAGATGATCTTTTTGACCTCTGTCCTGAAACAACCAGATGGATGGGAGGGAGATATGGGGGTGGAATGGGGGGGGGTCCATACTATCAGATGAGGCAGACAAAGGCATAACCTGGATGACAGTTGTACATAAAACGAAATATCACTGTCTCAACACGTGGAAAACAGGACAAACAGGCTTAATATAATAACATGAGCCAGCACTGCGGAGAACTGCTTAGGGCATTAGGCTTGTACACTTCAGTAAAGCCTAAAACGTCCAAGTCCGTACACTTGAAACTGCTTAACCATGCATGAAAATAAATCTACATGATACACAACGATTTTGTTCAATATGACCCAGCCATCTGAGCAGGTGACCAGCGCTATTCATCGCGGGAGAGTCGTCACGTGCCTGTCCACATAAAGGAGAAAAAGATCCCCAATGCTAACACCGTGATTGTCTTAGCTACAGCATACCTTGCCTTCTGAGCCAGTACCCCAACCAGGTTATTCCTGTGTCAGGAGGGCCCTAAAACCAAACACAAGCACTGATGAAAGCTCACAGATCTCCTGAGATGTGTGAATAAAAGACAAGGAACCATTGAAAGAGATTTCAGAAATGCCTTTTTAGAATTCACCCTGGAATAGGCCAGGCCGAAAACCCGCGGGTGTGCTTTTTATGATAAAACTGATCCTCATTTCTTCTCCAAAAAAGAATGCTGCTCCTGAGGATGTTCAGAGAGGTACCCGTGGGTGCCAGGCATCCTGTTCTCCTGGATGAAAGGTTTCTCAGTGCTGACTTACCCAAAGGGGGGTGGGGGAAGGGCATTGCTGATGGGAAAAAGGCCTCTATGACTACACTAGTCTCCAGAGACTCTCTGTACAGAAATGACATATTTTATCTAACGAACCGCTGGCTCACTTCACCACAGATCCCTCTGCATCCTGCTCACGGAAAACCAGTTCATCCAGAAACGGCCATATTTCCACACTCAGCCAAGCAACATATGAATTTTCCAACACTTTATGGCATTCAGGCTCAGAAATGAATGGGTCAGTATTTACAGTGTTGTGAAAGAGGAATAGCCAAACCATTTCAGTCAGTCAGTGAAAATAACCACTTGACATGATGTCGTTGACAGCAGGGTTACTCGGCTGGCTGCTTAAAGAGGAAATGTTGACCACATGTTGTTTGTGATTGGACAGATACACATTTTCGATTGAACCATAAAATTATACTACAGACCATCATATTTCTATCATCACAACTGAAAGCAGTTAAGTATAGTCATAAATGGCATTTTGATTTCATCTTTGAAGCAATCTGTAAGGTGAGAATCCTATCTTGTGTAGTTTGAGCGTTTGGCAACACCAGATTAGTTTAAGGCATTCCAGTCATTAAAGCAAGAAACCTCTTTATCATCCAGCCAATGCCTTAAATGGTTGATTTCATTTGTGTGCTAAATTAAATTGCAAAAAATTTCGAACCCCCTATCTGTGAAACTCTTTCATCGTTCCCTGGACGAAATGTTCTGTGCTATTATTATAAGACTACTTTCGGCATCCCTACAACGAGGCCCCATCCACCACATTCTGCTGGGACAGCTTTGGCTACATCATCTAAATACCATTTCTGAGTTTTTCACACTGAACTCCCCACATGGAGTACCGTACTATAGCAATATGTAGCCAGAGAAGAGGGAGTGCAAAAACGGGAGCACACACTCTCTAGGTCTGTAGCTTTATTACACAACCAGACTCCTCAGGCACAAACACATAAACGTGACCGCATCTGCCGCTTTCTCCGGGGCAACAGAGGAAGCTGGACCGCTCTATCAGACGGCTGGCTCCATACACTTGAGAGCATTACATAATCTTCTAGCGCGCATGCGGTACGATTTGCTTTCTCTTCGCGCGACGAGGGCACTGCCTCTACTCTTTTTGTTCTCAATGAAGATTGTCTGTCGGTTGTATTGTCTGTGTTTTGTATCCGGGAACTAGAAAATTAATTACCCACCTTGTACAGATAAAAAGTCAAAATTTGCTGCGTGCAATTTAATAAGCTGTGTATTTTAAATGTGTTCAAAAATAAAGTCGTAACATTAATTGTGGTTCATAATTAATCATGCAAGCCTAAAAAATATACGTTATGTCCCATTTCACGGCTACTATTTGCAGGAAGACTCGGTGTGGATGGTTGTTACAAAGTACAACGTGCGCCTGTTCACTTTGTGGTCACGAAACATAAACTATCGTCATACAACTGTTTGCACAGTCGACAACGGTATGCCGCGCGTTTGCAAAACACTCGCTAAATCTTCCAATCCACACGCCTCGTGGTTTTGTTTTGGTGGCTTGAAAGTAAAAAAAAACTACAAATCCCAGAAAGTCAAAGAAGCGTTTACGCGACCATTTTAATTTTTTTTTTCTAACGGCTAGCCAATAGAGCTGAGCAATCAGTTGTGACGTTGTTGCTTTGGTCCTTTTTTGCGCGAACTGGCAAAGCCGAGGCAGAGAAGAAATCGGCGCGAGAACGGTTGGAGAGTAATCTTACGCGCAACCCTAAAGGTGGGTAGAATGGTATTATTTGGGTGCATGTACGCTATTCACTGGTGCTTTACATGATAAATGCATTAATATGTATAAAACAAAAATGCAGTTGGATCAGTTACTTTTTAGCGTTAATAGCAATGTGAAAAGCGTTTGCGTGTGTTTAAGTTGGATAGCTGCACAGGTGCAGATGGTTATTCTCAAAATCCACCTGGAGTGGCCAGCTTGTTTGCAGGTTAGCAAACTTGGAGATACTTTAACGTTAGCTTGCTGACCCGCTCAGCAGCTAGGTTAAGTTAGCTTGGCAGCGAGGTTCTTCAGATTTTATCAATATTACTAGTGTTAAACGGTCGGTAATATTAATGTAAATTTAGTTTATTTGAATGCTTGTTACCCAAGTCAGTCACTTGGCTAAATATTCCTTTTTTGTCAAAAGACATCTAAATAGCTGCCTGCTAAGTTACTTTGTCAGAAAAGGCGGGTGTCGAGATGGAGTGTTGGGTAGCCAAGCAGTCGGGGGAAAAATGGGGGGGGAAATGGCTAAGCCTGGAATTTTCTGTGGGTTGGGTCGGATCAGCACATTGTGTGTTGTAGTCGGTGTAACGGTGTATTTTTATATTCGGTAACTGCTATAGTTAGGTACCTAAGTTAACGTTATCCGGTTGGGCTAACCAGCTGCCTAAGCTAGTTTCATGCGTTGCTGACGTTATTTAGTTTGTTGGTCATCGATGTCCGAAACACTGCTTGATAATGGATTGAGTATATGTGATTGACATTTGGGCTCATTTTGGGTGTGAACCATTCAATTTATTGGAGACAGCGAAAACAGTTTGTAAAGTGGTTGGCTAAAATTTGCCAGTTGGTCCAATTTGTTAGCTTGGCAGCCCTGAGTTTTCAACTTTGTTAAAAGCTCTGTAAATATTTCGCAGCACACTATTTTAGTCCTAATAAAACAACCTATTCAACCTATGGGCAGCAGGTCCAGGCATGTAATTCTGAGCAGTCAGGCGGGTGGGTCTAACGTTAGCTTTTGTTCATGGTTAGTCGTAGACAAATGTGAGCTTTTTCCCCCAAAGGGAATTGAATCCAATCGATGAGTTTGCATAACGAGGCACCTGAATGAAATGAGTCACAATGTCCTTCTGCTAAATTAATTTGCCAGTAATATTTTAAAGAACATTTTTTTTTCTGCCCCGATTGGCTAGCATTAGCTTTGAACTTGAAGCCAGTTTGGCTAGCAGAGGGGGGTACTGGACGGGCGCTCTTGTCTTTGTTTGCAGCTGTTTTCAGTTCATCGCACAACTGCGCTTTTGTTTGCGAGCTACTTTCTCAAAGGTTTGCTTGGATAAGTTTCATAAAGCGTGACGTGTGTGGTAATTGTTTGTGTATATAATGTATATATGTATAATGGCTTCATACATTGACCCATTTACCTGTGGAGCAGTTTGTCAGAACGGTGACATTTGATTGCCACTTCGCTCCCGCTGATGCGAAGATCGGGTTGTAAGGTGGATTTCCACGGACTGGCATCATTGCTGTTTCGGACAGTAATCCAAAACCGCTTTGTCCGTCGCTTTCTGTCTGTCTCCGTCTCGGTAAAATCGCGCAGAATGGGTTTCCCGGCAGAAACGGCTTTTGTTTTTAGGGCGTTTTTTTGTTTGCACTGACGCTGTGAGCTCATGGTTCTGTTTGAAATGTGGGATCTCGTTCAATTTTGGATCCACAATTACAAACAATTTAGGAAAGATTATACCGGTTGAATACTATAGCGGTCAGACAACATCCCCTTGCGTGTAATGTTCACGGATTAATATTTTGGAATGTGGTGCTGACCGTTTTTGGTGGTAGTACGATCATCCAGCTGCCAATTATGTGGGGCAAATAGCCTGAAGTGGCTCGAGTTAATTGATTTGACTTCATTTCCCGTACGCGCCGCGCATTGGGTAGCGGTTAATTTGCCGCTCTGTGTGATGTCAGGTGTGTAGGAACAGCGCAACAGGAACTACAGACTGATTAATGCTTTCACAACAGCAGCATTGGTAATTTCGTTGCAGTCGGTTGGCAAATATTTGGCGTGATAGTTTAGTCATTTTAAACGCTCGCCATGTACATTTCTGTAGCAGGTAGTCTAGTTCAAAGATGCCTTGCGCTGAAATGTCGTAAAACGTGTCCACGAGAGGGCGCCGACAATACTTTACTAGCGCCAGCTGTAGCCGAATTGTTAATGAACATGCAGTAATGACCTTTGTTTCTGTGTGGATGTCAGGAAAAGGAAGTCGCCGTTGGACTGAAGTTATCTGACAACTATGCAAAATTTATTTTTGATAGTGTATGAAATTTTTGGCTAATTGTTCCGTTTGTCCTTTTTTGAAGGTACAACAGCACTTCGTCTGAAATGGCAAGTGGTAAGTAAATTCAACTTAATTTCACTATGACATGCAGCTATGGCCAAACGAAGGCACCTTAGGAGTTTTTATATTTTAGATGTGAAGCACCACCTTCATTTGTATGAATGTGTGATGTTAATAGCAATCTTCACTCACCCATCAGAAATACAGGTAAAGGAGCTGGATAAGCGTGCTTCTGGCCACGCCTATGAAGTCATTCTGAGTCCCTCCGCCCAAGACGCCAAGGGGGAGTTTCCTCTGTCCCCCCCAAAAAAGAAGGACCTGTCTTTGGAGGAGATACAGAGGAAGCTGGAGGCTGCAGAAGAACGCCGCAAGGTAATGCCCCCCCGCCTTTGGCTCAGCTTTGGAGTGTCGCTTATGTGGGTGCAAGTACAAGTAAGCATGCAGTTTAAAAAAAAAAAAAAAAAATCTAAAGTGTCATCCTTTCATGTAATGGTCATCCAGGGTTGATGCTCATCCTAGCCCAAGAGGCCAGGTTTAGACTTGTCATGTGCAGGAGGTTAAGTTGGTAACTGCATTTGGCTGTTACCCCCAGTCCCATGAAGCGGAGGTCCTAAAGCACTTGGCCGAGAAGCGGGAACACGAGAAAGAGGTGCTTCAGAAAGCCATGGAGGAGAACAACAACTTCAGCAAGATGGCGGAGGAGAAGCTCAACATGAAGATGGAGGCCAACAAAGAGAACCGCACCGCACGCATGGCTGCGCTCAACGAGAAGTTCAAGGAGAAGGTGCCCCCGACACTCAATCACGCACCCTCACAGCGAGCTGTGTTGGAGTCGGCTGCTCTTACTAATCACCCCGATTTATTTATTCATTCATTTAGAGTTCTTGAGCATGACTCTGTTTGAGATGTTTAACTGTGTGTGTGTGTGTGTGTGTGTGTGTGTGTGTGTGTTCTTTCAGGACAAGAAACTCGAAGAGGTTCGAAGGAATAGAGAGACCAAAGAAGGAGGAGAAAACTGAGTTTTGCAGGGTTTTTCCAGGGTTTTTTTACGTATCCAAAGATTTATTTTTGTTTCATGGCCAGTATTTTCTTTGGTTTTGTTCACTGCCCACCTTGTTACTCTGAAAGAAGTAGAGGAAGTACAGAAGTTCACGGTTTATAGTTTTCTCCTTTCGAGTGTACTCGCAAAGGCTTCGGTGTGGATATCCTGTTTCATTGGGTTCTTTTCTACCTGTAGACTGTCATCGCAGCTTTTGACCTTTGAAATAAGCAGTGTTTTTTACCTATAAGGAAGCATGTCACTTATGCATAGGTCCTTAACATTGTCTATTGCATTGTGCAAGTTAATCTGTACCTGTATATGTCAAAACTGCTGTTTGAGCTTAAAGTTGCACAGTTGTTTTTTCAAGTCATGTTCGGTTTAGCCTTTTCACGCTAGTATGGTATCGGCCATCTTGTGTTTAGAATCCGCTAGTCTTGCTCCTAGATCCCTTAAGAGTCCTGATGTCCACCCTGCTTCTCGCACTGCTGTTTGCTTTGGGGTTGCTGACTGCTAGAGATGGGGTTCAGTCTTAATAAAGCACACATTAACCTGAGGTGTATCACAGAAGTACCATTTAAAGGCTATGGAGTCTGAATGTGGCCTGGAAGAGGCTGAAGCATTCAACATGCAAAGGAGCAATACATTTTATGGCATCGTGGTGGATAACTAGTTGGCTTGAATAAAAACCATGTACTGAAGCAAAATGCAAATAAAAAAATCTTAAAACTTTGGAATGTTGTGGAATTTTTTTTTTTTTTTTTGCTCCTGCAGCCCAGAGCCCAGTTTTCCTGTGGCCTGCTTGTCTTTACTCTGTTTGGGCCAAGTCTTCTCAGAAGGACTAGAACCTGATGGATGATGGTGGACTGATAACCTCAATTCCCTCTGAAATCCAAGGCTTCACATTCTCAGTGCAATGACAGCATGATCCTCTTCAGGTGCTAACATTTTATGCCAGCACTAATCTCTGCAAAGCCTGCAAATCATTTATGTGTCTAAAATCAGAAGGCATTTTCAAGTACAGCTATAGACCTGCAGGTTAATGTTTTGATTGTAACACTGTTCAGATCATATATAAAAGGCAATTCCAGATATATTTTAAACTAAATGGAGGTGGAAAAACAACGTATGTTTGCTTTTTTTTTTGCAAAATAAAAGCTATGCTATTTATGTGTCGCAATTCAAGATTGATCTGAAGTCTGGTTCATATTTCAACATTGCATTTTCAAAATGGCATCCTTCATTTCACGGGTGCACAGCAGTGATGGCAGCAGCCTGTACAAACATCATGGGTGTTTACCTCTAGTGCTGTGGGTCCCAGGTGTGAGCACCTGTGCGCTTTCAACCATCCTGGGTTGCACCTGTTTGCACACACGCCATCTGCAGTCACGAAGTTGCCTGGCACACACCAAATCCCATCTGATTACCCTGCTGCTGTTGGATTTCAGCCACCTTTACTTTCACTATCATTTAGCTGATGTTCTTGTCTAGAGCGACTTGCATGAGTTACAATTTTATCCATTTATACAGCTGGATATTTACTGAGGCACTTAGGGGGTACCTTGCCCAAGGAGATAACAGCAGTGCTTCAATGGGGAATTGAACCTACAACATTTTGGATATGTGCCTGGCTCCTTACCACTATGCTACACTGCTGCCAAGATGTGCTGGGTTGTGCTGATCATAAGCTGGCGTCCCAGTGGTTGCCTAGTGATCTTTTTGATTACCCTTGCTGCTCGGTATTTGAGCATTCATTCTGGCTTCTTGACTCCTATGTACAGAATGAATGCTTTCACTGGTATGTTTAACTCATGCTCAGTAATACACAAACCAAGAGAACGCATGACCGCTAAAATGGGATTCAACAAAGGTAACATTGATGTGAGGAGGTTTAGAAAGCTCCATGATCAATTTAAGTATGGCTGCTAATGGTCATATGACAACAAATATGCTAGTCAGAGAATGTCTAGCATTGCTAATTTGTGACATTTTAGGGCCAAAAGGTCAGCTTAATTCGAAATCTTACATTTTAATTCCTAGTACCTTCTTTAATAACTGTTATCTATCTTTGAAAGTTAAAATGTCAATAGTGTGACACGTGCACATTATTATCAATCCTTTACTGACATCTAGTGGTTGAGTCATAAAAATACAACACATGACGCACCTGACCGCTGCCATATTGCCAGACCAGTCTGGTCAGTGGTTGCCCATTTTCTGCGTGTTTTTGGCTTCTTCTCTCCCTGTGCATTATGACAGAACAAACTTGGACAGTTTTGCATCGGATTCTGTCACTGCAGTTTTTGCCAGCTGAGCACCGTAGCTCTGTGAAATGCACAGTAAAATCTGCAAAAATAGGTTTGGTCTGATGTGAAGCTAAGTATCCCCAGGTTAACAAGTTATGCTGTGCTACCTATTCAGAGCAAATCTGCAAGTAATACTGATTTTCCTGTGCTCCGTGTGGCTCTTTTGGTTTTTCACGTGACGGTCATATGACCAGCCGACTCCCTCACCCGGCGCGACTTCCCTTGCGTGTAGTTTTTACTGGAGCACAGGGAAGATCTGTGCAGCTGCTGGTGCCTCACCCGCGATTCAGATCCCGTCCCGCTGATCGCGAGGGCGGCGGTCTCCGACCCGCGTGCCCCGCCGTCTCCCCCAGCCTCCCCTCGCAGCGTTCTGGACGCGCTGGGCGACTCCGGGGCATCGGGGTCCCGGGACCCGGCCGGACACAGGGCGCTCTTTGTTCTCCGCGCTCCCGGGTCGGGCTGTGATCGGATTATAAACTCATTAGCGCACTTGCAGCACGGCGCTGCGCTCTACCTCTCCCGCTCGCTCTGAAAGGAGGACACGCAGGCTACCGCGCTTGAAAAGCCTGGTTCTGAGGCTGACCTGGTTTTTAAGGGGGCTGTTTTATCACTGGTGCGCACTGCGCCCCTCTTCTCCCCTCCCTCAGCCCAAAACGTGGGTGCAACTGAAATCTCTGCAAACCTGGCATAGATTTTTTTTCGCCCCTCATAATGTTTGCAAGTGCTATGTGTTACTGTCATTTAATCATTTATTTATTTGGTAGGCACTTCTGTCCAGAGAAACTGACAAGGTTATCACGGGGCATTATGCAGTGTTGGTGCAAGCCTGTGTACATTTCATATGCAAAACCCCAAAGACACAGATACAGACACAAACACAGAACAGCTAGTAACAAATCAATGACAAGTATACAAAGCAATTCTTTTGTGTTTGAATAGCGCCAAATAATATCCTTAAGGTTAATGTAAATATCTCATACTAACATGACCATAATCCAAACAATGATCTCCAAGGGCAAAATGACCTTATAACATAGGGTTTACCTAATGCCAAAAGTAACGTCAACTTGAATTATGCAATCATACCTGCACTTGTAGTGACTGACAATGATCTTTGAGAGCTCTGTGAGACTAAATCATGTTGTCATTAAGAGTTAGAATCACCTACTGGGTTGTTGGCATTGAATGTGGCCAAGATCTGGAAGCCAAAGTGAAATCTGAGCAGGCAGTTTGATGTTTGAGTTGCATGTGTTAAAATGGTGAGTTATTCCGCAATGCTGATGGTAGGAGGGAACTCATTCCAGTGCTTGGAAGAGCGGGTTTTGGGGTGTGTGGCTACAGGTCAGCGTGGTGAGGGTTTGTGCAGAGGGTTATGGTTAGGGTTAAGGTTAGGGTTAGGGTTAGGTATGGATTGATGATGGAAGGTAGGATGGATGGAGCGCTACACTTCACTGTTCAGCAGACTAGCACCAGGATGTTGAAAATGATGGGAGATATGGTAGGAAGCCAGTGAAGGGACATAAGGAGAGGCCAGGCAACAGCATGCTTCTGGAGGGTGAAAATCAGCCGATTACTAGTGTTCTGAAGGAGTACATATGGTCTGAAGGCACTGGAAGGGTGACTAGACAGCAGGTAACTGTAGTTGTCCAGCTTAGCTTGTACCACAGCCTGGACCAGAAGCTCTGAGGATCTGAAGGACTGGGTCACCAGGTCACCAAAAAGATGTTCTCTGTAGGAAAAAAAAACCCTTGTCACTGAGGGACCAAGGTTTCTGTGGATTGTGACAAGAACAGTATGGAATCTTCCAAAGTAATTAAACATTCCTGAAGAAATTTGGACTTCACTGGTAGATCCAGTGCCTGTTCCAGAGAGACGAAAGTTAAGATGATGGCCTGGCATCCAAGCAGCATCAGTAGTAGTACTAGCAGTCCTTGAATCACTTTTAAGGGGACCTTTTCCACTGTGATTGTACCTACTATTAATTATATAATGAACTTGTATAATTGTATAAACATTGTATAACAATATTACATTTCAAATAAAAATTGGAAATACGTTCTCTTGTACTAAAACAATTGAATGTGGACCACTTGTCCCTCAGAACCATCTGGAATCTCTGTGTCGGTGATTCTTTTCATCGGTGCGGAAAGGGAATCCTGGCGTGGTGTTCCATGCGATCACGCGTGGTGGGGATTCGAGTAGACTATTCTTTCTGCATTGGCACATTTCTCGTCAGAAAACACTTCCCACGCGAGAGTTGTATTAACAATCACATGGTTTCACAAAATATTCATTATTCCACTACCGATGTACCCTCTGCCACCTGAGGTTTATCCTGAAGGTAGCATATGATTAGACACCTCAGCATCGTATAGATTTCGTAATGTGCTGTGGTAGCAAATTCTGAGAAGGAGGCAAAAAATAACGCCACAGCGCTCTTCTCTCTTGGGACTGTCATGAATATTTCAGGATGCATTCACTGGGTTTGAATAAACAATGATGTTCTTTCATGGCTGTCGACGATCACACTGTGTTTTTTCCCCACAAAGACACATTATTGCTGTTACCAGTGAGGTGGGAAGAAAAGGCTCAGTCCAGCCTTATTGAAGTACTCAGAATATAACGTTTATGACTGGATAAAATCAGACTGACTCTTAAACTAATAACAATACATTACAGTAAGGCGACGCACAATGGAAACAACAGGCGTTTCTGTCAGTGGAACGACTTCTGTATCTACACCTCAAGATTGCCTGGAGACCACACTTTTTTCAGAATTATTTTCTGTTGTCATTGCTATCGAAGACTGTAAAATACAACATTAACGTAAATCATACTTGCAGACTTCCCAGTTGCAAATAGTTACAAGTAGAATTAAAAACCATGCAACGCAACGCGATGCAATCAATTCGTTGTAAAGTGCCCACGCACAGGGTCAAGCTCTCAGTCCAGACATACTGTATCTTTGGCATCTGAAAAAGGACAACAAAAAACCGAATCCACGGTATCGGACCCAATCATCAGAGGGCATACTTCAGAGATCAAGGAAGGTGTGCAGTGCTTGTGCTCTTCTGACTTCATGCGGAACTTATTGCCCTACCCCCTGACAGCTACCATCTGCTCTCTGGGCTGGGCTAGCTATTCATTTATCCACATCATTCTGACGGAGTTGTCATTGTGTGTTAACCGTCATAACCATTATCCACATTAAACGCAGATGCACTTTACTCGTGCCCTTCTTTCCCATCCCGGCGTTTACAGGCAGTGCAGTATAATTGCTGATGCAGGCTGTGCGTATGAGGATTTTTTTCTGAACACACAGCGCATTTTATTCCTATCGCCCTACCCAGCCCAATCCCTCCCATTTGGGTTCGCCTGCTTCACGCTATTGGTCATAATTCCTCCGAACTGACCGGGAGCTCCAAATGTCTGACGGATGATTGGTTAAAACACCTGCTACTCAGACGCTAGTGGTTTGCCGAAGGGGGCACAGCCCGTTTCCCCATCTCTGTCCTGCACGAGCCGTCAGACACTTTAGCGAAGGAATTTATTGTTTTCTCCTTTCCCCAAAAAAATGCAAGTTACATGTGTACACATTCTGGAGAAAGAAGTCTGATACGCGATCGGTTTGCAGCGTCGCAGCGGGTCAACCCGTCAGGTAAGATAAGAGCTGTGTGGTTATCTGCTATTTAATGTAATGTAGCTAGCAAGCCAGCTACGGCTGCGAAAACCCCGTTAGCCGGGATGCTAAAGCGAATCAAGACGATTATTATTTGCAATAATTCAGAAGGCAAATGCATTTTTAATTCCTTCACAAACCGCGGATTCGCTCATCTCTCGGTTTTGTGGAATGGTACGAAAATTATGTAAATTGTTGAGTATCGGAGGAAATGCGTGCATATTAATCTTCTAAGGGCGAGATCCTTTATCACATTTGGGAGCATATGTGCTGTTGTTGAGATACAACTGTGGATCTGTTTCAAAGAAGGAAAAAAACGCTCGTTAACCCTATGGAAAAAGCTATCGATTTTTTTCCTATAATTTTACACATGTACATCCATGTGGTGTTGGAACAGGATTGCCTGCCGGATGCGTGCACTGAGCTATAAATTATTACAGAGATTTCACGTGCCCACCGTGAGCTATGGGTTTCATCCATTCACTCGTTAACATTCTATTAATATTTTAACGACTGCACTCGCTGGTGAAGACGTGAAATCGAGGACTAGGAAGTTCGTTGGTCGCTCGTGTGTTATGCAACCGGTTTCCATTCATTGTTCGGCGCTGTATGTTCACCATCGCGGTGTGGGGCTGGCCCATCGTAGCAGAAAAATCTTGACACGCCGCTAGGGAGTTCATTCATTCACCCGTGCGCGTTCGAGATGCATTTGCGCTCACAAAAGTGCGCGTTTGAACGCCCACGCTTAGGCACTAGTGATCCAAGATTATCAATCGTTAAAAACATACAGTGTGCGTTTTCTGAATTGTTCCCGTTTAAAGCCAGATGGAAGCAAACACTACAGACAGCAACACAGACAAAGAACCTCATCAAATAATGCCATTAGATGGCCCACAAAGGATTTACTGTAAGATGGACAGAGGCAGGGGTTAAAAAACATCTACTGTATATTGCAATGTCACATAATGGATTATATACTCATGTGGATTATATATTTGGAGATTCTTGACCGTTTGATATGATGTATGGCACACCCTTCTATTCCAAGCAGTAGAAGGCATTGCATTACGCCTGACCGCAGTTTCTCACTCTGGTCTACTCCTACAGATCCCACAGTGCACTGAGGCCCCCCCCCCCTTCTCCTGTTTACCATGGCGACGGTGGTGATGGAGCAGATCGGCCGGCTGTTCATCAACGCGCAGCAGCTCCGGCAGATTCCGCGGCTGCTGGAGTCGGCCTTTCCCACGCTGCCCTGCACGGTGAAGGCGGCGGACGTGCCCTGGGTGTTCCGCGAGCCGCACATCCTGGCCGGCTACCGGCCGCCCGACCAGAGCTGGCGCTACTACTGCCTGACGCTCTTCCAGCGGCACAACGAGGCCGTCAACGTCTGGACCCACCTGGTGGCCGCCCTGGTGATCCTGGTGAAGTTCCGGCAGGTGGCGGAGACGGTGGACTTCCTGCGCGACCCCCACACCCAGCCTCTCTTCATCGTCCTCCTCTCCGCCTTCACCTACCTGGCCTGCAGCTCGCTGGCCCACCTGCTGTCGGCCAAGTCCGAGCTCTCCCACTACACCTTCTTCTTCCTGGACTACGTGGGCGTGGCCGTCTACCAGTACGGCAGCGCCCTGGTGCACTTCTACTACGCCATCGAGGAGGAGTGGCACGCCCGGGTGCGCGGCGTCTTCCTGCCCGCCGCCGCCTTCCTGGCCTGGCTGTCCTGCGCCGGCTGCTGCTACGGCAAGTACGTCAGCCAGCGGCTGCCCAAGTTCGCCCACAAGCTGTTCCAGGTGGTGCCGTCGGGCCTGGCCTACTGCCTGGACATCAGCCCCGTGCTGCACCGCATCTGGGCCTGCTCGCAGACGGGCTGCGCCGACCCGGCGGTGGACTACCACCGCTACCAGGTGCTCTTCTTCCTGGTGAGCGCCTACTTCTTCGCCTGCCCGCACCCCGAGAGCTGGTTCCCGGGCCGCTGCGACTTCCTCGGCCAGGGCCACCAGATCTTCCACGTCTTCCTGGTGCTGTGCACACTGGTGCAGATCGAGGCCGTGCGGCTGGACTACGGGTCCCGCCGCGCCCTCTACGAGCGTCTCCACGGCGACCTGGCCCACGACTCGGTGGCCCTCTTCGTCTTCACCGCCTGCTGCAGCGCCCTCACCGCCTTCTACATGCGCAAGCGGGTCCGAGCCCTCCTCAAGGACAAGGAGGAATAGGAGGAGGAAGAGGAGGAGGAGGGGGTGTGCTTGTGTGCGGAGGACAATCTCACACACTGCGGAGAGGCAAGAGTTAACAAAAGGAGAAGAAATGCTCGATCAGTTAAAAAAAAAAAAAAAAACAACACCACAACACCATGATGTTTCCAACTCCTCTTTTTATTACCATTTTATTTGTGGTCTGCTAAAAAATAAAGCAACCATTGTTCGATCAGGCCATTGAAAAACAGAACATACTCCGTAGGGTTGACTGTATTTGTGAATTGTGCGTACTGTGACTTTTCCCTCAGTGCAGGGCTGGCTTCTCCCTGTAACTCCACTGGAACTGGCATCCGCTCTGCCTCTCGCAGACAAAGCGTTGAACACTGAACAGCAAAGGAAAAAAAAACAAAACAAAAGAGTGTCTGTATCCTGTAAAATGCACATAAACTCTTAACAGAGTCAGTTTTTTTGCTTGTTACTAAGCAACATTATGAACACTGGTGTCCCTTTCTCACTCACAGACAGACTGGTTAAATGAGTGGTTTCCCCCAAAGTAACGGCAGTACCTGCTTTTACCCACTAGATGGTGCTTAGAGAGGGCACGGTTGAAAGTAGCTGCAACCCCAGAACGGTGCCTGTTTTTTCTCGTGATGGCTTTTTAGGGAGACTAGTAGCAGGGTAAGGATGAGGTTTGGGTTGGTCTCTTACTGCAGTGCGGTTTTTCTCAATACTTATGTTCAAGGTCAACACACTTCGGGCTAGAAAACTACTGTCATTTTGAAAGCATGTAAAACCAGGGGTGTGTGCTTCAAGGCCACCAGATGCCTGCGGGTTTTGTAGCTATCAGTTTGATCACCAGTGATGTAAAGGCAGAAGGACAGGTGACTTTCCCTTTCATCCCTTCTCCTTCACATCTTACAAACAACTGAAACCTGAGGTGTAAACCTCAGTGAGTGGAACTGTGTCTTCTCACTGTGCATGGTATTCTTGGCTAAACCTCGGCTTTGTTTCGGTCTTCATGACCAACTTTGTTTAATAATTCCTGTGTCATGATCATATTTATTAATATAATGATGTTACGTGATGGCTTATTGCTAAAAAGACCAAACTGCCATGAAAAAATCTCATCTTCATGAATTACCCTGACCACAAAAGTTTTTAGAGAGTAGTGCCAATCAGTTGTTCTTGTCTTATAAATACATCTCTAACTTAAAACTGCATATTTATTTTAAAAACAAGATAGACCTGCTCTCATAGTATTCATAATGTGACATTTCATTATCAAAGATGAAAGAATCTGCAAAATAGATCCTGAGAACTTGATGTGGTTGTCACACAAAATTGGTTTCGATGTTGTGATCACTGTCACATCACTTGGCGCTGGGCAGCGCAGACTGTGGTCTTTAAGTGGTTAACCCACAGTCCCCAAACAAAGCCTTTATTTTAAGTCTCCTCTGTCTGGCACTCATCAAGGTCGAGGTGAATCTCTGCCCTGCGACCAGAGCTGCGTGAAGTGTGACATTTATGTGCTCCTGTCCGAAACTGGCGTGCGATTCACGGTGTGATAACAGAGTCTCCTGTCTGAACCCACGCCTCGGCGTGGACTCTCAGTGGTCAGGGGGGCAGCGGAGATGAGCCAATCACAGATGGCGTGTGATTTTCTTGGCCCTCTGCTGCGGGATAGGTGGTCTCGACGTCAGGTCTGTTGCGAGAGCGGGGCGGGACAGGAAGGTGAGGGAGGACAGAGGAGAATCCATCCGTCGTCTGAATCCATGTTCAGCCCCCAGAACCTACTCACCAACCAGCACCAGTCTACAGCCTTAAATGTCTGAGCATGCGAAAAAAAAAAAAAAACAGGCCAAATCCTGTAATGCTTTGTACCTTCTGTATACTGATGTCATAAACCGCCGGGTAGTACATTTTAGGTCCATAAAGATCCGCTTGCCTCAGCAGCAGAGCCTTAGGACTGAATTATGTAAACGGAGAAGAGCATCAGTCATATTCTGTGAGGGACTGAGGAGGCAGTATGGCTTAGTAGATTGAAAAGGACAGGCAGTGACACCTTCCTGTTTGATTCGATAGAACTTGGTGACAGATTTGCTTTTGCTTAAGGCTGCAGTGACTGGAATATGTGCCCTGGATTACTATGATGTCTCTTTGCTGTCGTGACGAGGTCTCTTTTGTACCCCAAAGGGCTTGAAGTTTGGCTTTGCCTTTCCACATTCCATGATGTAAATGCCTTTGTATTTTTTTTTTTTTTACTGGTGTTTTGTAGCTGTTGCACTTTACTTGCAAAATGTTCATGTCACGTGTGAGATGTGGGTGTTTGTGTGTGTGTGTGTGCGTGTGTGCCTGATTGAAGATGAGGTCATCGTGACGAGACAGAATTCTCGGGCAGTGTCATTCGAGGACCCGCGCTGTCCTTTACCAACATGGCCGTTATTTAAAAAGAGCTCCTACTGTGTGCCATCATTTCTCAAAGCCTTTAGCCTGTCACAGAGCTGCCATCCAGCCTCGCATACCAAGCAGTCGTGGCGCTGCATATTCTCTCTCTCATGGATCCCGTTTTCTCTCCCTGGTAACAAATGATTCGCTGCCCTCAGATTCAGAGAATACAGTGCCTATCTGCATGGTCTGGCCCACGTCCCTGCAGACACGGCTTCTGCGGTTTTATACCCAAGAACTGATCTAGGAGTCAGTATGCCCTACTCTAATTCTAAAACCAGCAAATGGTTTATAAAAAAAAATCCGATTCAGAGTTAGTGCTTGGACAGAATCTGTCTGCAGCACAGGGTTATATTGGTGGCCAAGGGAAAATCGTTGGACAACGAGAGATGGTGTTGCACACGGATGATGTCACGGAGAGATGAGGTCATTTAGTCAGGATGTCAGAGAGATAAGAGTTGCATTCTAAACTGCTCCCTTGCTGTCTAATGATCCCAGAATGAAGGGACTAAAGTGAATCGGCAGGCATTAGGGATGAAGATATAACCCTCAGCAACTGGATCCACAGTCCACCTCACCGCGGGTCTTATAGGAAATGATGTGTAATTGTGGAAGCTTTTCTTTATTATGTTCCAAAATTTTAAAATTTAAGTCACAACTAACAGCAGAAGCAACTGTCTTTTAAACCAGCTGCTGTGGTTTTGTATTTGTATTTTACTGTACTTCCTTAAAAATGAAATGTGATAAATTAGTATTACACACAAGTGTAAGCAAGTAACCTATTTAAGCAAAACCTTCTGATGGTGACAGGATCTTACATGTTATATTTGGAGTGTGCTGCCATCACCTCACCTATTCTGTATATTTTTTTGAATATTTATGTCATGCTTTCTGTGTATGTATCAGAAAGAAGCGCTTGTTTTCAGCTGTTATACGGGTACAGATTGTATTTTACTGTGTAGGAATGTGGACTGACGCTGCTGAAGTGTGTTTCTAACCTCTTCCTGGCCTCACCAGTGAGCCCTCTGTGACTCTGTGCTAATATGACTAATATGGGTTATGGAACAAGGAGGGGTCTGGAATGCAGCTGAGGTTATAGAGCAAGTGACAAAGTGATGAGGCAGAGAGAGAGAGAGAGAAGGGGGGAGGGAGAGATTTGTGCACATGGGGTCATGGAGAGGGAAGCCCAAGAGATATGAGGTCACATTCCAGAGGGCCTGGAGAAATGAGGTCACAGACTCAGGATAACCTGGAGAAATGAAGTCACAGAATCTGGAAAACCTGGAGAAAATGCGGTCTCAGATTCAGAGGAACGTGGAGAAATTAGGTCACAGATTCAGGAAAATTTTGAGAGATGAGGTCATAGATCCATGAAAACCTGGGAAAATGACGTCACAGGTTCAGCAGAAATTGTAGAGATATGGTCATAAATTGAAGAGAACCTGGATAAATGAGGTCACAGATTCGGGAGAATTTAGAGAGATGAGGTCATAGATTCATGAGAACCTGGGAGAAATGAGGTCACAGATTCAGGAGAGCCTGAAGAGATGAGGTCATAGATTCATGAGAACCTGGACAAATGAGGTCACGGAGAGAGAAGAACCCAGAGAAATGAGTTCACAGTTGTAGGAGAACTTGGAGGAGAGAATGAACAGACAGTAGAGAACCTGAAGAGATTGAGGAGGACCTAGCGAGCAGAGGCCACACTGAGAAGGGGATGATGGCCAGTTCCAGGGAAACTGAGATGCTCTGAGGGTGGGAATCGTGACTGATGTCTTGAGCAGCGCCTACACTACCTGAGACTCTAATCTGAGGCTGAATCTCTGACACTGGTGTTCCCTGTTCTACAGTCACACTGGAGGAGACCAGGACTTCTGATGCCTACAAAAGAATTACATTACAAACAAGTGTAAAAAAATGACTGTATTAATGTACTGTGGTATTCAAGCAAATAAAAGAATAAGGTTAACCCTGTCCGTGCTGTCCGAGTTTGAATGGCAGAGCACCGAAAGGAGAATAATGCCTCACACAGTGCACCGTTGTGTCCGTTATTACATCAGCACTGCACGCATCGTGAGTTCATAGCACACGTTTCCACACCTGATAAAGGTGGGAATTTGCATAGGCTGCCAAAAGAGCGGCCACAGGAGTCAGTTGTATGTTCTTCAATGACAGACATAAAAAAGGTTTCCAGGCTACAGCTAAGTAGCCTGTCAATATTCAGTAGTTGCTAATAATCCAATATCCAATTTTTCTGTTCTGGTCTGAAGTAGTTTTTTTGTATAATAGTTTATGGAGAGTTTGTATGGTCTTGTATGGATATGAGATGGCACAAAAAGAAGAAAAAAACAGTGTAAAATGAAATCAACACATTAAAACGAACATGACAGTCCTTGGAAATAACGGTGTAAAGAACCTTGATAAATAGAATGTTGAAAGCAGCCTAGGGACTGCTGTTTTCCCGTGGAGGCCACACGCCTGTTGAGTGGAATCATTTGCATTGCACCGTGGCAGTATGTTACCTGGGAAGAATATACAGTACAATAATGTTCCCATGAATTAGGAATTTCCACCATATTGTGACAATTGTTGTCACATCTTGAAATTTTCTAGCAAATCAACACCTTCAGTGAAAAAAAAAAAACGCTTCCTGCTGAAAAATGGATGAGAATATTCTTGCCAAAAATGATCATTGGCACCATGTTCTAATTTTAGCCCATGAAGTTATTTGCAGGTGTATTGAAGAAATGATAGTGAATAAGTAACTTCAGCATCTTTTTGCACTGTGCTTTTTGCAAAAAATAGATTAAAAACAATTTATTAATATTGTTAAATGACTAATGTGTCAGTCTTGCCATCTGTGTCAGAGCAGAGTAGGGCTTTGACAAGGATAGTGAGACCAAAATGTTGCAAGAAGCAATGTGTGCATTTTCCCTATTACATGGCTGATTAATGACAACACAATACAGTTATCAACAGAGTACATACCATGCATATTTAAATGTGAAATCATGTGAAAACGCTAATTCATCTCAACAATCTGATCTCTGTCAGTGTAAGACACCATTAAAAGAACAGCTTTGAGTCAGATTAGGTGCACCCCACAGATGCACTGCTTTGCCTTTCTGTTTTTGTTAAGGTATGAAGTGGTATGCATTACCTCATTCCTCTGCAGGTGTTGCAATGTTAAATAACCACTAGAGGGCAGTCTTGTCAAAGAAACCTGGGGCGGCGCACGCATAACTCTCATGGCCGATTCTGCTCAACTATCCAGATCACGGACAGGCTTTTGAAAGAGGAAGGTTAAAAATGGGTGGCGCTCTTAATTCTCAAAGTGTCAATCTCTCACTGTAATTCAGTGCTTGAGTGAAATGAGATTCAAAGCACAGGTGATGGAGGCTACACTTCAAACATGCACAAGTGCGACTTTTACAAGTGAGAGGGTTACCTCCTGCAGATGAGCTAAAAACATAGATTTCTCTACCTTCCAGCACCTGTCTGTGTAGAAATTGTGCATTATGCCGTGACAGTCCCTTATGAAAATGCTTTCATAGGAAACCAAAGCTCCTGCAGTAACTCAATCTCACCTTGTTTTAAAATGAGCTGATCCAATGACATCCTTAAGAAGTTTTTTTTGAGGTTCAGAGCCTAATTAATATACATATTCCAGTTTGTACTCATACCAGCACAACATATAATCCCATGGTCCCTAAAAAACACCAGCTGAAGACTCTTACTTCAGGACCTATGTAAGGGAAGAGATATATTCAAGTCCAGTTTATCAGCTGCTTAAACTGAGACCCACAGAAGCCTACCGTGCACATGTAAATTTCATGAGATAATGTGACCGTTCAACATGTAAAGGAATGTACTGAGCAGTATCTCCCACCAGTGCGGAAGAGACAGGTTGTGAAGGGTGCAGTACCTCTGTATGCCACACAGGGGCAGTGCTGGGACGCCAACCCACAGGGCCATTTAGCACACACCGCAGACCAGTGTGCTCTGGAATCCTGTTTATCACCGTGCCAACCACAAGCTGAGATGCTGGGCAAATCTCCCTCATCAGTATTTGACAGCGATCACGCCCCCTGCCCCCCTCCCTACTCGAGATCCCTCAGTCTTGACTCTCAAGGGATTCGAGTCTGCTCACCTGAAAACCGCTCACTGGCATTTGCCTGTCTCTCTCATCTTTCTACTGTGGAGTCCATTCCGGGGTGAGAGTGGGAGTGCCACTGTGTTCGCATCCATCTTGTTTGCAAATCACACCCCTCCCTGGCTACTTAATACCTCTGCCCAGCCTGCCTCTCTCCGAAACATTGCCTGAGAACGTCTTCCCCACACACCTGAGCCCTCCACCCGGCTCGTGATGCTATTGCCTCTCAAAGTCACGAGGGAAAAGAGTCTTGGATACTGGAGAGGATCCTAGAGGAAGCCAGAGGGTCCATTTGTTTTGTACTCTGCAGTTTCTGAGAGGTTGTTTTCTGGAGAGGCCCTTATTGTATTAGATTCCAGAGAGGACACTAAACCCATTAGTGGCCAGAACAGCACAGTAGGTCATGTAAGACATTTTGTATCTCTTTATTTGCAGGTCGGGGGCGAGGGTGAGTACATCAGTGTGTCCTTGACATGGTTAGTGTAAGGCTGTTTCTGGTGTGATGTAAGCCCTTTTGGATGCGAGGGTGCTCCAGGTTACCCTGCCAGGACAGGGGTTTGTAGGTGTACCCTGAGAGCTCCGAGGGGTGGTGGATGGGGGTTGATAAGGAGGCCAAACATTTGAGGACGTGTGTGTGTGTGTGTGTGTGTGTGTGTGCGCATGGAGGGGGAGGTTGAAGTCAGTGGGGGGCTGTTCAGGCAGTCAGTCACACTCACACGCAGTGGGCTTGGCTCTCAGAAGGTCAACAAAGTTCTGTGAGAGATGTTGGGGATCATTTTGCTAGCCCGTGGCTGAATTCAGAACGTATGTGGGTGTCTGAAAGATGACGGTGAAGGTTATGAGGACAGTCTGAATCATAAAAAAGCTGAACAAGTACCTTATGTTCCATGCAGCTTTTCCCCTCATCTCGATGTACCAACAAATATGTGCCTCTGTTCAAGTAAACAACTCGGCCAGGGGTCATTTCCGATAACCCCCAGAGGGTTGCCAGTGTGGGCCTTCAGTCTCAGAAGTACATCTCAAGGTAGCCCTCCCCCTTCCCGGAGGGATTTGCCGACAATGAATGTTTGCTTTGAAGCATGCCTTTGCAGCCCGCGCGATTGATTGTGGCCTCTGGAGAGCCTTATATAAAGTCTTAATAATGCAAGATGGAGTGAACCAGAGAAGGCCTGCTTTGCCATGGATGAAACATCTGTGGGAGATGGAACTGCTTGAAGCGGCACACCCTTGACTCTCGGTCCTGTTCCACTGCAGCTTCGCGTCTCTATCCTCATTGTCGGGGCCAACCCTGTCTAACGGCCATCGTCCTTGAAATGTTGCTAGTGTTGTTGCATGTAATCATATACAATAACCGTATATTTATACATGTTACCTTGATGCAGTGGGTATGATATATGTATGTATGTGTAGATATATGTATATATTTGATATAAACATATGTATATATGGTATACATGACGTATTTGATATACATATATGTCCGGGTATGTACAAATATGTGTATGTATATATATTTATAAATGTTAACAAAGGCAGTAAAACGTACCCCACCCCAGAGTTTTCTTCTTTCTCCACAAACACAAACACAAGCAGAAAACAACAAAAAAAACCCCACCAGATTGCACTCAGCATTGTTTGTTCTTAACTCGAAACCGACAAATAAATGAACAACATCCCACCCTGGACAGCTGCTAAATTAATAAAGACTCGGAGGTAATTATACCCCTGCTAATTACTCCCACGCAGATGTGGCCGTGGGGAAAGCGGTTGTGACACGCGTCCCATTAACTTTCCCCTGCCCACGGGGAGCTCTGACCGCAGGGGGGCTCCTCGCTGTTCCGAAACGCTCCGATGACGTCTCCTTTCGGGGGCCGTCTGACCCCGTCACTCCCCGCTCCCCACTTTGCATTGTGGGATCTGTCATGTCAGAGAAAGGGGGGGAGGGTGGGGGGTACGGAGGGAGAGGAACGGGAGGGATGAGAGAGGATTTTGGCACCGCTCCTGTTGATAAGAGGGCCAACATATTTGTCGGCGATATTGCTTTTCTGATTCAGCTGTGCGCCGGCCTAGGGGTGGGGGGTGTGGCGGTTAAGGAAACTGACCCCTGACCAGTAAACCTCACACAGTACGTCACTTGAAACGCTGCGGTGAACACGCAGCTGCGTAACAGAGCAGTGCAATATGCGAGTGCCGCCGAGATGCCTGACATGAATGGCAATGAGAAGGGCTGTCTTCATTCAAATACGCAGTGATGTCATCCCCCCTCTTTGAGCTCCAGCGTGTGCTTTAGGTGAAGATTATGAGCAGTAAGGCGGGGTCATTACTCACGAGCACCGTGTACAATGCCTGGTACAGTGCTTATTGGGCCTTGAGGCTTGAGTCATTTAATTTGTTCCATTTATCTCTAGCTAGTGGCCTCCGATGTCGTCTCACAAGGTCCTTAGCAACGGCATGTCTGCATTTTGACAAAACCAGACAGTTTAACATCCTGTGCCCGGGAGATGAATGGACATGTTGAAGAATGGACAACCCTGGCTCACAGAGCTTCTGTCAGCCTCTTCATTTTACAATGCAAACAATTCATAGCAGGCGTTTCACAGGTCTTGCTTCTCATAATGCTACACAGGCTGACTGGCACTGTTGGGATTGCTCCTTAAACACAAAGTGCTGTGAAAAAATATGATTTCTCTTCGGGGCAATCGCATAACTGATTTCACAGGGGAAGGCTTTGAGTTAATGCAACAAAAAGACTGTTTTTTAAAAAACTGTCAAAGAACATCTGTTTGGTGTCAACTGTTGATTTCTCTGCTGCCTGTCAGGGCTGACGTTCACACACATTCCCCCACACACACACACACACACACACTCAAGACTCTTGCACACTCAAGACTCACACAAGAGTACACAGACTCACACGCATACAGACTCACAGGAGAGATTAATATTCACATGCAGTATATGCACATATTTAATGGCAGCCAGATCCATAAAGTTCCAGTAAAGACATTGTGGTGGAATATATTTTCCTGGAGGCAGGTTGGGGGGGCTGGGGGGGGAAATCATTGAGAGTTAAAGTGTAAATTGGTTCTGGCCATATATCTTGCCGCTGATGAATTCCCTGTGTTACATTATACGGTTAGAGAATCCTAAATCATACGGCCAGGATAGCAATAATCACCTCACAAGCTGCCTGCTGTCCTCTAACTATCTATTCCCTTGCTTGTCTCTATCAATTTTCAAACCTGCGGTCTTGAAAGCCCCCCCTCCCAAACACCCCCCCCCTCCCGGACTGCCCTTCCCCTGTCTCCTTTCCCTTCTTTAAACGTTCCATTTGCACTGTCAGATAATGATTTGTATCAGGCTCAGTGAGGTAATATGAGCGGGCACGGACATCCAATCATGTGCTGTAATTAAAGACGAGGCTCCGCTGGAGGGATCAACTTTGTTCAGAGTTATTAAACGGCCCTCTGCTTTCATCCTGCACTCTTTCCTTTTAAACCCTCACCTTTTCTTCCTCATATCCTCATCATCTGTTTTTTTTTTTAATTCACTCTTTCTTTTTCTGCCAGACCCAGAACCTCTTCACCCTGGCCTTCCCTTATTATCTATTCGGGGGTTTATCGATGTACCCCCACCATCTCGCTCTGAGAGAGAGGTTTTCAGAGGCAAACTGAATGATCAAACTGGTTGAGAGGGAACCCTGCAGTTTTTACATTTGTAATTCTAATCCTGAAATGACAGCACAGTCTGAGCCTGTGTTGTGATAGCAGTTACAGTCAGTTACATCCCCCCTCCCCCACCCCCCACTCACCCCGGTCCTATGTGCCCATTAATTCATGTAGGTGCGTGTTCATCGTTGTTTTTACATTAAATAATTTCACTCGAGTGGAAGATAGAGTTATCATCTGGAGTGCACGACATCCCTTAAATCCTTGATGCGGGATTGCACTGTGGGAGCGTGGGGGCGGGGGGGTGTGGGTTGCTGAGGTGGGATTGGTTGCATGTTACGGTTAATGAAATGAAAGCCGTTTACGCAGTCAGAGGTGATAGTAACCGGGCTCATTGAAATGCACGGGGGTGAGATGCGGGAGGGTTTGGTCGTTTCACCTGCTGGTCTGCCCGGAGCTGTAGTGGCACTCCTGCTTCCAACCCCCCCCCCGTTTGATTACAGGCAGTTCATCTCCCTGGCAGAGGCTGGCTGCTCGTCTGCTCTACCTCCTGACTGCAAATGAGAGACACGCTCAGCCGCTGCTGTCGGGTGCCTCGTTTCCGCGGCAACTTCATCATTCACACGGCGCACGGAGCGCCCGGCATAGCTTGTGTGGATGCTCGGGCGTGTGACCAAGAGGGGTTGCGGGTTCAGTTCCCAGCGTTGGCGGGGCCGCTGTACCATTAAGCAAAGCTGATTAACCGGAATTGCTCCAGTAAAGGTCCACCTGTGTAAAAGGATTACCTGCCAAAATGAAAGTCACATTGCAGAAAGGGGGGGCAGGTAAGCGCCACGCCCAGCTGCTCTCCCCGTCCTCAGCGTGCTCCCCGACTCTCCCAACATGCCCCCTCATACGAAAACAGAAAATAAAAAAACAACACAAAACAAAGGAAGGGATTCTGATAAATGTATTCGCATTTCGAGTTGCGCAAGCCCCAAGGGCGATGTTTAATGCAGAAAAACAGAGCCCCACCAGGCGGCTGTGTGGCCAATGGTCTCACGCTTGTTAGAAACAAACAGGGAGGAAAAAACAAT
This sequence comes from Megalops atlanticus, assembly GCA_019176425.1. Taxonomy (NCBI): domain Eukaryota; kingdom Metazoa; phylum Chordata; class Actinopteri; order Elopiformes; family Megalopidae; genus Megalops; species Megalops atlanticus. The sequence continues at coordinate 4,243,658 of CM032884.1, read as the reverse complement.
CTCATTAGCCTGATAAAATCTCAGCGCCCCCCCCCCTTTTAATTCCGACCGGAGTGGGGGCCGCGTGAAGAAACTCTGCACCTCCGGGCCCGATGGCGGAGCTAGCGACGGCGTTAGCCGGGAGTCAGAGCGGGGTAATCTAATGCTGATGTGTGTAATTGGAGACATGGGCGGCTTTATTGATGGCGAGGAGAGAGGGCTGATAATAAAGGATCTCTGAGAGTTGAGAAAGCCATCTGTCACCGGGGCGTAGAGAAGCAAACCCGGGGGCCTGGGGAACCAGACTGATTTTACATGATTTTATATATTTTTTTTTGGGGCTTGCTTCAGGTTGGAGGGAGGGAGGGAGGGAGGGAGGGGGAGGGGGTGTTGGGAGGGGAATTGGATCAGCTGTGGGACTGCACAGATTGTACAGTTCAGCACTTTGGCGGCAGTGTGGCATAGTGGTTAAGGAGCAGGGCTTGTAACCAAAAGGTTGCCAGTTCGATTCCCCACAGGGGCACTGCTGCTGTACCCTTGGGCAAGGTACTTAACCCACAATTGCCTCAGTAAATATCCAGCTGTATAAATGGATAACATCCTCTGGATAAGAGCATCTGCTGAATGCTGAATAATCTATTGTAATGTAATGCATTCAGCTTGCAGCTGCAGGGCTGTCCTGTTGCAGACATTCATGGCCATTACATGTCATTGTGAGTGATGTCCCCTAACCCTAAACTAAGTGTGCTGAGGCCAGCTAAAGCGGCATCACATCCATGGACACAAACCTGGATGAGTCTGAATTGCATTGGGCTGCAGTGAGGCATAGTGGTAAGGAGAAGGGCTTGTAACCAAGAAATTTCAGGTTTGATTCCCTGCTGGGGAACTGCTGCTCTACCCTTGGGAAAGGTACCATAAATTGCCTCAGTAAATATCCAGCTGTGTAAATGGCTAACACGAAAACCGTTTAGCCGCTCTGGATAAGAACGCCTGCTAAATGACAGTAATGTAGCGTTTGGATTTTTTTTTTACATCTGTAGCCTGCACCCATTGGATAGCTGGGATTGAGTATACTGTCAACTTGGTGAACTGATTAAGTTTATTGAGAACTGTGCAGTATTCGGCTACTCAGCTCCTAAATCCTGATCCAAAATGGCTGCCGCGTAGCAGGTCCACCCTCACCCTTTCAACCAATCACACTCATCAGAGCTGGGCAGAGAAGCTCACTAGGCCCAATCAGGGCAATCGGGCGTCGGGTCAAGCGGCAAACTGCTGGAGTGGAACTAAAACATGCAAACTACGGCCCTGCAGGGAAACTTGATGGGGCAAAGAGCGGGTGTAATCAAAGGTCTTCTAACAATAATGAAAAGTATAGAGGTGCTGAATGTGGAGGCACAATCAAATGATGACTCCACAAATGACAGCTCATCAGTCAATCTACTTTGACCCCTCCCCCCCACCCCCACCCACCCCCCAGTCATCACTGATTTGAACCCTGGCAATCAGAGTCACCTTTTATTTATCTATTTAATATTTAGCGGCAGCTAAATGCTAACGCTATCGCTAATGGTAAATCCCAGGTTTTGGCCAAGCTGCTGCACACATTTCGCACATGAGTGAACCACAACCGGGGTTTCGGCTCTCTCCGTCGCCAGGAACGCTGACGGTTATTGAAAGGCCGGGGGGGGGGGTGGTGGGGTTGTGGGGGTGGTGGAACATCACTATGGTGTCAAACATGCGGGTGCGGGAAACGATTTGGGGGAAGATTAATGGAGTAATACTTCGACGGCTCACAGAAGAACATTACGGTCCTTTGTGCTGAGCCAGGGCTTTCCGCAGGGCCCGGGCGACGCAGGAACAGTGGCAATAAGGCAGAATATGGAGGAAACAATGCGGAAGCTGCCTCCGGTGATGCTTCCCCTGCGTGGACACATGTATGATTTAGAGTCCAATTACACCGCAGTTTTGCTACATTTGGTGTACAATAATGCAGCAAACGCAAGAAGTTACTGACACAGCAAATCCATTCACTCCTCTCTGCTGGTACACGTCAAGCTCTTTTTTTTTGGTGGAAGGGAAACATGATTATACATGGAAATACATGAGAAAACTGCGTATTTGTGTGTATAATCATAACAGCAAACCCCAGCAGGGAACTGAACCAGCAACCCTCTGGTAACAAGCCCTGCACTTTACCACTGAACAGTCACATACATACAAATACCCATAACAGTGATCCACATGTTTGAAAATCTTCCCTGCTAAGGGGTAACACCCTTCTGTTTCTCCAAACTTGTAATGCTTGTAAACATTGTAACGATGTTGCAACTAAGGTCTGGATTCAATCAGCTTAACTCGTCCTTAACTCTGAGGCAGAATTAAAAGCAAGCGTTACTTTTAATCTTCGGCGGTTGGGCGAGTTTGGTAGCAACATTAATGAAGAGAATTATGCTGGCACTGAGAGAAAGTAACGCTTGCGTTTCTTTGTTGTTCAGAGTTAAGGGGAGAACGTTGATTGAATCCAGCCCTTAAGTGACAGAGGCATTACTGAGGAATTGTGTGTCAGCTGGGTTGTCGGCAGAACTCCAGCCTGATAATGCAGATCGCTCCGATCGCTCCGACACGCTGGCGCTGGCGATGACGGTGTGAACGCGCGGGACTCTAAATTCAGCCCACATCCCACCAGGAGAAAGATAAAGACTGAAATTTAATCGAAGCTGTCTCCTACTCGCTCATAAAAACCTGACAAATCGGGCGCATTAGCAGTTTATTTCCTTTATAGAGGAATTCTTGTTCTAAGTTATGTGTATCTTGGTTATTAAGAACGAGAAATTATGAGATATGGAAATGTTTTGAGTAGGCTGTGAGACAGTACGGCTCTGTTTCCCTCTGAAAATGCCCAGCATCACATGCAATCTGAACACATTAAGTTCCATTTGACTGTCTAATTGAACATTTTTATTTCTACACTAAGTAATATTAGTTATGTTAGTATATACTGATTCCCTAAGAACATTTCATAAATATATTTAATTTCTACTTGCTGCGTGTATCATACTGTACAGCGTTGTACAGTATGTTTTTTAAAGGCACAAAATAAAAAGTGCAAGGAAAAAACACTATTGCTATATTTCCCCACACAACTGATGAAAAAGCCTCAACAGGAGGTGAAAGGAGTCCACAGCCGATTTTCTGTGAAACAGAGATCCACACCATCAAACGTTTGTGTCATGGGGGAGTGTGAACATGCTGACAAGGACAAACAACAAGAGTTTATTATTATATTATATTATATTATATTATATTATATAAGGCAGTATGACAAACAGACAAATTAGGCATGAAGGTGGTAAACCCATGCTTAGCTCATGCTTAATTTGGGTCAATTAACAGTAGGAAGACCAACTGGATGAGCTGAATAGAGCGACAAGCCCATTGGACGAGCTGAGTAGAGCGAAAAGCCCATTGGACAAGCTGAGGAGAGTGATGTGCCCACTGGAAGTCACATCCACACAGCTGGGAGCTGCTGCTCTGAAGTGTCTATCACAGAATCCCGTGATCTGAACTCCTGGGGATGAGCTGGTGTTAGGAAAGAAAGCATTCGACAACACTTCCAAAACACTGCAACTTTAAACACTAGACTTTGAAGCCTTGGGACCAAAACTGAAAAGGGGTTGAGTTTTTGGTGCCTTATGTTTTTGTGCATCCACAGTCGTTTCCTGTGTTAGTTGGTGTGAAGGAGAGCCTTCACCACCTCTCCCTAAGTGTTAATTGTGTCAATCATTGGTTAATTGGTCACATGTGTGTGACTTGTTAGGGGAACCAGCCTATTGGCTAACAAGCCACACCTGGCTAACTGAAGGTGGATTACATACAGGTGTGGCTGGGGAGCAGGACGGAAGGCTCATGTTGTCCCTGCTTTTGGTTGGTGTAGGCTGGTTTCTTGTTCTTTGTGGTCTGGTTTTTAAAACCAAATTGTTTTCTTTTAACCTTTGCTCTTTTTGGCTCATTTAGGGGGGGAAGTGTTGGCCAGCTTCTTTACAGTCGGAGTTGGTATAGAGTAGAAAAGTTTTCCATATCTGCTTTAATACTACGTTATTAAGCAAAAATGAGTCATTTTTGCAAGCTGAATTAAAGAGCGATAGCTACAAGATTAATAACAAGAACCCCACCACCGAGTTTGCAACACACATTAAATTGTCATTTAGCAGACACTCTTATCCAATGCAACTTGCATAGGTTTCAATTTCATCCTTTTATACAGGTGGATATTTATTGTGCCACTTGTGGGTTAAGAACCTTGCCCGAGGACACAATAGCAGTGCCCCAGCAGGGAATCGATCCAGCAACCTTCTGGTTACAAGCCCTGCACCTTACCTCTGCACACGGTCACTTACATACAAATACTCACACTGTCACTCAAAGGCATTCTCCTGCCCTTTCCTTCTCTGTCTCTTTCTCTCACGCATGCTTACACACTCATTGCAATCACTGTATCTCACACGGAGTTGTGCCCAGCACCGATCACACCGTGACACTGAAATTCTCTCTCTCTCTCTCTCTCTGGTAAACTCAGAATCCATTCCAGCCCCCCGGGATGAATGAGAAAATGAACAGCAAATGTAATGAAGATGATGTAAAAGGACATCCACACCATAGCAAACCACTTCCCTGCTTCCCAGATGCACCCCACGGGAGGAAGGGCAGGAAAATCAACTTTCCCTTTGTACATGGAAACCAGGACGAGAAATAACAAAAACAGTAAATCACAGCTTGCAATGCAATATCCCATTACACTGGAGAAAAGACTAATTTTTACTATTGGGGCAAGAAAGCTGGCTTGGGTGATTCAATGTTTTACATTATATGAACTCCACTCAACTTTTTTTTATTATTGTTTGTACTTTTGTTGTTCCCATTACATGATGATGATAATTATCATTTCTTATGAAGTTTTGCAAAATTAAATTTGTGAAGCTGTCCATGTATTTATAAGTTCTTAATACTAAACTCAAAACTGTAACAGAAGGGTTACAGAAAAGGAAGCCATTGAAAAACACAGGACGCAAATATTAAATTGTTTTTGAATACAAAACTGAAATCACATCCACAATTATATAAATCAGTCCCGCTACTAAATACATCTTTACAGAGATTAAGATCAGTTTCCCAAAACACTTCACCCTGATTGCTTTTTACCAACAATTACTTCTTGTTAATGATAATTGTCGTCTCAGTATGGAAATGGAGTGAAATACAACTGATAATCCACTCAATACTGAACAAGTGCTATGCAATTAAATGTAGTTTGCAACAACATGGAGTAAGCAACAAACTTCTCAGCAAGGCCGGGTTAGGGTTAAGGTCAGGGTTAGGATCAGGGTTAGGGTCAGGGTTAGGTTAGGGAAAATCTTTCTTTCCTAAGTTGTCCTCTGTGAGGGCCCTTTAGGAAAGAAAAGTTTGCACTGGCCATTCAGTGTACTGGAGCCCTTGGGTAATTTGTGTGTAGGGTTGGGTTAGGGTTTAGGGTTAGGGTTAGGGTTAGGGTTAGGGTTAGGGTTAGGTTTAGGGTTTAGGGGGTTAGGGTTAGGTTTAGGGTTAGGGTTAGGGTTAAGGTTTAGGGTTAGGGTTAGGGTTCCTAATCCAGTGTTTTTCTGCCCTTCTTCTTTCTTCTTGTGTCCAGTTAGTGTTTGTTTGTAGTCCCGATATTTCCAGTGACCCCAGCCCGTGGTGGAGAAAGTGGGCCACTAGGTGTGTGCTGGTGTCTCTGTGGTTTCGAATATTGTATAAGTGTTGGGCTAATCTAGTTCTAATTGTGTTGCCTGTCTCTCCTATGTATTGTATGTCACAGTGTTTGCACTGTATGACATAAATAATTTTTGTTTAATGAGGTATGTTGTGTTTGTTGTGTTGTTTTTGATTGTGGTTGTCTGTTTGTAGAATGCCGGGCCTTGTGTGTGGGTCTGTTTACAGCTGGGAGTTTACTCCTTACCAGGTGGTCCTTTAGATTTTTGTGTTTCTTGTAGGCTGAGATGATTCTGTAGTTCTGGAGTAGGTTGGCGTTCCGTAAGGTTCCAGTTATGTTGCGTTTTATTGTTCCGTTGGCTGCCTGGCTAAAAGCCGAGTATGTGGTGATGAGTGGGATGATTTTCCTTGTGTCCTGTTGTTTTGTAGCCAAGAAGGTTTTCCGGACTCCTCTGAGGAAGGATCTAGAATATCCTCTTGGTTTCAATGCTGAAAAGAGGGTTTTGTGGCCTCTTCAAAATCTGTGGTTTGTGTGCAAATCCTGTGGAATCTCAGTAGTTGGGATTTGATTAATCCCTTGAAGGTGTGTTTTGGGTGGAGACTGTTCTTGTGTAAGAGTGTGTGTGTGTCTGTTTCTTTAAAAAAGACTTTTGTGTCCAAGATGTGTGTTCTGGGGAATGCGGGTCCCTTGTATGTGGTGGTGTCAGGAAGTCTATGTGTTGAGTATGTGTGGTGTATTTAACGGTGATGGATTCATGGTGTGTGTTGAGGATTTGTACAAAGTGTTTGAAGTCTTCTAAACTATGTGTCCATGTTCCCCATATATCATCCAAATATCTAAAATAATGTGCTGGTAGTTTGGGGCATTTCCTAAATACAGTCTCCTCCCAGTGTGCCATATAAATGTTGGCATAGGCGGTGCAAATTTTTGCCCATAGCCGTGCCGCTGATTTGTAGGAAGAATTCCTTGTTGAATTCAAAGTCATTCTTCGTCAGGCTGATTTCCAAGAGTTGTAGGAGAATTGTATCCGGGCGGCTGTTGTCCGGGTATTTCTCCATCCAGGTTTTCACTGCTGTTAGTCCTGCGGTTGTGTTTATGTTTGTATATAAGCTATCAATGTCGATGGTGAATAGGAGGGCTTCTTCCGCTACTGTGGTGTTTTTGATTTTGTGTACAAAATCATATGTGTCTTTAATGTAACTGTCATGTTTTGTGGAGAGTGGATTGAGAAAATGGTCTATGTATTCTGCAATCCTGTAGGATTCGCTGTTGCAGTCCGAGACAATGGGTCTCCCTGCTGGGACCTCATATGGTGCTGGCCAGGATGCTGGCGGTTTGTGTATTTTAGGGAGGAGGTAGAAAATCCTTGGTCTAGGATTCTCCTCCCCCCTCAGATAGAAGCTTTGCTTTTTGTTTATGTGTTTTTATCCAGTAGTGTCTGTATGATGCTATGTATTTCCTGTGCTGTGTCTGGGTATATAGGCCTGTCTAGTTTTGTGTAATGTGTTGTGTTGTTCAGCTGCCTGTATGCTTCTTGTATGTATTGTGTTCTGTCCATGATGACTATGGCACTTCCCTTGTCTGCCGGTTTAATGATGATTTGTTTGTTGTTCCTCAGTTCTTGCAGGGCTTGGTTTTCTTCTCTGTTGAGATTGTCCTTGTCCCTGTGTGTTCTGGGGTTTAATGTCCTGATCCAGGTTTGGTTCTCTGTTATACATTGTGTAATTTGTCTAGGAATTTGGTTCTTTGTGGGTTCCCAGCTGGACGTTGGTGAGAATGGTGTCCGTGCTGTGGTTTCTGTCCCCTCGAAGAAGGCTGCCAGTTTGAGTTTTCTGTGGAACTCCTGCATTTCTCCTTTGAGGGTTTCCTTCTGTTTTCTGCGGATACCTACTGTGGGTATGAATGACAATCCTTTATCGAGTAGGTCCAGTTGTGCCTGTGTGGGTGTGAAGTTGTTTGCTAATAAAATGATGTTCTTATTCCCTCCCTGTTTGTTCTTGGGCTTGTGGGGGTTCTCAGTTTAAATGCGTCAGCCAATGGTCCAACATCCTGGTTGCTGTATCCCCGTCCAGTGGATGTCATCTCGTGTGGTGGTGAAGTCGTCCTCCGGGAGTTTGGGGATGTGTGGCATGTTCCTCCGGATGTGGTCATTGATTTCCTCTATGTTGGCTTTCTGGCGGAGTTCCAGGTTCCCGGAGTGGTTTATGAGTGGGATCCAGATTTCTGCTGCCGGGAAAGTGGTTTTGGCCATCCTCAGCATGGTCTGCAGCTGCTTGATAGCCGTCTTCCGTGGGTGTTGGTCCTTGTTGTTGATTCCGAAGGCCAGGATCACCTTCTGTACTTTGGGGTCCACCGCTGTCTTCTCCAGGAGCGCCGCGGCATGGTTAGGGTAGCTGTCGATCTGGAGGTCTCCTCTGGTGTGTGCCTGGATCCTGGAGAGGTTGGAATCCCCAAGATGACATTGGGCTTGCTGAGCCTGATCTCCCATTCCTGTGTCTTCCTGTTAGACCGGGGGTGTCTTGTAGGGTGGAAGATCCGCTCCTCCACTCCAGCCCCGGTTGTGGGGGTGGGAGTGGGAGTGGGAGTGGGGGTAGGGTTAGGAGTGGGGGTGGGAGTAGGGGTGGGAGTGGGGGTAGGGGTAGGGGTGGGGGTGGGGGAGGGTTAGGGTTGGGGGTAGGAGTGGGGCTGGAATGGTCCTGGTCCCGTCTTCGTGTCCTCTGGGGTCGCTGTGGGAGTGGTTCCAGTTCCCAGTCCTTCCTTTGGTTCCGGTTCCCCTTGCTTCTTCTGTCCCTTGGGAGGTGGTGTGGTAGTTGGGGTCCTTCCTGGCTCCGTGGTAGTGTAGAGCCTCTTGGGGAGTGTGTCCGCCTCAGGGTCGGCCATTCCCTCTCATACTGGTCGTGGTCCTGGGGTGCCTCTGGTGTGATCCGTGTCAGGGCTGTGAATTTGTTGGTTGTGGGAACTGGAGTCGCTGTTCTTCTTGGTCCCATGATGGGTGCGACAGTCAGGTTTGGTGGAGCCTGTCCAAACTTCTTTTGGCCCACCTGGCTGCCACTTGGAATGCCTCCATCCAGTTTGTTAAGTGGGTGTTTTCCAGCTTCCTTGTGAGGCCTTCCAGGATCTTGAGGTAGTGTTCCTCCAGGATCTGCATGCACGTATGCAGCCAGTTGAGGGCATTCCCTGCCAGCTTCACCATCATCCGTGGGAGGCTGGTCTAACCAGGGTGGCCAGTTCCTGTCATCTTCACCATGGTGTCATTCGGGGGAGGCTGGTCTAACCAGGGTGGCCAGTTCCTGCATCTTCTTGTGTAGGCTGGCTGGTGGTTTCCTCCTGGGTCCCGACGCTGTGGTGTTCTGTAGGTGATGCGTTGCCTGGATGATCCTGAAGAGGGTCCTGGTGGTCTCCGTAAAGGTTGCCATCCTGCTGTGTGCGGGTGTGGTGTTGTGTTTGTGTGGTGGTGGGTGTTAGGTGCGGGCGGCGGTGTGGGTTCGACTGATTGATAAAAGGTCAACCCAAGGTTGACGCTTATCAATACAGTCTATACTTACCAGGACTGGTACCCTGTGGCTTAGTTGGCATCAGGGTTAGGGTCAGGGTTAGGGCTAGGGCTAGGATCAGGGTTAGGGTCAGAGTTAGGGTTATGGGGGTAGGGTTAGGATCAGAGTTAGGGACAGGGGTAGGGTTAAGGTCAGGGTTAGGGTTAGGGATAAAGCTATGTCTAGGGTTAGGGATAGGGTCAGAGTTAGGGTCAGGGTTAGGGTTAGAACTATGTGTAGGGTCCAGATCAGGCTAGAGTGTGGGTCCAGGGCTTGGAACAGCAGTGTCCGAATAAATCTGGACCACTGCATTTTCAATCTGGGCAGCTGGGTTGTCAGTTCAGCCCATTTTCTGGAGGGTCAGTGTGGCTCACTTTGTTTGTACATTCTGTTCTGAGGCGCTTAAAGCTAGTTTACTGTGATAACCTTGGCTCAGCTGGTGTGGAAGTCACGCATGTCATTACGTGACACAGTGTGGGGTTCCTCCGAGCCACAGTGAGGCTGCACTGGTTCACTGCGCAATAGCATTGCGGGGTAATTCACATCCCCACCGAACTCACCACTTGCCTCTCCCCAAACTCATCGAGCAGCTCCTCTCTGCCCGGTGGTGGGAGGTTTACGATCACTGACCTTCCTAGGAAGCCGAGCCCCCTCCAGGAGGTGACTGCTCTGCATACTGACATTAAGCAAGAACAATGCCAGACATGGGTTCGTCATGTTATGGGATTGTTTTTCCCATGGTGCATAGCAAATGAAGACATTCACTGTGATGTTGATGAAACTTGTGGCCAAACACCTTTTACAGTATTCCACAGTATTTTTCCTTTTTTGGAGGGAAAGCATCAACAACGTATCAGGAGTTTTTTTTTTAATCTTATGTTTGAGGGTTGTTCAAATGACATCGTAATGACACTGTTGTAAAATCATGTCTCAGTCATAGAGACACAGAATTTTTCCTATCTCAGTGAATGGATTGTGATTTCAAAATTGAGCAAGCCAGACTTTTATAGAAAAAGGGAGGTGACAGGGATAACATAAAAAAAAAAAAAAACCTTCCCACTTCCCTCAAAAAGCCACTTTGAGACTGGTTGCCATAACGTCTGTGCAGTCGGCTGCCCATCGTAGGAGTTTAGAGACTGAAGCACTTCCTGACCAGGTCGATATCTGTAGGATATACTGCCCACAGCGGTCCCAGCAGTTTCAAGATCAATGGTAACATTACCAGCATTTAGACCTACAATGATTGTGCGGCAAGTGTGTGCAATTTAAAACAGTTCTGAAAGGTCCTTCGTCTGCCTTGACATAAATGACGTGGATATCCTCATTAAAACCAATTGATGGGCCATGATAGAGGCCATACAGGTTAGATTTTTTTTCTCCAATTAGAGGTCCTATTGATTACGCAGCTTTTTTTTTTTTTCTAGACAGGACATATTACTTTCAAGCAACTGACACCAAAAGGACAAGGCTGTTTTTCAAATAGTTTCCTCAAAATTAAATGAAAGCAGAAGAATATGATGCGTCCGCCTAAGGCTTTAGCAGCAGGGCCTGTTTTCAGCAGAGGGAAGAGGCTTCACTAGCACAGAAGCTAATAAACATCAACACAGAACTGCACAGGGGGATACATAAAGCTGATAACTGCTCATTGATGGGTCGTCACAGAGCGATCCTGTCCTGAATTTTCTGCTTCTCCCCAAATTTATAGTCAAGCAGTGGTGACAGGCGACAGATTATTCAAAAGTAAAAAAAAAGAAGGAAGAAGAAAAGAAACAAAAAAGACAAACAGCTCACAAAGGTCTATTGTACTGGCGTGTGACTTGATATTCAGCGTAGGGCTTATGCAACAAAGCGGTTTAGTTATTCCCTGCCTGTCTCCTCACGTCATTGTCTGAGCGCACGTGGGAGATGTGAATAGCAGAAATAATCGTTCAGAAGAGAGGCACAGAAAGAGAGGGTGGCGAAAGGGGATTTTTTGTCCTTTCCGTTCCTCTCTACAGTAGCAACTTCTATTTTAGAGGGGGGGGGGGTTTTGTACGCAACGTATGAATAGAATTGCACAAATGGGCGTCCTACACACAAAAGCCTGAGCTGACCTCCGTCTGTATTTAAACAGAGACCAGAGAGCGGTTGTGAGTGGATAATTTCACAAGCAATTAGTGACGCACACACCTTTCGCGGCTTGCGTGTGGTGTTATTACGCACAAGGGCTTTGCTGGCAGCTGGAAGGTGTTGAAACTCTAATTTATTGTCCTTCAGTGTCACAGTGGTTTATTTTGTAGTGGCTTTAGTAAAAAAAAAAAAAAGTCTCCTTTTTAATCAGACTGTTTAAAGGTTAGTATAATGAGGCATGTCCTGTATGTACCACAGGTAATTAATGATCCCTGTAAAAACATACATACGTACCATTTTCTCTCAGCATAGCATGATTGAGAATGATATAACTGAAGCTTAGTTACAACATCAGAAACTAAACCCATGCTAGCCTCCTGGAAGACGAATGAATGGATCATTTATGTTTCAGAGCCCTTTCATTTTTGCTTTAAATTACAGATGATTCATTTGCTTTCAGCTTTGTTTCACAAATAAAGACACTCCTTTTTCCAACTCATTCAAACGTCTTTTTCATTAATTTTGGTGATGGCTGAACTGTGTTTGTGAAGAGGGTGCTGCCTGCATTCAGTAAAACTAAAATACCATTAAGCTACAAACAATATACATAATACATACAATAATAATAATACATACACAGATTCATACATCAGTTTTAAGGGGAGCCTTCACCTCCCCCTAGAGACTAAATGTTGATTGTTCACGTGTATGTAATTTGTATGGGAACCAGCCTATTGGCTAACAAGCCACACCTGCCTTATTGAAAGCTTATTAAATACAGGTGTGGATGGAGAGCAGGGAAGAGCCTCATTTTGTTTCTGCTGTCAGTTTGCATAGGCTTGTTTCTTTATCTTTGTCTGGTTTTAAAATATTTTTTTTCTTTTAACATTTGTTCTTTTTACCTTGTTTTATGGAAGAAGTGTCAGCCAGCTTCTCTACAATCAGAAAAATGTTTGAACAGTCATAGTTCATATTTTACTGTGTAACTGTTTTGTGTATAAATATTACATGAAGTAAGCAAGTTTCTTCAACAGGATAATGCTTGTTTATTGTTAGATTGTTTTAGTGTGTAGTGTAATTCAGTTGAATGTAATTTTAAATTCTTGTTCACACTAATCAAGGGTTCAGATGTTAACTGGATTTAATTGAGAACATAAGGCACTTTAAAAGTGCTCTACATCCTTGTAATAAAATCTCCCTACCAAAGGCACAGTGGTGTTCAAACATTGGCTATGCACACATATTTCTGGCCCTCATACACAAAACAATTATCCAAAATATCCTGTGCTCTTGAACAAATCAGAACCAGCAAGTGGTGACAGACTTTACAATGTCTATCTGTTAGGGTTGTAGGTTGATCCAAAAAAATTAGTTCATGTTTTCTGATGAGTGTATTAATTGGCAAAATTAATCAAATGTGTTACAGTCTACTCTTTACACTGAAGAGCATTCTTACATATCTGGAAATTTGAAACATCTGTGTGACTGTGACTGGAGGCATGAAAGAGTGCAGTCTGTATTACTGTTTCTAACATGCTACCCTAAAAAAAGTAATTGGCGTACTATATGGTGCCATCCACATGGTGATAGAGGCTGTTAGGGCATTTTGCTTCGAATGGCTGAATAGTTACTGATTTCGTGCAGATTTGTGGCACTGAATAGCTAGCTGTGATTTTGGCATTTTTCCTGAAATTGTGTCATCTTAACAACAACAGCAACAAATGCACATTTTGAGTCAACAATAACAAGATGGATTTGATCCTGAGCAGAAACATCTTTTCTGTGTTTCCTTAGGGTGCTTGCTTGTTGGAAGAGTTGGCAGTGTTTTGGGGCTTTTTACAAAGTGATACTTGTTGAGCATTTGGCTTTTATTTAACATCATATTATGGGCTTTTTTGGCCAACAGCAGCCACTTTAGCTTCCAATTTCAAAATCAGACTGACATTCACGCTTGTCCTTCACAAAGAGGTGAAAGTTATCTGCCTGCACACAAAAACAGTAATGTTTCCTGCTGTCAGGCTTGCTCCTTAAATTTCCTGTGGTGTGCTGCTAACCTTCACAAACAGATGCTTTGCATGTAAATGATACTGCAAACCAATCACACAAACCCTGTTTGAAAAACTTTGTTTGCAATGAAAACTTTGCAACAATCACTAGTAAACGTATTGGATCTAGACCCTCCAGAGTCACAGGAATATCACTTTAGTATGTAGATTTACTTTATTACGTTACATTATTGGCATTTTAGTAGACACCTTTATCCAGAGTAACTTATTCGGTTACTATTTTTATGAGTTATCCATTTATACAGCCAGATATTTACTGAGGCAGTTCTGGGTTAAGTGCATTGTCCAAGGGTACAACAGAGGTATCCCAGTGGGGAATCGAACCAGCAACCTTTTGGTTATGAGTCCTGTTTTTCAGCTGTAAAATCTCTGTTGCAAACACTTAGTGAGATGAGCTTGTGGTGGTACAAGCTTAGTGGCAATGGTGTGTGGTTGTTTGACAGCACTTATTCCCTTTGTGGCAATGTCTCCCACAATGGCTACTGACTAGCTCTATTGAATGTGCCTTTTGTAAATTGCTTTGAATAACAGCATCCTCCAAATGTATACATGTAAAAGTATTCCAGCCTTGAGCTTTTGACTGACAGTGAAAGTTGGCAAATACCTTGAGTTTTATTCAATGGGGCAAACGTAGCTGGCTATTTACAAGGTGGAGTTTTGTTTGTGTGTGCGCGTGCGTGCGTGCGTGCGTGCGTGCGTGCGTGCGTGCGTGTATGTGTGTGACTGTCTGTTTGGTAGCTAGCTGCTAGAATGGCACTGCAGTTTCATTGGAGGTAATTAGTCAACAAGAATAGAACATAAAGCTAGTTTACTGCCTTTTGAATGAATAATCTTAATGTTTTAAATTATTTCAAGCAAAAAGTAAGTTTTAAAAAAGATACCTAGCTTGCTAACTTCTACCTGTGTAGCTAACATTAGCTAGATAGCTACTTCAGACCAGCCGGTGGCAACAAGTGAAAGTCAAGTAAAGCTGTCAACAGTGGGTAGTATATGCCAATGCAGTATGAAACCCAGGGCAATACATTCTAGCTGCAAAATATATACATAAGACTGAGTAAAGATGGTTAGCTCCCCTGTATAGACACCTGTTGGAACTGATTCAAGTAATTTAATAACAGGGGTCAAGGTACTGAGGTATGATTTCATATTGTCATGTAGTGTGACAGGCTTGTCCAGTGTAGCTTTTCCAGCATTAGAGAAAATTTGAGATTTTTGATGTAGTGTTTTCAGAGAGAAAGCTAAATTGTGCATGTTTTCTGTAATTAGCAAAATCAACAATCAGACTTATGAGTTGCAGATTTTGTGAAAATGCTGCCAAAAGGGAAAAAGGAATAGAGACTGCTGAAATATTTAATAGGAATTGCAAAATAACAGTGTCTTACACAAACATGTATCCTGGTATAATTGCATATATGGTATGAGTGGTCTGGAGATGTCGAACAATTCGTTCACAGGTAACAACAAATTTCTGCGAAGAGGGCAAAGAGATGAATTCCAAACTATTTGTCAGATTGATCGTATGCATGTTACATGCGCAAAATCTTTTGTACGCATGAGTAGCGAATCTGGCACATTGATTGCTTTGCTCTGATTAGCGGCTGTTGCAAAGTACTTTCTTAGCCCTCTTCATGCTGGGTGGGACATAAGGCTGCCAGATGCTTGAAAAAAAAACTAACAGAGAGAGAGGACATCCTTGCTTGATCGCTCAAAGTGATTTAAATGGTTGTGATATATGCCCATTTGTGATGACAGAAGTGGTTGGAGATTTGTACATTATTTTAATCCAATCAGTTATTGCTTCACTAATTCAAAACATAAAGCATTGAAATTAAGAAATTTACAGTTAACCTTATCAAAGCCTTCTCTGTACTGAGAAATGCAAAGGCTGTTGAAATGTTGTTGTTGTTGTTGTTTTTTTTTTTGTTGAAATCATACTATTAAAGTCTACACATGTCTGATGAGTGTCTCCATTGAGTCCAGTCTGATTTGGGCACATAATGTCATCCATTACTGACTCTGTGGATTACGTAATGCAGTCAGAGTGGCACAGGCTGATACTACAACCACCCCCCCACTTTTTTTCCTTTGGAGTGATTGTGTATAGGTGTGTAGTAGTGTGCAGGCCCCTCAGCTGCAGTACCTTACCCTACCATTAGGGGCAGCATTGGAAAGGGGAGTCACGTGGTCATGCGGAAGGGGTGTGGCTGGGAGAAGCTGTAAGTGTGGGGACTTTTGGGTTACAGTGCTGAGGAGTTATTTTCTGCTTAACAGTGTCAGAGTGTGTCTAGGGTGAAGAATTGCTTATAGTGGGATGCGTGCACTGGTTGTGGCAGTAGCTGCTCACTCACCCCAGAAGCTTGTCTGGGCATTAATGGGGCTTCTGGAAAGGGGGGGGGTGGGGGTTAGGAGAGAACAGGGAGGTGGGATTAGCAACAGGGGCAGCCTACAAGTGTTGTTTTTAATGAATTATTTGCTAATAAGGATCTGAAACGTACTTACAGTGTCTTGGGTCTGCTTGAGGGGATGGGTGGATTTCTAAAAACAACAGAACCTGGCTAGTGTCCAAGGTCGGAGAGTAGGCCGCCCCCGGTGACACCGACTCCAAGGATATTGATTTGCAAATAATATTTATGGTCGTTTTTATAAGTGAGTAAATGCGATTTCTGACACAGATTGAGGGGTCGTTCTTGAGTTTTAATAACAGAATGATAAGTGCCGTATTCATGTGTTGAGGGGTGGCTGTTTGGCATTATTATCCGTAACCATTCTGAAATACAGAGAAGGAGAAGCATTGACTGTAAGTATTAAAATTCTGGGGAGAGAGAGCATCCTTGCGTAGTGATTTGTTTTTTGGCAATGAGAAATGGGCTTTCTGTAGCTTAGACAGGGAGAGCCACCCATTTATTGATTTGATTTGAAAGTTTGGGAAGTGTAATGTCATTGAGAAAGGTCTCTATGTCTTCAGTATCACGATTACATCCTGGAGTGTACAGTTCTTAATAAAAGTTTGGAAATATTTTATTTATATATTTTGGATTCTGAGATGAGTTATTCTGCATGCACAATTTATACTCACAGTGGTTTAAGGCTTGGTGATAGTTTAAAACAGACTAATAATGGGTTTAAGCAGAATTAAAATCGCCAACAATTATTATTTTGGCATCTGGAAAGAATGACAGTTTTGTTAAAAATATTGTCACTCCTTAAAGAATATTATCAATATTGTGTAGTATTGGCATTACACACTGGGATAGCTTGGAATGTTATTTTATTTTACAATTTTTTTTTGGCTGGGGGTTACTTTTTCCGTTAATAGGGTAGGGGTGGTAAGGTAGGGTGAGGGTGAATTTTGGAAAAAATGTAAAACAGGTGAGAATCATTATGATTATGAAAAAAGGGGGAGGGGATGTCAGAAGCAATATAACATGAGCAATAAAGCGGTCAATGTAGATATTTGTCATTAGTGGAGAGGAAAGTGTTGAATAACACATCTTACCATGTAATGTAACGGGTAAGTTATAGCACATGTATAGCATATTCATGTATACAGGTGTGTAGTGAGCTCTCTACCTCTCTCCATTAGTTTGTGTGGGTATTACTGAATGAGGCTTAGGATTTTTTTTTTTTTTTTTTTTTACTTTTGAGAAGGTGTCCTCTTTTCATAATCAGCTCCCGGTCTTTATAATGTTCCAGTCTGACAACCAGTGGATGAGGGCAACCGTTGATGGATGTTTCAGGGTAAGATTTCCCGAGCACCTCTGTGAGCTCCGCCAAATGCAGTCTTCAACAGACTCTTTGGAGAGTTCTTAATCCTTTTTTCAAAAAAAGTTTCTCAAAAGTTGTTCAGGGCTTTTCTCCTCCTTTCTCCTCCAGTATTCAATTCAATTCAATTCATTTTTATTTATATAGCGCTTTTTACAACACAAGTTGTCACAAAGCAGCTTTACAATGATCCCAGGCCTGAGACCCCCCCCAGTAAACTAGAGACAAGTGTTATCTCACATTGTTCTGGTCTTTAGGTACGGGATAGTCTTGTGCATGCGGGAGTTTTCTTTAGTAAGGACTGATGCCTTGTCACTTAAAGCGTCTGATGATTTGAGTCCAATCTCTTTCCTTGTATTATCAAGAGTTTCGTGGGTTTGGTCCAGTGATTTCTTCAATTCATGAACTCACTCAGACAATTTATCCAGGAGCTCTACTTTCTGCAGCTTCTGAAGATGTTTAAGCTCAGTCCTGATTAAAGAAATGAGTTTGTGATCAACATCGGTTCCTTCAATAAAATGGAATGATACATCGCAGGTGCCTGATGAATTGCGATGGTAAAGAGATGCATAGCACATCCCTGTCTCTCTTTACAGGTGTAGTTGTAATGGCAGCTGCATCTTTTCCCGGTGGTGTCGACAGCATCTGCCACCATATACATAGAGGTGTCACACAGAAGTGTCTCTATCTTTATTTTTATCACTTCACCAGAATATGAGTCAAGACGTTATTCCAGCTAAGATGGCAAAGGAGCTATATTTGATATGGGATGCAGGTTCTCCACTTTGGAGACCTGATTAAGAAATATTCTGAACTGAAACTACTACACTGTCATAGATTGTAATATGCAGGTCTTAGCTTATGCAGGAACAAAGTTACTTAGGCATCATAGAGCAACGAAGGTCAAAATTAATTGGAAATATTAATGTCTTGTTTGTTTACTGGTGCAAGTACAGTGCTCTGTCTGTTTTGAGCATTGTGTTATGCTGGATTCATTCAATTTCATAGAATTATTAAGTTTCACTAACCAAACAGCACCGCAGAGCAAAATCCTTTAATGTCAAAACAACCTGTGAAACTACCCGTCTGAAAAACCAAAACTGAAAAGTGTTCATTTCTTTTGTTTTGATTCGTGCAAGGAAGTGAAAGTCAATATTTCCCACATGAATATCGGCGACATCTGACTCGTGAGGGAGACGTCCTCTGCGTATTAGCATGCCAAATGCACCTTCTGGCCAGACAACCTCAGGTAAGGCCAGTCTCATTAACGCCCATCACCTCATAATTGGCCTCCGCTGCGAGGGCCAAACGGTGGGTTAATTCGAGGGGCGCCCTGCTGGCGGGGACGTTTTGTCAGTGGAATAATCCCCTATTTGCAAGATCCCCGACTGTGATCTGCACACCGATTAAACGCGTGAGGTGAGGTTGTCTCAGCAGCACCAATGACAGCCAGAGTGAAAAATGAAGGTAGGGAGGGAGGGAGGATGAGCGGTATTATTGGGGCAGCGGTGTGGTGTAGTTGTAAGGAGTAGGGCTCGTAACTGAAGGGTTGCTGGTTTGATTCCAAGCTGGGGTGCTTTGGCGCTTTACCCTTGGGCAAGGTACTTAACCAGCAATTGTGTCAGTAAATATCCAGTTGTATAAATGGATAACATGTAAAACTGTGACCTATGCAAGTCACTCTGGAAAAAAGCATTTGATAAATAACGTAACATTACATTATTGTAATAATAATAATAATAATAATGCAATATGAGGCTGTATGAGTTCCCATAAAACTGCAGTAGAGTTTGGAACAGATCTGGTACTCCTTCTCCTGTATTAAACAGACTGACTCTTTTGTTTTGACACCCAGAGTCGCGCGTTGGGCTACACCGGCTTCACTAATGAGCCCGTTTGCTTCCCTGCTGGAGCGATTCCTCAGTGGGTACCCAAGAGCCCCCGAAAAGGGCACGGTGACGAGAGGCACGTGACCTGTCTCTGAAGGTCACCCCTCTCCGCCGAATGGACCGAAGATAACAAATCCCCCGTCACGCCCCGACACAGTCCCGTTGGCTGGCCACAGCCGCGCGACAGCAGACACGCCAGACAGTTGCTGTGCAGAGGAGAAAGTTTCACACCTGTTGGAAAAAAAAAAAAAGCATGTGCGATCGGGTGAGAGACTCTGTATGCTATGCAGCTAGTACACAGGAGCACAAAGAGCTGACCAAGGTTGTAACGTTTATTCCCCACCTGTAGCCATTAGACTGGCCACATATGGCGTTCAGCACACAAGTCTTGATTTTATTTGTCTCTCAGAAGACAGAGTAAGAAGTCCTTCAGTGTGCCTCCAAGGTCCTTTCAAGGATGTTCTTTTCTTTAAAAAGTAATAATTTTACTCTACCAAGCAGTGCTATCTAGGTGTGAATAATGACATCTTGTTCAGCCTTCAAAAAAAAAAACAGAAAAAAACCCAACCTAGATTGATTTCTTGCTCTCCTATTCAGCGTGTAATTGGTTTTTTGGGTTGCGTCCTTGTGGCTCATTTCTCTCATCTCTGTGCCGCCTGGTGAGAAAGATGAGACAGTGAAGGTAGAGCCGGCACTTTACTGGAATCTCCGGCTTCAGGTTGACTGTAAAGCCTTTATTCGCCTTGTATGTCTGAATGTGCCCTTTTGTGCTTCTCCATCAAACCCATCACCTAACGTAATCCTGCAGCCAGATGTTTGGTTTCAGGCTTTTTCAAAAGCCTCTTGATGGCATTTCCATGTCATGGGATATTTACGCTCTCCTTGTCCTCGGCATGCTGTTGGTTCTTTTTACAAGGCACTCAATTACCCTCTCGGAGAGTCTGTTAATATCAGGTAGAAGTGCATGAATCACACTTAATTCCTTTGGTTGCATTTGCATTTCAGAGGCTGAAAGGGGATAAGGCTCAGGCTCTGTTAAGGAGTCAGACCTGAACCTGAGAAATGTGTTAGTGACTTTGAATAAATGAGTAAATAAATACATAAATGAACTCACCCTGACGTATGGCTGTATGACAATGACCACAACCAAGGGTGATCTGGACTAGTTCATCACTAATACTCATTGTATTACACACAATACACACAATTGGTCTCTTTCTTATTTAGAGTGATGGAATTAAAGCACAAAGCTGCTTCGCTTATGTTTTCAAAAGAAAATTTAAGGAAGCCTTATGGTTTTTTATAGTATATTGAATATATCATAGTTTTCTCACACTTTCAAAAGACCTGCAGCTTTGTGTTCTTATAACAGGTTGATTGAGTAACAGGTGTTTGTTGCATCATGCTGAATCTATTTTTTGAACTCAAAGCAAAAAGACAAGCTTCCATGAATATTTTTCAGTTTGACAAGCAAACATTCTTTAAATAATAACTCTAGCTGCCTGCACCTTTATACTGAGGTGCATTTAAACCCATGAAAACATATTGTGCAAATAACTACTGGTGTGCACAAAAGAGCCATCGTCTCTTTACACGTAACGTTCTCTTTAAATGAAGCCAGCATGCTGGACAGAGGGGACTGGCTGTTTTAATTCTTTAAGTGCTGCATTTTCATTCGTGGCTAGTCTGTGTCTCAGCAGTTTAATTAGCACTGTGCTCACTTTTAAATTAGGCTATTATCACACCTGGGGATACCAAGGCAGTAATGCCTCTCTCTAGCAAATGGCCTCGAAGAACATCAGCATGCAAAATTGCATCAGCGGTCGGACGCTTCCCTCGTTAACAGCCATGCAACGGGTCGAATCTCTTCTCCAGTTCCCAATTTGCTTGTGGCGTGATTCAGATCGTATCTTCCCCTCTCTCTCTGAGTAGGGAGGGAACTCTCAAGGCACAGGGGTCGAGGCAGGGGAAAGGGGGGCGGGGGTTGGGTGGGTGTGAGAATAAAAAGAAGGAAGACCTTATCTTTGCCTTTTTTTTTTTTTGAAACAATACATGTAATGTGTCGAGTATATCTTGACAAAATCTAAATGGAAGTGTCCCGGAGAAAACAACGAATGGACAGAGGCAGTCGCTGAGGTTTGAGACACTGAGACACGGAGCACCATAAATTCACCTGCCGAGATGGATTGAGCCGAGGGGCCGACAGGCACTGTCACAGAGCTCTAAATCACGGCTGGGGAGGGTGGTGGGGTGGGGGTGGGGGTGGGGGGTGTGGTATTTCTTAGGGACGATAATCACCCTGAGGCTGTCAGGGCCCGTCTGATTAGACCAGAGCAGTCTTTCCTCCAGACTGCCTAAGACCTTGGGTTACGGGGGTGCTGTTGTTCCTCTTCAGAAGGTCCGAGGGTCACTGGATTGACTGGCATCACCCAATCCCCACTTCTTTACTTAGAGGACAGCCCAACCGTGCTATCGCAAGGGGGGCAAATTGCTGAATGGAGCTACTGGCTTTGTTTCCTGCCCCACTGATACCTGCCCTGTGAAGTTTAGCTGGCTTTAACTCTGGATTCTTTGCAGAGGAGTGTTTTTTCATGCTATAGGACGGGATTCCTGGGGACATTGGGTGACACATTTGTTTTGGGTGCTTTATCTTGTCAGGGACCCTGGAGTGTACAGTGGCTTCAGGCCGTATGCAGACCCCTTTACTTTTTGAACACTTTGTTGCGTTATAGACTTAATCTAACATGGATTAAATGCATTCTTTTGGCCATCAATCTACACACAATAACCCATAATGACAAAGAAAAAGATATTTTTTAAAGAAATTTTTGCAAGTTTATTAAAAATCAAAAACTGAAATATCTAATTTATATAAGTATTCAGACCCTTTGCTATAGCATTGCAAATTGATCTCAGGTGCATCCTGTTTGCTTTGATTATCCTTGAGATGTCTCTAGAGCTTGATTGGAGTCCACCTATGGCAAATGGATTCACGTACGTGTCAGGAGCTGATGGAGTGAGAGAGTGGGTTTGCAGGGGAAGAGCTGACGGAGTTGTGGAGTCAGTGGTGAGATAGTCTAGGCAAGCCATTGGAAGAAACGGGAAAGATACTGGCGCTGTACCACGGAGCAGGAGTGGAAAATTCAGCCACCCTGAGGTCATCCGGCAACCAGAAGTGTGTGTGTGTGTGTGTGTGTGTGTGTGTGTGTGTGTGTGTGTGTGTGCATGTGTGCGTGCGTGCGTGTGTGTGTGTGTGTGCACATGTGCACGCACGTGTGTGTGTGTGTGCGTGTGTGTGTGTGTGTGTGTGCGTGCGTGTGTGCGTGTGTGTGTGTGTGTGTGTGTGTGTGTGTGTGTGTGCGTGTGTGTGTGTGTGCGTGCGTGCGTGTGTGTGTGTGTGTGCACATGTGCACGCACGTGTGTGTGTGTGCGTGTGTGTGTGTGTGTGTGCGTGCGTGTGTGCGCGTGTGTGTGTGTGTGCGTGTGTGTGTGTGTGTGCGTGCGTGTGTGTGTGTGCGTGCGTGCGTGTGCAGGCTGGGTAGTGGGAAATGGCACTGCACGTGAGGACAGGGCTGGTGCTATGGGAGTGCTAATAGGGTGCATTGCACCTCCAAACAGACCTAAGTGCACCCCCAGTTGTCTCCTTATATCCTGATGTCTACATAATATTTATTAAGTTTTTTTAAGATATGATGTTTTGTGCCCTCCCATGGATTGCAAGTGTACCCCTCTGTATTTTCACCAGGTGCTGAGACTGCATGTAGACAGGTCTTATCACAGGTGGCATTGTGGTGACAGCCGTGTGTTCTGGTCCTGACAAAGACACAACATCATATGCTACTCACTGACTGCTCAGCTGGCTGGGACACTCTGAGGCTGAGAAGCTATCCTCTACTCTTGTGTGTGTATGTTTGTCTGTGTGACTGCCCATTTTTGTGAACTAGTTCAGGCTAGTTCAGACAGTTGGGATGTATAGGGAGGGCTTCCTGCAATAGAGGTTAGCTCTGTGGGACCTGCAGTGACCTTAGCAAACAGATGTGTCTTGCTTGCTATACTGCTACGTAGAGGTGTATGCTCATGCTTAAAGTAATAGCTGGACTGTAGCATTATTGTGGCAGTGAGGGTGTACAGTAACTGATGCCAGCCTGAAGGGGGCGCTAATAAACTAGAGAGATGTCCAGTGAGTGTTACCAATTGGGGGGGGGAGTAGCAGGGTTGGGAACAGAAGAGATAAAGGACAGAAAGTTTGAATCACATCATTGTAAGTTAAGGTGATGTGAATCAGTTAATGTTTTGTTAATGTTTTTTATTATCATGTTCACATTCTGCCTTGTCAGATCGACACAATACACTGTAAAAAATCATGTCGCAGGTGATGTGTCCCATAAAAGTCGATGTCTTTCAGAAGTTCTATGCAGGCGGTCTATGGCGGAGGTCTGTCAGCATGGTAGCCATTTTGCACTAACATAGTTAGAGATAATGTGTAACAGCGGGACTAATTTGTTCACGGCTTTAAAATGTCATTTAGACATGTCATTTATTTCAGAATTAGTCTTTGGTACCAACCATGTCTGTGGTACATGCTCCACTGAAGACGGATGTTGGCTCAATGCTGAGGGCTTGTGATTCGTTTCAACTATCAGTCACAAGTACACCTCAAATGATCACACTAAAGTGTTTTTTTTTACCTTTGTCACTGTAAATGCTTGTGTATCTCATAAAGTACAGAAATAAGAAAGATTTTCCCTGACCATTCCAGATGATCTCATAAACTCCTTCATTAATTTGCTGGTAATAAGAAACAGGTAGATAATTGTGCACATTATTCTCTGGATGAGAGGCTCCTTTGTGTGGGCTTCTATGACCTTCGACCCTATGAGATAGCATGACACATCCCTCTGTTGCTATTGATTATAGGCTCTCGGGCTGAAACAGCTCTTTGCATTAAACAGCCTACGAATCTCTTTTAATCTCTTGAGCTGAGTCTGAATCCTGTCACCAGTGCTTACCTACTGTCTAATAAGAGACTAGAGTGGGCACTATTAAAGTGGAGAGTGATACAGGGCAAGAGCATGAACATTCATCTGAGAATTATGCATTCACAAGATTACGGCATTGTGTCACTATGACAGGCTGACTGAGTATACTTACATTGCAATGACCTTTCCTTCTGTAAGAAATTAAACTCTGAATCAAAGGGTACAAATACAGAAATTTTTCACGTGTACTGAGAAACTGGTGTATTTGTATTGTGTAATCACCTTACATCTGGATTGACATTTTGCTGTGATAACTTCTGAAATGACTGAGTAATAAGAGCTGTAATTCAATTCCATCAAATATTCACTTATCATTTTTAATGGCAGAGCGTAAAATGTCCTCCATAATATACAAAGCATTCGAGCTGAAGGCGAGCTGGAAATTATATTGTAATTAGCATATTCCCAGCATTAAAATGTAACGTTAACGGCGCCTTAAAACACAAGGATGTCTGAAATGTAGATGGTCCAAATAAGCAGATAAAATGAAGGCACCACAAATACCAGCGAGCGTTTCTTGATTACTGTGAGTCAAGTCAAGCCCCGTCAGCTCTGCCCCTACCCTCTTGATAAAAGGGTACCTTCTCATTCTCGACCCCCAGTTTAGCCCCATCAGGAAGGTAGTTGGCTATGTTCAAAAAAGCTTAAGCATTGTCTCGTAGTTTAAAACCACCAAAATGGGCATTTTGGTGCAAAATGGCTAAATGACTGATGGCGGCAAGCAGTCAGCGAGATTCACACAGCAGTTGTACCTATAGCAAAATGAGATGCACAGACTTTGTAGTCATCAGCAAAAATCCATGATTGTATTTTTCCTATAAAAAAAAAACAGTTAATTGCACTGTAATTATGTTGCATTAGTTTAGTAGTTAGTAGTTTAGTAGTTTAGTATTAGTTGCATTAGTCAGTGTAATGGCCACTAGAAAGTAAAAGCCTTGGAGTTTGTTTGGCCTTTGCAAGGTTGATCTGTGTATGACCAACTAAATCCCTTTTGTTGTTTTTTCACCCAGAATGACTTACATCAGTTACAGTTCTTTTTTTTAAAAAAAAAAGACAATGTTATCCATTTATACAGCTGGAAATTTACTGAGGCAGTTCTGGGTTAAGTACCTTGCCCAAGGACACGGCAGCAGTATCCCGGCAAGGAATTGAACTGGCAACCTTTCAGTAACGAGTCCTGCTCCTTATCCGCTATGCTACACTGGATCTGTACTGTTGGACCACAGTGGCCTTCCAACCCCAAATAATTTTACAATTATAAACACAGCCAAAGGCATTATGTAAAAGATTAATCTGAATAATGACTTAAGTGAGATCTAAAACAGAAACAAATCAGTGGTCCTCATATTTTCCGCATTTTTTATGCCAAGCTTTGAAACTACGGAGACGTCTTTAATCATTGAGCCCCTGTAATACACAAGGACTATTGATTTTGAGGGGACACTTTTTTTATATTAAAACAAAATCAGATGCTTACGGGTGCTTCTGGGAAGGTGTCCAGCGGTGAAGTGCTCTTGTGACACGATGTCAGAGCGTCTGTAATGCCAAATAGCCCCAGATTGTTCACATTAAAATATAATATGTGAACAGTGAAATTTTTGTTACACAGGTTTTGCAGAAACAAGTTTTAGGCTCAGACTGAGAGAGTGTTCCACTGTAGAGTGCGTACACCCATTGTCTCTGATGGAGAGAAACAAAGATTGCCACCAGCACCCTTGCAGTTTTTACATTGGAATGCGACCCTGAATACAGTTTAACGAAACTGACACAACCAAACGGGAGAGTGTGAGTGAGAGGCAGCAGGGTAACTGAACACTTGCGCCATATTTTATCTTGAGAGAGTGTGGTATAGTGGTAAGGCACGGGACACTTAATGTAGGTTGTTGGCTCGATTCCCCACTGGGGCACTGCTGCTGTACCCTTGTACAAAAAGCATTATCAAGGATGCATCCCACCCTAACCAGGGACTTTTTACTCTCCTTCCATCAGGCAGGCGTTATAGGAGCCTTCGCTCCCGCACCAGCAGGCTCAGGAAGAGTTTCTTCCCCGAGGCTGTGACCCTGCTGAACTCCACACCACAGCACTAAGCATCATTGCACTAATTGACTGCACTGTCTCTGTACTTTTACTGTCATATTTGCACTGCTGTACATACAACCATCTGTAAATATCTGTCAATACTGTACATACAACCCTTATATATACTCTCCCCTTTCCAACCCCGTCCATTTCACCCCCCTATGTATAACACATTAATATATTATACATATTTATATTCTGTTAACACTGTACATACTGTAAAATATAACATTTCCTATACTGGAGTAATTACTCAACTGCACTTTCTGTAAATAATACTTGTTTTTGCATTTCTGGTTAGATGCTAACTGCATTTCATTGGCTTTGTACCTGTACTCTGCACAATGACAATAAAGTTGAATCTAATCTAATCTTGTGTCAGAGAGACCCTTCACCTTTCCCCAGAAACTAGATTGTCACTTGTTGAAAGTCTAGAGATTACTGACTTTCCAGTTCCAGCCTTGTAAATAAATGAGCTTGTTAATCAATTCCATTCCCTATAGGTTAATTGTGTAATTTTCAAGTGATAATTGTCTTTGTCTATGTGAACCAGCCCATTGGTAAATGAGCCACACCTACCTAATTAAAGGCATATTAAATACAGGTGTCTGGCTAGAGAGCAGAGGGCTCATTTTTTCAGCAGGTTTTTTTGTCTGTTTTTGTTTTTTTTAAATAAATGATTGTTTTTTGAATATTTGCTCTTTCTGCTCATTTTTGTGAGAGGTGTTTGCCAGCTTTTCACACCTTGGGCAAGGTACTTAACCCAGAAATGCCTCAGTAACTATCCTGCTGTATAAATGGACAACATGTAAACTTGCAAACTATATATGTCGCTCTGGATAAGAGCATCTGCTAAATGACAATAATATAATGTAATGTAATCTTGTTGCCACAATTGGAAATGCATGTACCATTGCAATCTTTCAGTTTGCCATCTCCAATCTCCACTGTACCAATTTTGAGTTAATATTCTGAGGAATCATCTTTTGTTTTGAAAAGCCACGCAGTCAATTTTCTCATCAAGTTGGAGTGTACTCCTTGAAGCATACTTAATCAATTGAAGTAGACAAAATGAAGGATGATTGTTTCAGCATACTTTGAAACACCTCTGCTGTGTACTGTAAAACAGAGATAAGATAGAGCCTTTTCATGGAAATTTCAGACAGGTTCCTGGGTATTCATATCTCTGGTAAGCTAAAATAATGGTAGTGTCTCCAGATGCACTGTCAGGAAGACAATTACTTATACTGATGTGCCTTCCAAAATATAATAAATGCAACATGTTCAAGGATTTTAACAAAAATAGTATAAAGTGGGTACAATTATTTTTTTGGAATGTCCAAATGTAATGTCCTACCCCTGTCAGGGCATTCAACTGGGATTATAAAGGAATTTAATAAAATGCACTGAAGAAGAATAAAGCGGTTTGCCCAGTTGATTTTTGGTCCCCATATAGCCATGTTCAGCAATGTACAGCAGCACAGACACCCTCCACAATGCTCTCCCGTTCTCTGAATGTGTTCCTTTTCATGAATTTGTATTCCACTGCCTCGGTTGGTCCCGCAGTAAATATTTATAGAGAAAACTGGCACATGGTGATAAGGACGGAAGGGGGGAGAAAGCCCGCTGATAATAAAGCTTAGGAATTTATACAGAATACTTAATTAAGCACAGTTTGTATCTCAGGGACAATAAAGCTTTGTAGAATGCAGGGGACTCAACCACAAGCTTTTATTTTTTGTAAAGGTCAAAGAGGATTTATTCAAACTTTGTTTTTTTTTTTTTCTCTCCACCAAATTTGCTTGCGCAGACCCCCTTCACCAATATCTTTCTTGTATTTCTGACAAAAAGAGAAGAAAAGAAAAAGCACTCAAAAACTGAAATCAGCATCTATTATTTTCTCCTCTGCATGAAAGACTTTTGATGCATTGATTGCAATCAAACCGGTGGAGCGGGTTTTATGATTGCTCTCACACGGTTCTGAGTGCTGCTTTGTGCCGAGGTATGAGTGAAGGTTGCAATGAGCCACAAATGTTTGACTGTCTTATCAGGCGAAAATGGAGGGGGTGAATGCTATTGTGTAGTGCAAACTGGGATGAACTTTGCCCTGCAGCTGCTTCGCTTCCAGACTCCTGTAGATATACGCGCTGCTCTGCATAGCACAATCGTTCCTATAAGAGTGTCAGGGATGCGGGGTGAGGACTCACACGCAGACCCGGAGGTGAATGGCAGAGTGACTTTAATAAAGCCCCAAAACAGGCGCAGACGAAGACAGGGTCAAAACCAGGGAAGTCAGTCCAAAAACAAACAGAGAGCAAGCACGTGGTCTGGACAGGCGAGGGTCGGCAACGGGCAGGCAGGCAGCGGGGCAACCAGAACAGAGCGGCAGGCAGAGACGAGATCCGAAGGCCAGGCAGGGGTCACAAACTGGGCAGGCAGGTCCGGAGCAGGGCAGACGAGAGCGGGAGTGAAGTCTGGGAAGGGGCAGAACCAGGGAGACCGGCAACAGGGAGCCGGGCAGAACCACGGGCAACCCAGGCAGCCGAAGCAGAACGGCAGGCTGGACCGGGGCTGAGCAGGCAGGAAGCAGGGTCTGGACAGGGGCAGAACCGGGCAGGCCGGCAACAGGGAGCGGAGGCAGAACAGCAGGCGGCCCAGGCTGCCGGAGAGGAAAGGCAGGCGGGTGCCACAGAGACAGGAGAAGACCAACACAGACAGGGAAGACAAAGACAGGACGAAACAGAAAACAGACTGACAGAACTTACGTGACAAAACAGCAGGCAAACACAGAGACCCAGGGCGGGAGACAGAAGACCGTGGAAAAACCGAGAAACAGAAGGCAAGGACGAAACAGGATACTGAGACGAACTGGCAACAAGACAGAGAAAAGCAGGGTAAATATAGGGTAGGGCTGATGAGGTGATGGGAAGCAGGTGTGCAGGCAGGCAGGTGGAGATGATCAGGTGGGCGGAGACAGGGCGGAGAGTGGGGCAGGGCTGGAACACAAGGAAAAACAAAAGCACATGGACAGGGGAAGAACACAAACACACAGCCAGGGGGGCGGAGCACTGACAAAGAGAGGAAGGAGGGGGGAAAAAAAACTACCCCAGAGTGAGAATTAATGAACGTGAGTCCGTACGGCGCGATCAAAGCAAAACCGCTCCAACCGCCGCGGATTCAGTCAGACGAGACCAGCGAAGTTCACAATGTAAATTAAAGTTAATTTAACCACCAGCTGTGAAGTTCAAACCGAAACGGCAACCGGAGGGGGGAGAAAAGGACCGCAGCTGATGTGATGACAAGGGAATGTGATCTCCTCATTAGCCAGGAGGTGGAAAGCCATTAACACGTCCAGCCAAACTACCTGGTCTTTGCTGAAGTAGCTGGTGTCATTCCCGACGTGAGACGTATGTACCGCAGTTGGCCTCTCCATCTTGAAGGGACCATTACAGAGCTGTAAATGTGATCACTGGGCTACAGCCTCTTTTTTATTTTTTCCCTTTTTTATAAAGATTGATTTGCGAAAGAAATGTTAAGCAGCCCCCCTGGGGAATGGATGAATGTAAAATTAGCCATGGCAAGGAGGAAAAAAAGGCAAAATGAATCGATGGAAAGTGCTCTGAAGTACTGAGATCTATATTAATCCGCCCATGCTGAGCAACGCGTGTGGCGGCCTGTCCGCCATGGAAGGAATGGCCTCGTTCTCACCCCTCGGCGACGTCGATTTCTCTCTCTCTCTCTCTCTCTGTCTCTCTCTCTCTATCTCTCTGTCTAACCCCTCTCAGTGCTCTCTCTCTCTCTCTCTCTCTCTCTCTCACTCTCTCTCCCTCTCAGTGCTCTCTTCTCTCTCTCTTTCTGTCTCTCTCTCTCTATCTCTCTGTCTAACCCCTCTCAGTGCTCTCTCTCTCTCTCTTCTCTCTCTCTTTCTGTCTCTCTCTCTCTATCTCTCTGTCTAACCCCTCTCAGTGCTCTCTCTCTCTCTCTCCCTCTCTCCCTCTCTCTCTCTCCCTCTCTCTCTGTCTCTCTCAAATTCAAATTCAAATTCAAAAGTGCTTTATTGGCATGACAAATAGGCACTTGTATTGCCAAAGCAGTCATAACATACAGAACAAGAAATCAGAACATTTACGGAACATATACTGGACAGATACAAGAAATCAGAACATATACATATACAGAATCAGAACATATACGGAACATATACTGGACAGATACAAGAAATCAGAACATATACATATACAGAATCAGAACATATACAGGTGCAGTATAATAACCAGATTGGTAAACAGATAGTGCTTATGAATTATTTATTTATTATTTAACTATTATTATTACTATTATTAATTTTTTTATTTTATTTAAAGTAGTAAGAGTTTGGTTGACTGTATCTGTGTGCGTGCATGTGTGTGCATGTGCATTTCTGAGTCTCTGTGTGCTTGAGTGTGCGTGTTTGCGTGTCCCTCTCTCTCTCCCTCTCTCCCTCTCTCTCTCTCTCTCTCTCTCTCTCTCTCTCTCTCTCTTCAAATTCAAATTCAAAAGTGCTTTATTGGCATGACAAATAGGCACTTGTATTGCCTCTCACCCCCTCTCCCAGCTCCGAACATAGTATTACTAGATGGAGATCGATGTATCCATAGGATAACGAGGACCCCGGAGTTCACATCCATCTTGTGCACTTTAATAGTCAGTAACGCTTATGTCTCGGTAATTGATCTGCCAGGGACTCTCAAACGTTAACCGCCACTTTTTACAGGCTCATCTATTTCAGCGCCTGATCCCTGTTTGAGCTTTATACAGCTCACCTATGACCTACAGCGGGCATATCTTTGCTGAGCCAGATACGTGTTGTGGTGCAGAAAGAAAAAAATTATTAACACGCCGGTGATTGAGGAAGTGGGTGTTTTTGTTTGAGTAAACCAGCACATCCCTTGTTTTAAAAGTTTGCACCGGCCCTTCCTCTCCACTTTCTTTCTCAAAATCAAATTCAGATTCAAACAAGCTTTACTGGCATGACCACACAGATGTATAGTACTGCCAAGGCAATTTTCACATGTGTGAAATTTCAAGGATGTGAATAAAATGACAATTAACCAAAAATATGCATACACATACACACACAAAAAGAGAAACACATACATATATTAATCCACATTTATCTAGTTATTGAATAGATGCTTCATGCTCATTGTCTCTCAGGCTGTGGAACCGTGCTGCTGCTAAAGGCCCAGCATTTCCCTCTCCCACAACAATTTGTAATTTTTCTTCATCTTTCCATTGCTTAAATGTGGGGATGCGTAATTCAAAACATTTAAAGAATTTGTCTCTGATTGTTTGCAAGTTTGCAGTGTAGGAGAAAGTGCATCTCTCTCTTGCTCTCTCTTTCCCTCTCTCTCCCTCTCTCCCCCTCCCTCTCTCTCTCTCTCTCTCTCTCTCTCGCTCTCTCTCTCCTTCTCTCTCTTTCTCTTTCTCTCTCCTTCTCTTCCCCCCTCCCTCTCTCCTTCTCTCTGCCTCTCTCTCTCTCTCTCCCTCTCTCCTTCTTTCTGCCTCTCTCTCTCTCTCTCTCCCTCTCTCTTCCTCCTTCTGTCTGTCTGTCTGTCTGTCTGTCTCTCTCTCTCCTCCTCTCTCCTTCCCTCTCTCTCTCTCTCTTTTCACACTCTCTGATTGCCAGCTGGGAAGCGGGAGACTGGTTTCTCTCACCCCGGGGCCTCACCGGCGGGGATGCTCCTCCTCTTCTCCCCGTCTCCTCGTACCCTTGGCCGTGTCTCAGCAGTGAGGAAGCGGCATATGGTATGGAGGAACGGTGGCAAAAAGCATCTCTCACACAACACAGAGAGAGGGAAAGAGAGGAGAGAGAGAGAGAGAGGGCGACGGGCCTGTAAGCTCCTGACAGGAGCTGCCAGGGAGAGGGAGAGGGTAGGGGAAGGGAAGGGGAGCCAGCGTCTCTCAGACAGATGGCTGGAAGAAGCAGAGCAGGGAAGAAGGGATGCAGAAGTAGAAAGGACAAGGGGGGCTGGGGGCAGTTGAGGGTCTTCAGATGAATCGAGGAGTCAAAAGACGTGTTGCCCTTTTAAAGGACTCTTCAAGGCTTTCAGAAGTGTTTCGAGCACAAGGACGCGGAGCCTGCCTTAGCTCCCGTGGGTGGCTAAACAGGATAAACGCTCTCTCTCCACGGCTCGCTGTGTCCAGACCGGCTTCCTCTGCTCTGATTGGGCGACCGCGGCACTCTGCGTTCGGTTGCCTGAGAGCGGAAATCAAACGGTGGTCATTCCTATTTGCAGAAAATGATCTTCATTACCGTTATATTGCCTTTACGCTGTGAAATAATATGTTCTCGCCGGCAGGTGTTCGCCGGGAATAGCCAGAGAGACGGCAGGAGGGGAGGACGTCAGGGGAGACATTGGGGATAAGTTGTAGGCTTCCCCTGGATTAATTAGCTCAAATGATGTATGCATTGTGTTGCTTTTTTCTGCTAATGGCCATGTTAGTGAGAGGCTTGGATCCACGAATGAGTAGATGAACAAGAAACGAGCAACAGGGGTCTGTCGTGTAACAATGCATAGAAATTATTGTAGAATTGTAGAACGGATATGCCTGTCCACTATTTAGAAAGAATCTTCTAACATACAGCCACTGCCTGAGCTTCTATTAAGAGGCAATTTATATTTATCTACATTACATTATTGTCACTTTGCAGATGCTCTTATCCAGAGCAAATTATACAGGTTACTATTATTACATGTTATCCATGCATATAGCTGGATATTTACTGAGGCAATTCTGGAGTAAGCACCTTGCCTAAGGGTACAGCAGCAGTACCCTGGCAGGGAATTGAGCCACCAACATTTTGGTTAAGAGCCCTGCTCCTTACCACTATGCTACACTGCTGCCCTGAATGTATTTAAACTTAAACAGATTAACCTTTTTTTACCATCTCCTTGCTTGATATCCCAGCGCACTACACTGTCAATATATCATGTTTTGGAGAACTGGTTGACATGAGTTCTCTTGAGGGTTACATGCTTAATATGAAACCCACTTAATATCCCCTTATCCCAGTCTGTTCAACCATTGGCCTGTTAACAATCACACCAGTTGTTTTATTCAAATCAATTTCAAATTATCTCAATGGGAATTAAAGTGTCATCTGCCAGAAATGAAAACACTTGTGTTTTTTCTGTTTTCATTGCTCTCATTTAAAACTCAAGTGAAGATTTTAGCTGCATGCATTAGTCTGCTGCGTGTGCTTGTCACAACAATATTTTAACTCTCGATGAAAAGGCCCTTTGCTTAAAGGGTGTTCAGCCTCTGCAGGCCAGGGGGACATTACCCCGGAACACTGAGTTAGAGACAAAGCCGTTTAGCTCTTGCCTCGTAATATTGGCAACGACTTATTGATCAAAGAGGTTGGTTTATTAAAGGTTTGAGAGCGTCAGATTTTATGGTGCAAGGGTGCAAACTGATTAAATCTGAACTTTTACTCTTTGATCTCCCATGGTTTGGTGCAGCTGAGGGTCCTCTTGAGCTCTTTGCTCTTCGGAGTCAGAGTGGTATAAAAGAAGTGTAATGGCCTGGTGCCTCATAAAAAAGGGAACATTAAGACCATACTTTGTTTCATTGGGGTGATCAATCTTGTCCTTTCTGGCAGTCTCCACACTCTGCCTCTGTGTTATCTCCAAGGAAAAAATATCACGGCATCTCCTTGCCTTTCCGTGAGTGGTCAATCAGGTTTTTTTTTTTGTTTCTTCAACCTAATTTGCAGCGATCAACATTGATCCAATGTCACAGGCAGAGAGGATATCTGTTTAGAGATTCCTCGACAACGTTTGGAGACTGACACCAAGAACACGTGGCCTCCTCTTTTTCTCATGCCTGAGATCCAGAGAGCCGATCGGGGATGGGATGTGTCTGAAGCAGTCATCTCCTTCCCACTGTTTACCCAAGCTGGCGGTAATGTGCCCATTCATCTTACTCCTGCTTTGTTGAAAAAGCTCGGTGTAGCCCCAGAGAACTGATGGATGTGCAATTCGCCGGGCACATTTAATGAAGTACGATGCGGAAACCTGTTTGTGGCCTTGTGCGTGTCCCAGCTGTTGTGCTTGGACCCGTTTCCTGCTGAGCAAACACTTTTTTTCACGCCGTGCTGCAAACAGCAGCGTATAAACTGTCAGAAAGGTTATTGCAATGTGTATTAATTACCATAAACTTATGGTGCGTGCCAACCCCGCTTGAGTAACTATTGTGCGAAGCTGCCAGGACTGTAGTGGTGAAAAAGAGTTAAACCAGGCATTCCTTTTCCAGTGGTACAGCATAACACAGCAGAGATAACATATTTAGATATAGTTTGCAATATGGCAATTGAGGATAAAATAAACAAGTGGCTGTCTCCAGTACACCGCACCGTGTGCATTTTGAATGCTACACATGCTGAGTGAGTGCTAGGATAAGCATGATGTGGCCATCTTTGAAACCTTCAGCCAGACAATGCCCTCAGTTGCCAGATGGAGTCTTCTTTGTGGTTCAGCCGTAGGGGTAGACAGTCTGCAGATACTGTACTGACCAGAGGAGTGAGACTCCATGAACCCAAAAGCTGGTAGCACATAGCAGCTGCCCAAGATCATGTTCCTCTTGAAACCACACTGTCGCGTCACAATTAACAGATCGTGCCGAATTCCAAATATACCATGCCATGAAACTGGTACATATTATACTATACCAAAATCAGCGTACCTTGTGGCTGCATATCTAACTTATTTCCATAAGAACACACTTTTAAACAGAAAACACATTTAGGCCATTTAGTTTTTGGCCTGCTTTTTTAATCAAGAGTTTTAGGGGTAGTTAAGTGAGTAAACTCTTATTCACTAAAAAAAAGTGTGTTTACATGCATTTATGCAGGACTCCAGCCTGGAGGCCTTCACAGCAAAGCCTTTTCAAGAGTAATTGTTCCCTGAACATGTACCCCCCGCAGTCCTGTATCTTTGGAGAGCCGTGGCGCGAAACCATAGACTGCTGCGGAGTTGTGATAAAGAGAGGAGGCTTGGAATACACATGTATAAATCCTGTCAAGACAGAAAGGAAAGTATTCCTATAGGCACAGACAGAGGACTCTGCTGGCTGAACAAGCTCGTAAGAAGACTCACAGTGCATGTGAAGTCATACCCACTCCCTGTCTGAGCTCAGCTCGCCTCAGATTCCCGTGGAGCACGGTTTGCACTCATATTCCCATCGCTTCTGAATTAATCAAAATGTCTGCTGGGGGTTCAATGCAAAGAGGTCACAGCGATAAGAACTCTAACTGGGGCGTGTTTTGAGGTCCCATTGTCTAGCAGCTACAGCAAGACAATGGATCCTGCCTGGTTGTGTACAGAGCTCCCGAATTCAGCGAGGGAAGGGAACAAAGAAAGTCCAAGGCAAATGTCAGTGGGCTGTTGGGTTTAAACTTAGGAGGTCTCGCAGACAATGGCGCTTATAGCATAATCTAGCCAAATGTCACTACTTAAGGGAGCCGACGCTTGTTGAATGCAACGCCTGAAAGCTCTGTCATCAGCCACACAAATAAACAGCGATATCCGACGGATAAAAAAGCAATCAGAGGCGCCGCGGCATTGGTATTTCATGCTATTCGCTGCCCATCTCTCAGGCGAGAGCCACCGCTGACACGTGCTTATCTGCAGTCCTCCCCTGTCTTTGCCTCCTTGTGACTCTGTAATAGGACAGACTGCAGCTCATTTGTGTGCATGTAGGAAGGCCCGGTTTCGCTCGCCACCGTGTCGAGTAATTAGTCTTAATGACAGCGTATTAACGGCAGGGTCTGGGATCCTACTGCGGTAACTACCCGGGCTGAATGCGTGCACATGTCCCTGAAGCGAGAGTAAGACAGGCTCAACTAATGGCCTTCTTTGTGTTTTTTTTCCATGTTCAGCAACCGCTACTGTAGTTCAGAGCCAATGAACACTGACAGAGAGGATTCTGGGATGACAAGGAAGCGCTGCCACTTTTCAGATGATCTGCCGGCGAGCAGAGTTAAAGTCCACTTCATCTTTGGCTCAGTTTTCATGATGGGACAATTACAAGGCATTTTTGTCTTCTCCTCTAAGCATCCTTAGCCTTGCCAAGCCCCATTTTTTGATTTATGGAAAGCATCTCCATTCGAAGATTGAGGAGGAAAAAAACCCAGCAAGGTTCGGTCCAAATAGGGTGGCCTGGATTCAAGTCATCCAAATGGCTTGGAGATGGAGGACAATGGAAAATGTCTGTCTGGGCTCATTGTGACCTGGTTTCCTCACCAAGCCGAGCCAATGGATAGATCCAGGGCCGACTCCAGGGCCAGCCCCTTCTACGGACGACAGACGGCGCCTGAAAAATTCACCGCGCGTGGAAAACTATCTTTCATCTCCCTGGCTGCTCCAGTTCCTGTAACTAAAAACGTCTTTGGGTTCGGTCGACGATTTTATTCATGTAACTGGTGTGCATTCAGTGCTGTCTCTGGAACCCAGCACGGCCAAGAGTTTTATAACAGCACATTAAAGTTCTGTTGATGTTACCTCGTGCCCTGTTCCCTCAGCCTCCTAAAAACCCACCCGCGTTCGCTCTGTGGAAGACGCTATTAAATGTTGACAAATGCTCTGTTCGACGGGCACCATAGGGTTCGCTGTTCCTTTAATATCCGCCAGGAATAATGAGGCAGCTGCAGAGACAGAGACAAATTGCCGGCACGCCACTTATCTTAAACCGCGAGGGGGAAACAGGTTGGGTTGAGCCGGGGTGGAGGAGAGGGAGGGGCAGGGGGGACGGAGTGGGAAAGAGAGAGGCGTTGTAGATTACTGTCTATCTTTGCCTTTTTTTAAAAAACACTTTCTAATCAGCCCTGTGCTGCATCAGCAGGGCCAAAGAAAAGCACACTCTGTGCATTCAGATCCTTCCAGGCACAGGGGAAGCAGGGGTTGGCACGCTAATCATTTGCGTGCCGCGCTGGAGAATCCACACAAGCCCCACGAAAAGATGCTCATACGCGCTTTGTCCTTTGTCTTCTCCATCCCAGCCTGTACCTTGGGGTGCAGTTTTTGGAAGCAACCCCCCCCCTTCCTCAACCTCCAACACAACCCCCCCCACTTCCCCAACCTCCAACATACCCCTGCCTTCCCCAACATCCAGCACCCCCCCCTTCCCCAACCTCCACCACAAACCCCCCCCCCTTCCCCCAACCTCCAACACAAACCCCCTTCCCCAACCTCCAGCATACCCCTGCCTTCCCAACCTACAGCCCAACCCCCCAAATCAAACACGCTGTCGTAACGGGGTGATGTTTACACAGTAGCATGTTGGGACGAGGTCACAAACGTCACAGGCACCCTGTGAGAGTCATTTCCATTTCGCCAGCATGGCCGGGCACGCTGAGAGTTTAGCACAGCATTGCACTGGATGCCAGCAGCACTCTGCCGCTGCGGTGGGCCCGCAGCTCGGTGCACACACACCGGGAGTACGTGAGGGCGGGCACGCCGCAGCTTTTCCTGAATCCGCTGAGTGGGCACCTTGTGGGAATGACACGCGCTCGCTAGCTGTGTTATTCACTCTGCAACACGCCCACACCGCATCTGTTTTTACTCAGCCACAAGCCTTATCTCCCATCAGTAATTCATTAATAAGCATTGCTTCTGTGCAGCACTAATGCAGAACGCACACACAGCTGTTTGTCCTCACTAAGAACCCCTTACAGTGTCAGCGGAGGTTTTGTATCTCAGTAGGACCTTATTAGAAAAATGAATAGGGTCAGGCAAAGCGGAGCTCTTTGTGTCTTTGGCCATTTTAAACGGAGTAGGTCTGTATTTGTCTGTTTTTACATGTTTCAGGCTGTAAGCAGAACTTGTACGGTGGAGACCGTCACTTCATCATTGCTGCTGTTGGGCTGGCTGCATTATGTGCAGAATTATTCGACAAAGGTTTCCCCAGTCACTAAAATCCCCCACTCACTCTCCTGTTAAAAGCCTTGGATCTGGTGATGCACTGAGCACATGCAGGTGCCGTACCGGAACTGATGGAGTTCAGTAAACTGTCCTTAAGAGATTCAGTTTATTATTATTATTAAAAGGGGCCAGCCTTTCAGCCTTTTTGGAACGGAATTTATGTGAGCGGTCAGTCAGCTAATGTTTAACATGAGGAGCCAGGAGCTCAAACCCAGGCAGAGTGTAAAAGAAAACCTCCACCTTTGCCCCCAAACTGTTGACTGGCATTTGTTTAATGTCTGAGGATTGCTGTCTTTCCATTTCCAACCTTGTAAATAACTGAGCTCATTGATCAATTCCATTCCATACAGGTTAATTGTTTAATTGTCAAGTGATAATTGTCTTTGTCTGTGTGAACCAGCCCATTGGTTAACTAGCCACACCTGCCTAATTAAAGGCATATTAAATACAGGTGTGTGGCTAGAGAGCAGAGGGCTTCCCCCCCCACTGAATATTTGCGCAGGCTGGTTTCGTTGGTTGGTTTTAAAAATAAATTAGTGGTTGTTTTTTTTTTTTTTTTGGAACATTTGCTCTTTATGTTCTGTTCTTTTGTGAGAAGTGTTGGTCAGCTTCTCCACACAGAGGGTGCCACTATAGATTTGTAGCAAAAAAAACATAGTAGCCAGGCAACAGGGCCATATGGAAGAGTGTCTTCCCAGCCCTGCTAGCTTCTCATCTATGTGGAAGGGTGGCAGGGCTGAAGGGTGGAAGGGCAGAGGGGCAGGCAGCAAGCAACAGGCAACCCTCCTGTGAAGAGTGAGGTCTGAACCAGAGGTCAAGATGCTTATTGCATTTCTGGGGAACAAGAGCTGCACTCCACCTGATACCCCATTGCATCATGGTCCCTGCTAAGAATCCTCCTGTCAGAAACACCAACAGAACAGGAAAAGCAGGGTGTCATTGCGATGAAAGAAAGAGTCCAGAAATGAATGTTGAAGAGAAATGTAATGGGGGGGTAAATGACTAAAATGCTTTCTTGAGAACTGGATGGGGCGGGACTGACTTCTACATGTGACTACGAGCAGGGTGGCTCAGGACATAAGAGGTTTGGTTCAATGAAAATAAAGTTTCCATTACTTGAGACTCAGGAGAAACAGGACAGGCTTGGCACAAGATTTGACACACACTAGGCATGGTAACTCAAGACTGATCAAATATTGTGAACAAAGGGCAGCGCTTCAATAACAGAGCACAGATGATGCCAATAACTAATCAACACAGGTGAAAAACATTGACTAAATGAGACATAGAACACAGGAAGTTATGAGGCCATCTGGTGATAATCCCAGGCAGCAGTAGCTATAACCCGGGGGGGGGGGGGTCTTGACACATTATACCCTTGATGAAAGGGACTCAGAGGCTAGGACCAAATGGGGAAGAAATCCATCCTACTCCTTAGGATCGTGGGCTGGACAAAGACAGATCGAGGTCTGTGACATAATGAAAGCAATAAAAAAAGAAAAAGAAGAAAAAATCGATCACTGCACTCACTTCAAACTTAATTCTTCCTGCAGTTTGGTAAATGCCTGACTTTTAAAACCTTAAGGTAATGATATCTCAGCCTTTCAATAAAGTGCCGACCACTTGGAAAATTCAATCACCCAAGTAATCCATTTGATTTTGCTCGCACATTGCTCTCATTCATGGGAGTATCTGCATGCATATATGTATGTGTTCCCAAGGCCTCGAAATTGCATTCATCTTTTGATTCTATTTTTGGAACTTGCCTGATAAGTACAGAGCTGCAGTAGAAACCAGATCCCGGTGAAACCCAGAACAATGTTTTTGAAATGACTTAACCATGCAGAGTTCCACGATATATTAAATGTTTTAAATGAAACTTTCATGCATGAAAGGACATACACACTCTGCAAAATATATATCTATTTGAGAACTATAAGAAGAGTAATTAAAATGGCTCCTATCCTGACTGGCTGTCTGAAAGAACTTTCCGGTCTTAAATTTGACCTTTTTTTGCAAGTTTTCAGTACGACAGATTGATTAGTTTAGCCTAAAGACTCACAAGCTTACAGAGCGTTTGTCATTCATTGTAAATCACAGCCGGAGAGAAACAACGGGCCATTAGCATATTCATTTAACATCAGTGAGAGACCCAACTGCAAACGCAGTGAAAGCCGTTCATCTTATTAGCAGCCGCTGTGCTAAGCAACGCTAGCATAGCGATGTGGAGATTTATACTTTACTTCGGGGTAAAGTGTTGCATGTTGCTCTTTTCTTAACAACCTAATTGCCTCTTGATAAATGCTGTCCCAAACTGCAAGCCCATCCACAAGCGTTTCCCCCCCATAATCGTAACGTATCGGTCCTCTTTATCTGCGATCTCTTATTACCAGCGTGTCGATCTCCAAGGCTTAGGGTTTGGTGTGGGACAGTCTGTGCTGACCTTTGGAGAAAAGCCGGTAAGTGCTTCTGGCTGGCTGCAGGCATCTTTCACCGGAACGGTCATTGTACTCTGTCACGTCCTTATTGGCTGGCACTCTGCACACGGGCGCAAGGTTATTTTATGTTGTGACTTTTTCTGTCTTGTGTTTGAAAAAGGTTTTTTGGCTGGGACATAAAATGTCTCCTTTTTTTTTTTTTTTTTTTTTTTTTTTTTTTTTGCTCAGGGCAAACCTATAATAATACTCACGCTATTAAACTGATACATTGTACTACACTGGCTTTTTTCATACATCCAACAGCTCGTATCTAAATTAAATTCTTTTCAGCCACATTTCCAGTTGATGATGTGAAGTCACACGGGCTTTGGCATGCTGTGATGATCGACTTCATCACCAAGCCACCTAAATTTTGAAAATGTTATTGATTTTCCCTTTTCCCAAGGTA
The DNA here is from genome assembly GCA_019176425.1 of Megalops atlanticus. Lineage (NCBI taxonomy): Eukaryota > Metazoa > Chordata > Actinopteri > Elopiformes > Megalopidae > Megalops > Megalops atlanticus. Next base: position 4,202,607 of record CM032884.1, on the reverse strand, counting down.
TCACATCCATATTCATCCATACCATGCAGCCAGCTAATAAAAGAATAAAAGGAAGTGTTGGACTGGAACAAATCTGTGGGAGAAATACAGTAAATCTAATCGGTTTTTAACGGTGTTGCAGTTGTTATCTTGTGATGCAGAAAATAAAGGCGTTTTAGTTCTTTGGAAAGTCGAGACCATGCAATGATAGCTGGCTTAACGGGCAAACAAACAAATTCTCCCGGGGAAACTGAGCACACAAAGCATTTTGAGAGACACTATGAATAACGGCAGAATTATATAGATTTCATTACTTGGAAATAATGCAAACATTATTTGAGCTACGAAAGGCAGAAAAGCTTAGGGTAGAAAATACCATATAGCAGGAAGACAATATGATGAGCAGTCGATGAGAAGCAGGTAAAATGTCAGTCGCCTAAAAATAATTAGCATAGCTGTGGGCAATGGCACTCAGCTGCTGCTTCTCCTCTGAAGGCAAGTCAAAGAAGATACACAAAATACTATTTACGTTACAATTCACATAAGTGCTAATGAGTAAAGAAATCATAAACATTCAGAACAATATCATTGCGAAGATACACTAACTTGACCTGACTGACTGTGCATACTTTTTTTTTTTTTTTTTTTTTTTTTACAAGTGACACCTGTTACGCCCCCAAACAGCCAACCAACCTTTTGATTGTCATGCATTGCGCTGGTCTGCCAAACTAAATCTTCTTAAAGTGTGTTTTTGGACATCTTTTCTAAACAGCCAATCATAGCTTCTCTCCTCTCTCCTCCACTAAGGTAGACAATTTTGCAGTTTTTCTCTCTTATCTGGCAGGGTAATGCCTTCCTGCCTTTCTCTGGACTCTATGAATAATGGCGACCAATGATAGCTGGAACTGGCAGTGACTTGCTGCTTGAACTATTCATTTAACGCCATTCAGGTCCTTCTCTGCTTATCTTCAATCTTACTTTTCTGTCCTATCACGGTTTTCTGCACGGGCTGTGTCACAGACTGGCTGTGCTCAACATCCAATGAGGTGTTGTAACTCAGTTGTTTTCAAAAAAAAATATTCATTGGAAAAGTTTTTTCTCTTTGGATGATTGACTGGTGCATTGGTAGGCACTATGGTAGGCCAGGCGAGAGACACTCAATTCTCTTAAACAGTGTCTCAAAGCACATTTAAAACAGACAGCTCCACTTGGGGTAATGCAGTACATTAACCAATGACTGCAGCAACAGACACCGAAATAAAAGTTTACATGCTGCATGGTGTAATGGTAGGAAGCAGGGCTCATAACGACCCAAATGTTGATGGTTCGACTCCCCAGTGGGGTGCTGCAACTGCACCCTTGGGCGAGGCACTTACCCTGAACAGCCTCGGGAAAATATTCAGCCGCATAAACGGATCATGTGTAAAAATGGAAAGCTTGTCCCCGGTGTGCATGAATACAGTATTTCAAACCAGCATTCACATCCCACTTCGACTATCCCATTCAATGGTCTACTTTTGGTAGCATTAAAAAATTGAATCACACAACTGTGATGACCTACAGTGTATATTGTGATGTGTGGATTGTCTTGCTTTTCCCGGTCATGTTGGTGTGACCTTCCCAGGGTGAGTAAGCACTGATATATTACATTTCACTTGATGCATGGATTTCTCTCATGTCACTCTCTTAATATTATTTTAATTACAGGGTCCAATCATGCAAGTGAAGGCCACATTTTCCTTTATTATTACTCATCTGAGAGGGTGATTTTGCATTGATGGCTATGGCACTCATAAGTACTTTTGTGTCAGGAATGTCCCTTTAGTCAGATGAAAGGGTTTTGTCAAGACAAAAAGTCTTTTCAAAAGCAGAGATGGCAAATCTTACGGCTATGTTAGTTTTATCTGTCTGAAGTTCCTCATCCTCCTCAGGGCGTCATTATTGGAATTCTGTATAGTAAAAGGCTGAAATTATTTCAATTATTTTAGTTAAACAGACTAACATTAAAACATGTTTAACAATGAAAGTAGAGAGGCAGAAGCTGCTGTCTACTATGTAAGGGTGCTAAATGCATAAAGTAACACGTTCCCTTGTGGTAAACATGCACCCAACAGACTGCTGTGAGACTTTTATTTTGAACTTTTATTTTGACACAGTGTGTTGGATATTGATATATTTTTAATCCATCTAATTTGGCAAGGTGGTGATGGGAAAGGAGGGAGCAGTGGAAGTAACGAGATGGCAGACAATTGTGTCTCAATCCTCTCTGCCCTTTTTATGATTTTGAAAGTCTTGTGTAACATTATAATTGAGAATAGCCTTGACAATGAACTTGAGTTCACCTCATGCCTGTGAATTCTGCAGTGATGGAGTTTCACTGTGACCGTCTACATACTGCTCGACATCTCTGAAAGCCAAGCACATACCCACGGCCTTACACTGCATTAGTGTGAGATCCTGCAGCCCTGCGTTTTACTGCTACGCTGACCGTCCTAAGACCTGTGTAAAACACTGAAAGCGCATCAGATCCTGCTGCACTTGCATGTCTTCCTGATGTCACATGCTTGATGGATTTCAGCTTTCTTATAACTGGACAGTCAGAAAGCTGATGCTGTGCTTGTGGCCAGAAGAGCCCACTTGGCTGAACTTGATCATTTTAGCATGACGATCTATGGCTTTGTGGTTCAGGCTTCAAGTGAAGTCAGGAATGTATGTGGTTATTCTGGATGTAGCATTGTCTTGAACGTCTTGTAAGGATTGTTGTTTCAGCATCTTTGAGATCATGAAAAGAGCTTTGTAAGTGTAATCCATTATTATTATTGTTATTGTTGTCATATACAGTATACACCTTTGAAGTATGGCTCAGCAAATTTCATCCCTCTCCTTCTGAGTACCTGAACCTGCCTTCAAATGCATCCAGGCTACAATACAACAATGCTTTCCTTTGGGGTCCCTTCCTCTTTGGGGTGCACTTTTGAACAAATTACAGGGTGTGTAACATTGAGCTGCTGGAGTTCTTATACACAATACAGCATAGCAGCACATAACGCCCACTCTGAACTCAAAGGCTCCTCATGAGCTGCCCATCACTTATCAAATGATGTCACTGTCCTTTTGTGATGTCACGACAGTATTGTTTGGTAGGAAACCCCTGGCATTCTATTCCTTACCTGTTTCCAATTTCCAAATGCACTGAAAGCATTAGTAAAGAAGCAAACAAAAAATAAATAAATAAATAAAAATAACACGCCACATTATGTTTAGTCATTTTGTCATTCTACCAGACTCCCTCGACAATTGTGTGTCTTGAAAGCCTACTACTAAAAAAATGTATTGCACTATGGAGGGCATCTTCCTTGGCAGAATATTCTCCAGGCAAGCAAATTACTGTGTCAGATAGGAATGCTGTATTGCACCTAACAATAATAGCTTTCAGTGTTTCTTTTTTAGAGAGGAATAAAACTTTGAGGAGGGAAGGGACGCTGAGAATCAGTGCTTCTCGTGTATTGTATTTGATGATATGGGCCATGGGGGTGAAGCTCACCCTTGCAATTGTCTCCGCGTGAAAAGGGTGGCTTTCAAAATGAGCCAGAAGTCAGACAAATGGCTGCACATTGACAGCTTTGGCACAAACTCTGTCTAGCGTGACAATACAAACCAGCAGAGGCAAGGGAAACAGACAGGGACAGGAGTGTGTAAATATAACAAGGAAAGCAAACAGGCAAAGAGCCAAGAAAAAAATGTAAATTGGTCTGAATAAAGAGAGAAACAAAATCTGAATGCACTACATAATTAGGGCATTTGAATTAGAATATATATAAGGATGACCAGGATGACTTAAGGGCTGTTGTAACTGGTACATTAGAGGACATTTTAACATGTCTTTCAAAAACAAATAGAGGCCAGTTAATCTGCAATATGTTTAACTGTTTTCCACATCATCTATTGTGAGAGAGTCCAACAATTTTGTGTGCCCAAACCTTCTTTCTTGTGAGATTTCTGTTATTTCATTTAGTCAATTCATTTTTGTTTGTTTGTTTGTCTTTCATACATTTTCATCTTGGCTTTTATTCCTTTTTTCTTAAATCTGTTGGTTTCTTGGTACTTCTTGTGTCTACCAGGCACATGAATACACATGTGGTTATGCATTGGGGGTGTTGTGTGGCTTGCGGAAAGAGCATTATGGGAGTTGAAAATTAGTGAAACAAGATACTACTTTGAATAAAGTGCTCCTCCAAAGAGAAGGGGTAAGCAAAGGATCTAACAGAGACTCTGCCCGCTTGCTGATGTCACACACCAAAGGATTCGTCTTTTCATTGGTATATCAGCAGCACTGAAAGCTTTGTGATAGTGTGTGTGGATCAGCAGCAAGCATAGGGAGGATCTCAGTGTTTGTATGCAGTGTGCATCTCCTTTGGAATACAGTATTTCACATATATCTTTGCATTGGTAAATATTTGTTTCAAGAGATTTGAGCGGAGGGTAGACATACAGGTAACAGAAAAGACACCCTCTCTCCGGCCCCTGCAAATACTTGTATTTGTTTAAAAATGCTTTCAGGTAAGCATTCGTTTTGCGTCCAATTTAATTTATGTCCTCTGAAGTAGCGCAGGGCGTCTAATCCTGTAATAACGATATTCTCGCATGGAGCTGCCATGCATCGTGTTGAATTTACCCGGACATATTTCAAGATCCACCCCACGAGACGTTTTTACAACTCTGAGATGTAATGTGGCCAGCATTTGCATAATGAAGTCCTCTGTTTATTGCAAACTTGCACATTCATTTCACCAAGGGCTATTAAACAAGTGTAAAGCAGTAAAGAACACGGAAGCCGCGTGGAATACCGAATTAAAATGCAAATATAACTTAATAGGGAAGCCTGGCTCTCTATAGGCCGATGTAACATTACCCAAACAGGTAATGCGTGCTTCAGACCTGGCACCGCTCCATAATAATGTGTCCTGCAGGGGTTCTGATGGAACACCAAGGAAATTAAGATGCATACAATAACATTTGTATTTGTAAAATGGCTGGGACTTTTCTGTGCTGTGAATAGGGGTGGTTGGGGGCAGGGGATGATTGAAATTTGATTGAGGTTCGATTGAGGTTTGAAGACGGCTGCACAGATAATGCTCTACACTAGATTACCTTAATTATACAGTTTAGCCCTTATTGGCTTAAGAAGCATTCCGAGGTACCTGAATGCACAATTTGGCCATTCTGCCTCAGAAACAACTTAAGACAACAAAAAAAGCTAAGAAAGAAAAGATAATTGGTAGCCTTCGGGTCTGCTAGCTGTTTGAAGCTGAAATCACTTTAGTGTTCTGAGAGGATGTGATGTCTTGACCTTGTAGTTTCAATGTCGATTTAAGGTTGAATAACCGTGGTCTTGGTCTTTTTGATGTTCTGATAATAACTTTAGCTGTCATTTCTATGGCAACTTAAAACGAATGTTAATAATTTGCAACTTTAACTTTAGCTGCAAATGCATGTGGTTATGGGAAAACCTAAGTATCAGCTCTTTGGGTTTACATGATATATTTATGATCTTTATGATTTTACGATATATCTACCTCCTACAGCAAGGGTAAGTGTCTTTTCCCAGAGCTGAACAGAACCGCAGGCAAGCAAAATTGTCATTTTTTGTTGTCAGCCTCAGATTTATTAGGAAGCAGAGAATTTGAACAATGTGCAATTAAAAAGTTGCTACAAGTGTAACATTTATTTAATGAAATGATGGAGAAGCAGTTAGAGAATCTTTCTCAATATGCAGCATTCATGACTCCTGTAACGAAGTGAGACAGAGTAGATCTCAACAGTGGGAATATAAATCAAAAATAATGATGGTAAAATTAAAACCATAAGATGCAACTTCATCCTAGCCAATTTTTCAGTAAAATCAGTCAAATAACACATCAGGTTCAAAAAAAGGGTTGTGCTGACACAGAGAATTACAGGCCAGTTATTTTAATATTCATTGCATGAAAAGCAGCATTATAAGGCTTGTCAGCATGAGATTCAGCAAGGTGAGGTCATCCTTAACAGATCTGCACTTTTTTAGAAGAGGTGATTGTGATGTACTATTTTCAATCCCTTCCCAGTCCAGCAGTGGTGACTCATTCTAAAACTAAAGACTGTAGGAATTAAAGGGGGTATGCAGAATATACTAATAAAAAGGGATTAGGTCTATTCAATGCAGCCTTACAAGTGGAATCCTCCAAGGAACTGTCTTGGGACCTCTACTTTTCTATATAAATTACTGAGATTATGGAATTAGTAATAAGGCATACAGAACAACCCTTTTGGTCAGAATAGTTCTTTCATGCATGTTCTACAAGTAGGTGCGTACTTGCATGCCGGCCTTGCAAAGCTCTAACTATAATTCAAACATTGTCGCAAGATTCTGCTGTATATTAGCATTACCCACAGAGGTGAAATAATGTGTGTCAAATGAAGTCATGCTAAAGCAGAGGGGTGTGTCAAGTGCACAGCAAAACTGAATATTTATTCATTCATTTACATGGTTATGTCTCCAAGCGTAAGTACCAGAGATGTACACACTGTAGACCTGTTATCTGGAGCTTACTTGTGACTGCATGATCCTCCAGAAGTTGTCGCCAGTATCAACAGCTGGTTTGTGTTATTTTCACCAAAACAAGAAGGCAGTATTCTTAGCGCTGTCACTGGCTTATGAAGAGTCACTCAATCAATCATAATTGATTTGTCGTAGCACATATTTACAATGAAGGTTGTCACAAAGATGTGTACTTGTAGCATTGTGAATATTTTGGAAGAAATTTCCCGATTCCTTTTCTTCAGAGGATAAGTGTGCTGTTTTCAGACATTTTGTGCGTTACCATACCAGCTTTGTCATCTTTTAATTCTAAATGATTTTATGTATGCTTTGATACAAAGCTCTCAATTCACTGAAGTGTTATTGATTTCTTCTGAATTGCTTGCCAGCTGTTGAACTTATAGCATTTACATAGATTTGTTGTAATTGACAAATTGCTTTTGATAATAATTTTTCTTTTCATGGGATGACCATTTGAAATAATGGTTGTACTGTATACAGAAGGGAGTTTATACAGAATTTATCCAACATTTGATTGATTGTGGTGTCATGTCTGTCAGCAACATGTTTTATGAGAGTGTCTGCCATTCTGCAGTTTCTGAGAGAAACATTTCCCTTACCCCTAATTTAAAGTCTACTTTCAAGAAACCCTATTTTCCCCTTGCTTTTGTAAATTTAAACTTTTTAAATATTAATTTTGTTGGCTCACAGTAAAGTAAATTACATTGTCTTGAACGTTCTGGGTCTCAGTATTGGAAACGTAAAAACCCTGTGAAACTATGGTACTATTATTACTCTGGAAAGTAATATTGACTTCTCAAAACAGTAGATCAGGAAACATCCAGCTGTATAGAGGGATAACGTGTAAGAATGTAGCTATATAAGTCACACAATGCGTAGCGTTAAGCAATAAGTGTGTCTGCTAAGAAAATGCAGTATCTGATGTGCTCTATAGCAAAATGGTGCACATCTTGGTCTTACCTGTACTTATTGTGGGTGTTGCTGTCAGTTTTAAACGCATGAGTCCTGCTTTTTGCCTCAGGATCTCCAGTCTTGACTACAGCACTTATTTTTATGAACATAAGCAGAAACATGTACACCATGAAGAAAGTCTTTTTTTGTGTATTGCAGCAATACATAAAAGAATGCAAAGGAGAAATGTGTTGCTAATGCATGATACTGGATACAAATCCTGTTCATTGCAACAGCAGACTCTATGACAAAATGCAAAAAGGTATAATAAAAAGTACAACATTGCTTAAATAACCGCTGACAGGAAAATGACTTCCACAGTCTCACTGAGAGAGAGAGAGCCTTGGTGAGACGGCCTTTAGTGTCAGCTGGAATCAGATGCTTCCTCCTTATGCAAAGCAGTCAGAGTTATATCGGCAATGGGCATGAGCTCTGTTAAACACAAGGAAATGTGCTGAAAGTTGTCAGCGTAACCTCTCTCCTCTGTGGGAGGACATCAGCAGCCGCTGAGAGCGGTGGCTCCAAGTAACCTCTGATGAACTGAGAAGTTAACGCTTGGCTGTCGTTTTAAATGATTCCCCCCATGTCAGAGCTTTGCATGGAGTCGCCGTGATACAGGGAACAGGGGTACATGAGAGGGGGGTGAGTCTTGCCACGCGGGTTTTACGGTGAAGTCAGAGAGGTAGATGGAGCAGTTCAGTTTCTCGGGTGACTGCCACCGTGCAGTGTTTTTAGCAAAATTAACTGAGAAGTCCTCCCATCAATCCACCTGTTCTTACAGACTGTTCTTCAATTGAAACAAGTAAACAAGAGGGAATGAGAGGTCTCTTTCTCACTGTGGCTTTGCTTTGACTGATTCCTGCAAACAGGACTGCAGAGGTAAAGTTAACACAAGGAAAACGGTAGCTCTAATAGATCCAGTCACTGCAATTCATTTAAATGGTAATTTACCTCTAGGGTCAAATTGACTTACTATGTCATACACCATATAGAAATTTACACTATGTACAAATTGGAAGAAAGGAGATATATTTCCTCGGTCCATAAAAAAGGTAGTCAATGTAATTGTGCAAAATAATGTTCCCAGACAAGAACTGCATTTGTGTCTCAGGGTAACTCAGGACAAATGTTCCTGAATCAATCAGTGTTCATGAAGTAGAATAAACAAAAATGATCCTAGATAGTTGTACAATAGATATATTGTATTAAGTACATTACGTTAGTCTTTTGTACAAATGTCAAGTATAAATATACTTGCATTTTTGAGCCATTTTGTACAAGCAAAACGCTTGTAATGTTCATTGGGATTCGTATGATCATTTACACTGACATTGATTCGGCTGGAAAAAACTTAAACAACTCACGAAGGCACGTAAAAGCACACGCAGTAATGAGAACACATGGGACACAGTACATGTGGAAACTGTCAGACCACATATGAACCAGTGTCAGTGCATCATACAGTAGTACTGTAACTGGTGTCACACAGGTTGGCAGTGTCATTGTGGTATAGTACTAAAGAACTTGATGGGCTTGTAAACTAAAGGTTCAAGGTTTCTTTTCTCAGGTAGTGCAGTGCTGTTGTACACTTGAGCACACTGCCTATGCTTAATTGCTTCAGTAAATATCTTCCTGTATGAATATGTAAAAAAAATGTGAGCTATGCTTTTGCTCTGGATAAAGGCATCGGCTAAGAAATATGATACGCAGCTGAAAATATGAAGTGCAACAATAATAAAAACATCAACAATAAATACTACCAATGCATAAATGACATAAAACAAGATGTTTTGTAATACAGAATGATAAAAAGAAATAAAATGGGTATGTATGCTGAATCGCTATCTTTCCCCTGCACTATCTTGTATCACTGAGCTGTAGGCTGGCTCTACTTGCAGAGTTGCTGATTGGTCAGCCTCCATAATCAAACACCCAATCAGACTGAAAAATGGGAAGGGAATGGATGCAGGGACATCATTGTGGAGTGTGGAGGTCCTGAACATCATTCACAAAGCTGCACGGAAACTCTCACACAGCAATGTATTCAATCAATGGCTCAATGCAATTGTTTGGTTAGTTCAGGGATCAGCAAATTAAATAATAATAACAAAAAACACTTAAATTTATTTGCTCATTAATGTTAAGGTCAGATTTTGACTTAATCCATAGCATAGTCACATATCAGACTAGATTTGACTAAGGCTGGCACCACATTGTCTGTCAACACAACCTCATTGTCTTGGCAATAATAACCATAAGTAATAAAAATAAGTAATAAAACAGGCAGTGTGTTATTAATAGTGTTTCTGTGGTCATCTTCTATGCAAATATAATTTTGAATATTGATATTCAACAGCCTCATCCCCATGGTCATATTCTGAATTCCTTGATTAGTAATGTAGTTTGACATCATACCATAAAGAAAAACCCAGGCGTTACAAGAATAGCTACAAACATATGAACTGATATGACGAACTGATAGTATTCAGAGAACTAATTGGGTGTATGTTGGCAAAGCCACATGTGAACCTGAGAAAAGCGATCACAGTCTTACACCTTTAAAGTGTCAGCATTTTGTTTTTGTTGTGACTGGAGTGTTGTGCAATTGGATAATAACGTGAAAATAGAATTTAAACCGCTTGCTCTGCGAGGGATGATATTAAAAAGACACGCAGAGAGGTGTGATTCCTATGGCTTGTGCTCCGCATGGGATTTAACCCCGTGCTCGCTGTTGTTGCACTCTCAGATGTGTAGTGTCATAAAAAACAAACAAACAAACAAACAAATGGAACTAACAGTTAGAAATTTTTCCTGCGGAATAGGGCACGAGTGCGGCCTTGCGCGTCTCCTTGACCAAACGACGCACGGCGTTCCTCCTCTTCAGGGCTGAAATAAACAGTTGTGTGCATGTTGAGAGAAATGCCTTCCCCCTCTCTGTGTGTGTGTGTGTGTGTGTGTGTGTGTGTGTGTGTGTGTGTGTCTGTGCGGGTTGCTGAATGCCTCTGGAAGGCCTTGATCCAGACACGGCCCTGCGACCCGACAGAAGAGAACAAACTCAGCACAGCCGGCACTCATCCAATCATCCTCCGTCAGTTTAGAGACTTGCATGAAGAGGCCGCGCGATGTCAGGTCTGAAAATAAACAGAATGGCCTTTCAAAGGCCATCTCCGAGGTGTGAGAATGGCACAGTGCACTGTACCAAACACAGTCCCCCCGGGTCTTCTTTTCTCATACTGTTCCTGTGGAATTCAAAGTAATGTTCAAACAGTCTGACGCTCTTATTGAAAAAGAAGTGTGAAATAATAGCATAAGGGGAAAGTGGGGATTATTTGTTCAGAATAATACTGTGGATGCACCCAAAGCTGCAACCATGCTAAGAGGGTTGTGGAAATGGTTTCAGTGCCTCATAACTATGACTGTTTGTTTGTTTTCTCGCGAGTATAAATATGTACATATAATTGGATTTTGTGTAGCCTCTGCTCTGTGCTAACCTTTCTATATATATATATATATATATATATATATATATATATATATATATATATATATATATATATATATATATAAAATATAACCTTTCTCTGAGCTTGGTACTTTCATGTGTGTGTATATGTATATGTATATATATAATATATATAATATGCTGCTTTGGCTCCATATTTCCACTGGAGTGGAATGAACAGATGCCCTTATATTTTGCAGAAATTTGTCTGTAGCCCTTTTTGCATCACATATTTTTTACATCACACAGACACATTTCACGCTGGTGTAATTTAAGTCCCTACATTACAGTCATTTACCTTTCCCCAGCCACTCTCATCCTCCTTTGTATTTAATATTATGGGATGCGCTATGATTTAGGGTCGGCAGGCAACTCGGCTTTACAGGAAGCGTGTCCATTTTCTATTGGGAAACTGTGAGTGTGGGGTTCTGTTACTCTTGCCGTTGTTTTTGCTCCTGTTTCTCCCACTAGTTTTTTCCTGCCTGTTCCTGGTGCATTGGAGCAAAAGGCGTTCCCTGCCGCTCTATCAAGTGGTCCGCACTAAGCAAACTGCATGACAAGACTGTGTGTGTGTGTGTGTGTGTGTGTGTTGGGGGTTGAGGATGTGTGTGATGTGTGTGTGTGTGTGGGCTGAATGATGTATGTATGTGTGTTTGTCACTGAGGGGCTTTGTGTGTACGTATCTACATAGTGGCTATTTGTCATGTTTATATTTAGGAGTGCATCTGTGTGCATGTTAAAATGTTGTGATGTGAAAAGCGTGGTGCACCTGAATTTGTTTGTGCATGTGATTGTATGTGCTGTACATTGCACTGTTACTGTGCATGTGTTTCTGGACTATGCTTTTTAACCTTTTTCTGTGCTTGGTACTTTCATACTTGCATTTGTGTGTGTGTGTGTGTGTGTACCTGGCACCAGCATCTGCTCTGGGCCCCTCTAGTGTGCTTCCTTCATTAGAGTTACACAAAGCTATTCAAAGGCCAAAAACAAACCTAAAATCACGGGTGACAGATGCTGACTCAGGTTGCGAAAACCGAATGAAGAAATAAACGAGCAAACAGCAATTACGTTACATTCCTCAGGGGAATGCCTTCCCATTCTTGCTTTTGGGTCCCTCTTTTGTTGATTCCGGGCATGTTTCCCTGCTGAAATAATTGCAGTTTAATTTGGAGAGAGAATAAGCTGGTTGCTAAACCCACTTCACGAAAATGTTTCTTTTGTCTTGAAATAGCCAAATATACTCCCAAGAAGTATTCAAAGGAAATACATTGATCTCCACGATTCTTTATGTGTACGCTTTGCCTGAGCTTCCTTCTTAAACTCTTGACCAAAGAGATCTCACCTATTGCACATGTACACTAAATCAGTTTTTTTTTTTTTTTTTATAAACAACGACTTATAATTCAACTTTGGGGTGAAAAACCTTATGAATCTAATCTAATGTAACTAGCACTGCTAGTTACAGTGTCACGTTTTGTCAGCTCCAATAGAAAAGATTTGTATTGGGTTGGCTGCTTGTATTTCCTTGGTTGTGTGTGGGTGTGCGTGTGTGCGTGCGTGCATGCATGCGTGCGTGTGTGTGTGTATGTGCGTGTGTGTCAGCGTGTGTGTCTGTGGTGTGCGTGTGCGTGTACGTGTATGTGTGCGCCTGCCTTCTCACACCTGTGTGGCCATTTTTACAGCCCATTTAACATCACCCCTGCCTCTGAAAATTGCCAGTCCAGTTTCTCCAGTGGAAGCATTGTTTTTCCCTGGCTGCCATGGTGCAGAGGAGATATTAGAAATCGGTGCTGTGATTAGGGCCCTTATGTTGGGGCCGGGCCCACAGTCCAGGCCCGTGAGGTATAATTCCTCTACGCCTTTTATTTTCATGAGACCAGTTCATCACGGGGGGCGGTGGGTAGTTTGTGCAACTTTAATTTCACTTTGCAAATGCAGGGGAAGATCTTAAGGAGAGCTGCATTGGGACAGAGAAGCTGAAATTCTGCTAACTGAGACCCTCATTTTTTTCTGAGCAGACAGGCCGTTGGGGGGTTGGTGCAGGGGGATGGGGGATTATGATTATGATGGGAAAGAGGAAGGCATTATGTGTATTTTAATTTTATTTATATATTTATTTATTTTACAGAGGTCAACCGATCACTCGAGTACAACAGCTAACTTCAACCATCCCCAAAAACAGGTTCCTGAACAATTATTAATGTGAAGGTTTAAACTTGTACCACTGCAGCCAGGATGGCTATTTACCACTACTGCAGTGATTGCTTCTACCGACCATCACCACCTTGTCTGCCTCAGCCACTGCTGCCCCTGATAATTACAATAAAATGATGACACCTTGAGCTTTCACCCCCATCCTCACCATGAGAAGACGACATAAGAGTATCAGCAAAAAAGTGAGAATGCACAGAGAGCTACACCAACCGGTCTGATCTGCGGGATGTCATTTGTCATTGTCGCTATTAAGGACACGCATTGCTGTGAAGCTATAGCCTCTTAGTGCAGGGAAGGCATTGCTTACGCCCATAACTGTATCCATATTCTACAATATTCATAACTGGAAAAAATGAAATGGATTGAAATTACGCATGACAAACTGGAAGTGCATATCTTAGCGCAGATTAGCTGCCAGAAGGCAATATCATAGACGATTCCATAAATATTATGAAGAGGAAACTGCCTACTTAAAAGCATTTCTATCATTTTCGCATCAGATACATTGAAATACGATCAGATAGGAAGACAATTTTGCGGTGAGGTTTATAAGCTACCAGCATCAAATAAAATGAGCTGCACAGAATTAGCTGAGTCAACAACCAGCCATTTCGAAATCATTTTCATCAGAGGCGATGATTATTATGATAAGAATGCGTTGCTGATATTTACATAGCTAATAAGATAAATAGCACAAATCATCACACCTTCATTATTATTATGTAGATAGTTTTGTTCCAATTAGGAGACGTGAATGAAATAAAGACAGATTGTGTTGTATCTCTGTTTGTGTCCCTCTGCTGTTAGACATCCAGACTCCTAATGATATCAGTGCATAAGACTGGCATAATTATTTTAAATCTGTCTTCATTGTTTTAAGCTGCTATGCGTTTCTTTGGCCAGCTGAACGTGGTTTTATTGTGACCAAACGACTGTGTCAGTTATTATGCTGAAAGGTAAATAAGCAGAATGGACAAGGACAGCTATGATCAGAATGTGTCAGTGTGTGTTGATATTTAAGTGAAGACAAAAATTCAAAATAAGACTTAGACTCGTTATTAAGTTCAAAGGTCAAGTTTATCATGGTGTCTATCCTATCCTCTCTGGTCTTTTTCCCTGTTTTTCCAGTAGGCAGAACTGTACGAGGCTGTACGTGTGGCAGGTGCATATGAGAACTATGAACACTACGAGCATGAAGGAAATTCGAAATGGTGTGCAGCGAAATTAGTTTCAGTTGCTGGTTTTGCCAGATGTTGGTGGCAAACAATGGAGGGAATGATGCAAGAGTTACCCTCCAGAAAACAAACAAAAAAAAAAAAAACACCAAAAAACAAAGACTGTGCCAGTCAGTACCAGTCAGCATGGGGGAAACCCAGCTTATATTACAGTTCAGAGACTAATGACATGCAGACACCTGACAGCCCGAAATCCACAGACCTTGATCCGTTCTCTAATATTACATATTTACATTATTTAGCAGACACTCTTACCCAGTGTGACTTACATCAGTTACATTTCTACAGCTGGATATTTACTAATAAATGCTGGTGGGGAGCCCCCCTGTTTTATAAGTGGCTGCTGCTTTTTGGTGTACTAATTCACATTGCTTTTTGCTCTGCATCACATTATATTGCAGTAATTTGCATTGTAATATGTTGCTGTGATTTGCATATCATTTGAATTGCTTTTTACCTGTCAGCATATCTGTCAGTCAATTGCTCTGGGGTGGTCATAAAGACAACACCCGCTCACGAATGAGAACGCCACAAAGCAATATCCATTAGTGGCAACATTTTTTTTTTTTTTTCTTCCATTTTGAATTTGCTTTTTAATTTTGGCACATGTCAGCCTCCGTATGCCAGAGGCTTTACAGGCAGAATCCGCACCCATCACTGATGACAGCACTGGATGGCGGGGGTTCAGAAAAATCATTCTCTAATCCAGTGCACCTGTGAATTGAGCATGTCGAGTTATTTTGCAGCTGTCAAATAGCACATATTGCAGATCCTTGGTATCCACGTCAAGGGATAAAAAGAAACTCAGGCTGGCATGCATGTGCAGCTCTGTGTTGTTGCCGTTTCGGCAAAAGGCTCGGTTGAGTGCCTCCGGGCTTTATTGTAAGGTGAGAGCCTCTGGCAGGCAGTGAGAGGAGGGCACACAGCTGATGATGTTAGTTTGGCTGATAACTTTGTCCAGGATACCTTGCATTGTTTGCCTTACACGCATTGCGCCTGGGAAACAACAGCAATGTCCTGACCGCTCAGATCTGAGCTCTGAACCCTGGACATGAGCCCAGTGCCCCTGTCTGTCAGTCATCAGAATCGCTCTCTCTCCCGCCTTCTCACTGAACTAGCCGATGAGGATCCAGACCAGAAAAACATCTTGCATGCTGGGTATGCAGCAGGGCAGGGGATTTCTGACTGCTTGGGTCAAGTAGGTACAGGCTAAGAGAGACACCGCCACATGAAATATATCACCCATTCAGAAACGCTTCCTCCATTTACAAGCCCTGAGGAAATTTGTTATCTGCTCCTTTAAAATGATTAGCAAAATCCTAACCCCTTTCATGGTGCAATTTCTCCCCTAAGTGAATTTTCCCCGCCGTTTATACATTTCGGCTTCTTATGAAGTGCGGCGCCTCGTTCTGATTTGAAAACCAAATTAAAGATGTTCCCCAGAATGAGCAGGGCCTACCAGCAGCTGCCACATCCCATTACGGAAATTACTGTCCGCTAATGTGGTCTGTGGGTAGCCACGGCGCCCGCTCCTCCGCAGTCCTCCCGTCTCCTTGACCGCAACACTCATGAAAGGGGAGCGATGCCTGTCCTGTTTTCAAAGAGACTCCCCTCCCTCTATTTCCACCCCTCTCTCTTTCACCTCCCTCCCTCTATCTCTGTCATGCCTGTCCCCCCATTTCTCTCCCTTTCATTTTGTTTTTAAAATGGCAGTGCAGCATAGTGGTAAGGAGCAGGGCTCATAACCGAAAGGTTGCCGGTTCAATTCCATGCTGGGGCACTGCTGTTGTACCCCTGGGCAAAGTACTTAACCCACAGTTGCCTCAAGAAATATCCAGCTGTATAAATGGATAAAATTGTAACGTATGTAAGTTGCTTTGGATAAGAGTGTCTGCTACATGACAACAATGTAATTCAACTTGCTTTATTGGCATGATGCTTGGCTTGCCGAAGTATATTTAAAACATAAACAATGTATATGCAAAGAAGAACACTACCTGTGAATATGAACTTGTATCCAGGTTATTCAGTGTCCCTCTGACTGTGGCAGGCTGTCTTATACCATGCCACCAGAGTTGCATATATCCCCTCCTCTCCCAGGATGAGTGGAAGTTGTTTTTAAGGTCTGGGAGATTTCTGCTGTGCGCTTTTGTAATTATATAAATGGGGCTAACTATTCTTTAAATGTTTCAAAACTTAAAATCCTTTTTTTGGAATTTGATTAATAATGGATACTGTCCTAGTTCTGCTCTGCATGTATTGTTTGAAGTTTTCCTGTGTTTTTTGTAACATACTTTTTAAAAAACTTTTAAAAACAGAGTTTCAATAGGGTGTATACTCTGTACCACTGAGCAAAACATTTCTTTGTCAGTAGACGCCATACTTTCCTGCCATACAAGGAAAACGATTATATGGATACATATGTTCATAGCCTGATAGCATGATTGTGATGTTGATGTCTTTTGTTATTGTTATTTTGCTTTATGGCATAAAATACCCAAAATGCTTTCTCTTTCAGTACAGTTTCTGCCAGGTTGAAATTTCCATAATAACTTCTAATACATGCAGTGTTCCCTAGTATCTGTATCTCTTTTGGAAAAGCATTACTGTTTTCATATTTGCTGCCAGGGCCCAGGTGTGGCAGTACTGGTGTATCAGAGCCAGGCTCTCTTGTAATCCCTTTTCTGTGGGTGACAGCCTATCCAGGTCATCTGCGTATTGCAGAAGTTTGACTGTATCATGTACAGTACCAGTCAAAAGTGTAGACACTTTTCTTTCTTTACTTTTGCTATCTTCCACATTTTAGAATGATGGTAAAGACATCAAAACTATGAAATAGCACAAATTGAATTATGCAGTGCACCAAAAAAGTGTTATAAACAAATCAAATCTTATACTTTACATTCTTCAAAAAAGCCAAAAAAATGTTTTTTGAAATGAGAAATTCAAATTCAGACATCAACTTCAGTATTTGTATTTGTCCAAGAAACAAATTCCAAGCGTTTAAGCATAAATCTTTAGATCAAGACGTCTTTGAATGTATGCTTCTCATTATCTTGATCAGGTGTGTCCACACTTTTGACTGGCACTGTAGAAAGCGACCAGGGGCTGAAGTTTTTTCAGCACTGAGGCCATTCATTTATGCAGATGCTGAACAGTCCTGGACCCATGATTCAGAGCTGTCTCTCTCTGCACCCCAGAATAAGGCAGCTTTTATTGTCAGGTTCGATGTTGTACTTATTCCCTGTGTACACTGATTTCATTATATGCCCTGCACCACTCTCAAGAAGTTTGTCAAGTAATCCTTCATACCAAATTGAATCAAAAGCCCTTTGGAAATCTACAAAGCAAGCAAATATCTTTTCATTCTGGGTAATGTTACTGTTAGCTTGCGTTGGACGTAAATCTAATATGAGCAGTGATTTAGTAAAAAACGCCTTCTGACTTAGTGCTCAAAACAGTAAGAAAGTATTGGATTCTTGCACTGATAATGATTCACAGAATATTACCGAGAATACTGCTCACATAAGTACCTCGTTAACTGTTGGGGGTCACATTCTCTCACCTCTTAAAAAGTTGGGGTTATGAAGCATTGATTCAGCTGTCAGGGAGGTAACCCACACTCAAAACCAAATTGAACTGTTGAAGCATGCCTTTTCATAATTTGTCTCTTTTGTATGTAAGCACCTCATTAAGAATCGACTGGCTTTCCTGGATTGACCTGTAATTTCTCATGTAGTTCCCATTCAGTAACGGGTCGAATGGATTCTGGTTATCTTTAATAGCCAGTTTCATTAAAATTTTTCATGCATGTGATTTTACTCTGATTTTGTGTTCAGTAGCATTTTTTAAATTGTGTTTCCAAGAAGTTGCTCCTTATATCTCCATGAATTAATGGACGATTCTTCAGGCTTTGAATTATTCAAGGTATTTTCCAATTCGAATTTTCTAAAAGAAGCAGTAGAGTTTACTTCACTTAGTGTCGGTTGTTTGTGTGTTATTTGTTTCTCTTTCTATATCTCTTCAGTGTCTTCACTGACACTTTCCAATTCTCTATCACTGCATCTTTCTTTCTGATTCTCTATCCATATGACAGGCAGCAGTGTGGTGTAGTGGTCAGGAGCAGGGCTTGTAACCGAAAGGTTGCTGATTTGATTCCCTCTCTCAGGCGCTGTTCCTGTATCTTTGGGCAAGGTACTTTGTCCAATAAATATCCAGCTGTATAAAGGTGTAACATGTAAAGTTGTAACCTATGTAAGTTGCTCTGGATAAGAGCTTCTGCTAAATGACAATAATGTAATGCAATATCCATCTTCTGTCTTTCTGTCTCTTGCTTCTCTACATCTCTTCCTCTCTTTGTTCTCTTTTCCTTACCTCATGCTCTCTCTTTCTCTCTGTTTCTCTGCAGTTTCACTCTGGCTCTTACTCACAAAGGAGAGAGAGCAAAGACAAAAACAAAAAAACAATAAGCCCGGAACAGAAGTTGTGGCTAAGCCCGGCACCCACACACCAAACAATGCTAAGCGTGGAGGAGCGGCAGCATCAGTAGCGCTAGCAGCGGCATATGCGCGCAGTGGCTGCGTCGGCTGCGCAGTGGGTGGACATCGTTGACAGCTGTGGACTCGGTAGGCGGCACTTACAGAAATAAGATTTTCTCATTTCCAGAAGATTAAGGGAGAAAAGGATCATTGCAGCTAAAAGGGAAGAGAATCCGAGCCTAATCTCGCCGTGTCTCATTTATTCTGGAAGTTGTTTTCTATCCACGCGGAGTGGGCGGGCGGTTTGGGGGCAGCAGAGGAGAGCTGCAGAGCGGGAAGCTCGGTCAGGTGCCTGCGAGAACCCCGGCCCCCCCTCACGCAAATGGGCCGTCCGCCCGGCCGCCTGCTGGACCAGGTGGTCCCTGCGAGGCTAATGGCCCTGTATGATGGAGGGGGATTGTGATGGGAGAGCACAGAGAGAGAGAGAGAGAGAGAGAGAGAGAGAGAACCCAATAAGGCATGAACAGGGTCGTTTGGAGAGGAAATGGGAAATGGATGACATGTCCGCCTTTGGTCCGTAATGAAGGATGGGTGTGTGTGTGTGTGTGTGTGCGCGTGCGTGCGTGCGTGTGTGTGCGTGTGTGCGCGTAACTACATTCACATAATATTCCTAATGACGTCATCTCATATGTGATGAAGTCAGGAGACAAAAATGGGGGGCAATTTAGTGCTGAAATAAAGTACCATAATTTATCTGGCACTCTAATGCAGTCATAGCACTCTAGGGCCACATGTCACAAATGATACATTAACCCAAGCCTTCATCAAAGGAAAATCTGATGAACGGAGGTGTCCTTCCCACACACTCTTGGATCCTGGAGGAGGGGCAGAGTGTCTCGAGATTTACTGACTTTTGCCCATGGGGGGTGATGGTAGCTGAGATGTTCAAGGATCACCACTTCTAGTAGAACCAGAGTGTAGGTTCACGGGACCCTATTGTCATCCCTTCATGAATAAAACCCATCTCTTCAGGAGAAGAGTGTTGATGGCGAGCTCTCACATTGAGGTCATTCAAGACCACAGCAGATGGTCTGGGAGCTTTTTCCCGGTCTTTCAGGACCTGCGCTTTCTTCACACTTCAGCGGTGGAGCAGGCCTTTTGGGAAGAACCCATTTCCTTTATTCTTGTTAGAACAGGTCTGGGTGTCTGCACTTTGCTAACAGAGTCCTGATAGGTGAGAGAGTGAGGAAATATATCTCTGGCTCTCGTCTGGTAACATTACTGTCAGAATGTGATGGTGGAGCGTGGAGGGGGCTCCATTATTGATCTTTCTGCATGATTTTAATTACATTTTTCTTTTTGGGTGGGCTGATGGAGGTCATCTTTGGAATAGCACCTCATGCCACACAGCTGATTTAGGATTCCTTCCGTGTCCCTGGAAAGGATCTTGCTTGAGGGGCATCAAATATTAATGCTTTTGATATTTGCAAGTGAAACATTAAAATCTTTTCGAATTAAACCAGACCATATATATTTCAAAGGGAATCTAATAACGTCTGTGATTCATATGGTTTGAACCAAATGTAGGAATTCTGGTTTTGAATGTTTTAAAATAGGTTTTCTAATTTTTAATAGCTTAATGTTCCTTCGTGTGGTGTTAATCAATGCTCTGTATGTTTTTAAAAAGTCAGAACGAGTACCACTTAGCGCCAATGGGCAAAGCCATGTCAAATGTTTACATGTCCACTACAGAGCCGTACTGATTGAAGAGGCTGTTTTGCCTAGTGTACAGCAGGGGGAGCTAGTGGGCCAGAAATCGAGGCAAGAGGCTTCATTTAAACTCATCTCAGTTATGTCCAAGGCAATGCTCTGCACTCTTTGCCTCTGAAAGGAAGGTCTACAAGTTCAGCAAAACAATTATTCAGTAGATCTTATGTCTTCAGCCTCAGCTGCTGGTGAACTTTTTTAAAAACCACAGCCACAGTGGGGGGTCTTCACAAAATGCCTGTAGAAAAACAACAGTAGCATTTTGGACAATACAGCTCATGACACTACTGAACTGGAGAAGGCGCTCCACCCTTTTATTATTGAAACATATTGGTAAGATTGATCTTATCTTCACCGAATGCCTTTTTATTACTTCTCCCAGTAGGAGGCGCTGCTGAGAACAATGATTTTTTTTTTGGCTCTTTGAATTTAACCTGTCAGCAGCTGATTTGTAGCCAGAGGAAAACTGAAAATTCATGTTCATTTTATCCAGCAGACTAGAAGAGGGAGTCTCTGGAGGAGATGTAATATCTGGGCGAGCAGAGAGAGCAGGTGTAGTGTTTTTTTTGTGTATCCTGTGCGTAACGTGCCCCGTGCTGAAGCCCTGATCATCTTTTCCCTCCCTGGATTTGCCTCTGCATGTTCAGTGTGGCATTGCATGCTAAACACAGCGAGGGCAAAGCTGAGAGCTGTTTGCCAACACAAAAGTAGGGCAATACAGGCTCAACTGGTGCTCCGGTGTATAAAATATTGAAGACAATGTCTTGAAATGTTTTTAGTTAGTCTTTATTCTACATTTTTTTGTGACATGGTATAAGTACAGCATAGTGCAGAATAAGAAAACATTGAAATATTAGGATGGGGCTGTTATCGTGGCTTCTGCAGGTCTGATATTATAGGCTTGCTATGGTATAATAAGAAGGGCAGGTCTATGAGGTGATTTATGTATATGGCACTGTAGCGAAGGCGAGAGCAGTCACCCCACCCAGCCTTGAACCCGGGTCTACGGGGTACCAAACATGCGACTTTGACCACGACGCCAAAGAGCCAGGCTCGTTGGTATGGTAGTCAAAGCACATACTCAACCGTAGTGACGGCACTCCGTCACACTGCCCTCCCCTTCGGGAAGCGCGCCCATGCGCTTCACGCACCATGGCGTCCCTCACGCATTCCCCCGTACTTCTCCCATCCCAGGGTGCCCCACTCACTCGTGCGCACATACTCAACCGTAGTGACGGCACTCCTTCACAGGCACGAGTGACTGCAGTCCAGTTCAGAACTAATTACAGAGATCATTTTTGGTTAGACTGAATAGTACCATGATGGAGATGGGTTGGTTTAAGACCGGTATACGTCTGCAACGAGTCAATGACCCGGACAGTTTCACACAGCCCGTGGGACTCCTCTCATGCTGCATGCAATTAATGGAGCTTCAACAGATCAAAACCATCTGCCAGTTTAACACCTTCCAGTTCCGCCTCCTTTAATAAACCGCATCATAAATGCAGTTACCATACATTTTCTCACTGAAGCACCCTCCCTCTTATTAACACACTCGCTAAAACACGGTGAATAAAATGTGTCCATGGAGGACTGAACAATGGGTACATAATGGTTTATAATGTGGTTATTAACACTTTATTAAGCATTTATAACTGAGGATGCTCTAAAGTGTGACCGATGTCACAGCCGTTCCCTGGCTGAGAAGAGGGCTGAGGTGCTGAGATTATTCCCTCTCTCCTTCCCCACATCCTGGCCCATGTGATTTTTTATATTTCTGACTCCTTCTCTGCCATTACTTGACAGCCCCTTTCAAACCTTCCCTCTGCAATCAATATGATATCAAAAGCACCACTCTGACACAGCTCTATCCGGTTTAACTGATAGAACTGTGAAACTGAATTGCGCAGCGCAATCAAAGCTAACACCGGCTGCAGCCTGTAATGTCAGATACACAGCCAGGAGCTCAGTGTGATTACAGGTTTAAACATAAGAAATGTTAAATATGCAGTGCTTCTCCACACCTGATTTCCTGAGGGAAATCCTCTTGTATGTTTTTCTCTAATCCAATTTTTTTCCCCCTAATCTGCAGTGTTTTGGTATATAAAGCTACATATCTGCAAGCAGCGAGGAAACAAGAAGGTAGAAAAGAGGGTTGTGGGCGAGTTCAAAAGGAGCCAGAGCAGGATGCAGGTGGTAACGTGGAGCATACTGGCATCTGCATGACTACACCATTTTGAGAGAGAGAAAACTGGAACGAATAAAAGAAAAGCTCTTCTGCACAAATTATGAGACACTGTTATGCTGTGTATATATATATATATATATATATATATATGTATATATATATATATATATATATATATATAATATAATTTTTTTTTTTTTTTTTTTAAGCTGTATCACATCAAGGGAATCATTTTCCTTTAGAGAATGTAGTGACTGTTAGGACAGATAAGGTAAGATGGTAAGTATCACGGATATGGCTCTGTGGTTATGTGACAAAATATGGGCTTTGTTTTCAGTTAGCTACCTGTTTGTCCGTGTAATGGCAGTGCTCGCGTGTGTTTTCATGCAGAACTTATGTATTCAGCGCACACCCGTCACTATAAACACCAAAAAATGAAATGGATAAGGATGTGGTAACACAATACAGGAATGAAAAAAAAATTAAATAAAACTCAGATCACACTTTTATTTTTGAAGTGTCAGCAGACCAAGCTGGAGCATGTCTAACGAGATGTAGCGATAATTGAATCCGGTGATGGATGAAGTTGCGCAGATATCCACCTGAATTAGTTTTCAGGTTTTCTGCATCTCAGTATTAGAGAGATTATATGTACAAAGCCATCCTTTGAATTTGGCTGCTTCACTGTGTAATTTAGCCCAGTTTGCTTCAAGATCCAAGAATAAAGCAACCCTGGCCTATAGACAGTGGTGCTGGACAGACAGCAGTTTTCACGTTAAGTAATGAACACAGTCGCTGGAGACTGTTGTGATGAGCACTGTCTGACTCTTTTATCATTTCAAGAAGTTGTCAAAATATAATTGTTGTGGTTCATTTTTACAGCAGTATTGTCACAAGGTAGAGGACTTACTATAGTACATAGTATGTTCCCTTGATCAGAAACCTGGAAAAACTGCAACGAGGTTCTCTGATTCTAGAAAAATGCGATTGTGAGAAAGTCCTGAAAAACATTAGAAAATAATGGAGTCAAAAATAGAGTTGAAAGTCAAAAACAAAGAACTTGTTAATGATTACATTCATCAGTTAATTTGATAAATTCAGACACTCCTAAGTTGCGAAACTAAACTATTTCCAAGGACTAAAAAGCAGTCAAAGCCTACGGGAATGTTGGTGGTGTCACTGTGCGAAATGCAGACTTGGGAGACAAACTTGAGAGATGACTTAGGGCGGCTTGGCATTAAGACTATCAAAGTACAAGCTGTCTTAAAATTAGATGTCTGAAAGAAAGAGACAGGATTAACAAACTGTCCGACTCTGGTGGAGAAGATGAGCAACAGATTCATATTACGGATTGCAGAGGGATTCCTTTGATATTTTTTCATAAGCTTATGTACCCCTGCTGAAATGTCAGGGGAAATTTACTTATTACATGAAAAGCTATAATGTATCTCTTAAGAGCAGGATAATTGTATCAGCACTGTATTCTCCTCAGTTCTCACAGTTCTCATCTAAACAGTGATGGGTATTTAACATGCATAAACATCAAACAGTGTGTGCTTTGGTGTGTTGTGATGATGATCTGTAAAACTTTTTTTACACCTCCATTCTGGGAACAGGCGGTTTCGTGTAAATGACATCTATTTGTGTACATTGTGAAAAGAAGTTAGGGAACTATTGTAAAAGGTGTGATTTTTCAGAAATCACAGGTGTTTACAAAAGCTTTTATATAGAATACATTTCATGAATAAAATAGAGTTTGAGTTTATAGAATGCCTCTTTTTCGTGTTACTTGGTCTGTACTCTAAGGAGCATGGACCAGTCGCTTAAAAGAATACGCAAAAAAAAAAAAAAAAGAATAATGAAGAATTCAGGGAAGAGGGACTTATGGAATAGAAGCCTGCCAGCCTCTCAGAGGAGGTCAGCTGTTATGGAAATCTCTCCTCTCTTAATTTGCGGTGTTTGCCTTCGTCCCGCGGAAATCCTGGCAGCGTGTTTGACAACACTTTCAACAAAAGTCACTGCCAAGAATACATCTAAGGTATCAGGTCTATAATCTGCAAAATAGTTGCATTACTGGAATGTGACCGTCATGTAATGACGGTGCCAAGCATTGTGCGGTGAGGGCTTTATGGGAAATGGAATGCTCTGTGAAGTCAGCGGGGGTGAGAGGGGATTTACCGAGAGGTTCCAGCAAGATGTGCCTCCATCCACTCATCCTCACAGGGCTCCATTCAGACTCACAGCTGTGAATTCTTACAGCAGCTGGACAGAAAGGGTAAATCTGGTGATGTTACTTCCTTTTGGAGAGAAAGAGCTGCGACTTACAGCTAGCACCGTGTCCTTAATTCTATACATGTGCCTGTCATTAGAGAGGGAAATTTAGATACACATCGAAGATGGTTTGTGCATGTGTATGTGTGTGAGAATGCATGAGTTTGTGGGCATGTGTGTGCGCGTATGTGTGTGTGTGTGGTTGGAGGGGTTTCTTCAGCAGAATTTGAACAGGGGTAACAGAACAAGAGATGGTGGAAACAGGGACAGGCCTTTCCAACCACAGTCCTAGAAAATAATGTATCTTCTTTACTTTGAAGAGTAAAAGACAGGCATCAATATTACAGCATTACTATCATCAAACTCATCTTTCAAATACAGCTAATGTGTGTGTCTCCAACAAGCCTCTGATGGCCCTCTCCTTCCAAGAACACTCTGCCCCTCAGCTCCCTAAGGTACTTAACATACCTTTACACGCTGCCTGCTTCGACACAGAAAAGGCTGAGTAATGCTCCAGGAAAAGACCTTTTATCTTTGTGTGTCCTCCTCTGAAGAGAGATGCACAGCTCTCTCAAAGAACACATTGTGTGGCTGTGGATGGGCTGCTCTCCAGCAGGTGAGAGGGTATTCAATGACTCACCTGCACGAGGTTTGCCCGCATACCTGTGCCATTGCACCTGCCTAAGGCCACAGCGAGCTCAAGCAGTGACAGTCTGAAACATTTTTAGGCGTACTTCCCTCCAGACCCCAAAACACGAGCTGTTACATGTTGAAGATATGGTCAGTATCTTCAGAGTGGCAACCTCTCCCTCTCCACACTGACGCGGGCACATCAATGTTTCCGATATGACTTTGGTGGGAGAGACGTCCTGTGTTTGTTTTCCGGAAAGCGTAATGAATTTTGCAGCTATGTGGAATGAGGCCGGTGTTTTGAATAACTATTTCCAGCTGTTAGCAAGAGACTGGATGGTCAGGGAAAGAGTCTGACAGGTTTGTTATTCATTTAAAATAAGGAAAACAAAGACCAAAAAAAGACCAGAAAATGCTTTACCCTTCCTGCTTTGACACCCCCCACCGAACCTGCTAAGCAACAGGATTAAAGGGGGGCAGAACAACTGCCAAAACCAAGTCAGCCAGCACGAGGTAGAATGGGCAGAGAGGACATATTCAAATGAGCAGCGGTGAGCAGCTGAAATGGATTACAGCACACAGGAGCGAGGAACGCAATTCCCTGACCTGAGGCATCGCCGCCATGCGTGCCTTGCGCTTAAAGTGGTGTAGTGGAGAAATCTCACATCCGGGACGACCTGTCAGCATGTAGGCCAGGCGTGGCTGAAGGAACTGTGGTGGAGTTTCGCAGGAAAGCCAGCATCCCCTTGTCCTGTGATGGGTAGCACCCACAGAAACTGAGAAATTACATTACATTGCATTACATTACATTACATTGCATTACATTGCATTACATTATTGGCATTTAGCAGACACTCTTATCTGGAGCAACTTACATCAATAACAGCTTTTTACAATGTTATCCATTCATACGGCTGGATATTTATTGAGTCAAACCGGCAACCTTTCGGTTACGAGTCCTGCTCCTTAACCGTTACGCTACACTGCTGCCCCAAACACGAGACCTTGCGCTACTCAGGGAACCGTATCCTGGTGGCAGACGATTTTGCCAAACGCCGGTGCCAAATGAACAATGCTAATTGGGGTGTGAAGCCAACCTCTGGGAGAGACAGATATTTTTTTGGGGGGGAGCGAGCGAGGACCCGTTGCTGCCAGCATATGGCCCCGCTTTTCCTGCCGCTTCCCCTGACCCCTGCGCCACACCGCTGACTGGCACCTGCGCCAGAATACGCCGGCCCAGTTTAATTTACGAGTCTGACCCGGTGAGGTGCCACTGAGAGGCGAGAGGCAGCTTTAACAGGCCTGTAAAGGGACTGGCGCGGAGCTAACGGCAGTGTGGATCATCTTATTAATCACACGCTACCCGGGAAGAGTGTCCATTAAAGAGCGATTCCCTTAATGAAGGCTAGAACGGCTCATAGTTTAACCAGACCGAGCCCCCCGCCAACGAGCCGCTAAATCAACTTGCCAAACGCCAGGCGGGAGGAAAGAGAAGCCAGCTCTCTTTGAAAAGCCCAGCTTAATGAAGTTAATGCACCAGAAGGGGGGTCACGCGAGGGAAAACGCCGGGCGGTATTGAGTTTTAAGGAGCACCTCGGCCTTTTTAACAAGGGCAGCTGGGTGGGTTACGGCATGTACTCGTTTTGCTGGGACCTGATGCGACCCGCATCGCAGGGGGAAAAAAAAAAAAAAAAAACTAGATAGGGCCATTGTGTTCAGATCCTCCACAGTGTCTTTCATCTGTTGAAATCAAATAGATAATGATGATTTCAATTGCAGCTCCGGCTCTCAAATATCACTCCAAGTTATTCTCAAAATGGAGTGGGAATGCTTAAACCTTTGAAGGAAAGACTATTTTTAACGCGTGCAATTTGAACATGAATAGATACGATCATCTGTATATTATCTGCATCACAATATCTATTTCTCTTTGTACGTTAGGACTGGTACTTTCTGCCGGGATAGGGGAAGTGAGATCATGACTGAGCTGAAGAGTGTGACAGCTGACTCCACTGGTGATCTGAACGTGCAGCCTCCTGGCTCTTTGTCCAGTGGCCTAAATACTCCTCCACACCGCTGTCTGCTCAGGCAATCCATCACTGCAGAGACTGAAAGAACATTCTGGCTCAGGTACCGGTTCTAGTCTGCAGGGAATTATGACAAGATCTTGGAAATAAAATTCAGCGCACATGCCTCATTCTGGCCAATGGAGGTGAGACCACACAGGAAGCAGGGGGGAAAGAGAATTAATGAGTGGCACTCCAAAGCAGGGATATAATATATTAATCTCTGCTGGAAATCCAAGTGTCACGGTGACAAATGTCTATTTCTTACGCGAGGAGTGTAAGTAATTATATACAAATGAACTTGTCAGAGGCTGCACTGAGACTATTACTTGAGCTTGTACCCGCTATACTTGGCTTCTCTTCTGTAAAATTCCAGTTCTGCCTCTCAGAGACAAACGAGCCGCCGGTATGGTAATGCGTTGACAGAATTGCACAGTTCCATTCTGGAGCACCGCGAGAGGAAGACGCGGAGACGCCGGGCGATTTAACTCTGCCAGAGCGGGGTGTGCAGAGGGGCGCGGGGGAACAGCGTGAGCTAGAGGGGATACATCCGGGGCAGCGGCAGTGCCTCAGAGACCGCCATTACTTTCGTCTATGCTGTGTGGGGTGTGTCGGCGGAGAGGGAGTAATTGATAGCAGAAATCAAAACACAAGCCTCGCGTTATCATCGGCGGTCTGACAAACACAGCCCCGTCTGAGCCGCGGGAGGTGCCTGAATGCTGTTCTCTGGGGTGTGTTTGCGGAACCCGGCGAGCGTCACACAGGAGGCTGGCGGTGGAAATACAGCAGCAGCTCAAACAGAGACAGATGAGCGGCTGCAGACACACACACACACACATGCACACACACTGCAGACACATGCATGTGCGTGCACACACATGCACACACACACACTCACATGTGCACACAATGTAGACACATCAAAGTGCTTCAGTTGTGCTAGAAACATACTACTGTTCTAAAAATGGCCATGCGAGAAGCCATGCTCTAAAAATGGAGCAAAGATTCGCATATGATCACTTTCCTTTGCTGTGCTCCTGACTGCCCGTGCTAAGATTTGAATCGAATCGACACGGGAGGAAAATCGTTATTCGGAAAATTTCCCTTGGAAAATAATTTCCAAACCATATTGAATCTGTCAGCCATGGACCCCTCAAAATTAACTTGTGTAATGGCACAGTATTGATTTCTTTTCCTGTACAGGAGATTTTAATTAATCAGATGTTTGTGTGCATGTGCCGTATGTTGGCTGTTACTTTGATGTGATCTAGCTGCGTTTTCCTGCTGCTGACTCTGGTGATTAAGGCGCTTGGCTGAGTAGATCACTTTCAAACTGCATCCCCGTCTGTTACCCTACTGTTTCCCACACAATAAAGTGGAACATGCATAAACAGCGGGAGAGGAGCAGCTTAAACAGATCCTCATTAACTGTAAGACAGTGGTGGAATTGGGGAGGAAAAGGCTTGTTTTGTCTGAAGCAGTGAAATGACAGTGCTGTCGTTCTGCTCTGTGAGCTGTGTGACCTCGATGGAGCTCTTGGTGCACCTTCAAGATGTGTCAGTTGTACACTTGCATTTACGATTTTTACGCTGTCTTGTCATTGAGTGTGGGATTCCTGAAGATATTTCCGTAATATTTGCAACACTATCTCTCACACACACACACACACACACACACACGCACGCGCTTGCACCCGTCGCCTCTCAAGTGACAGGAAAGGAGAGGAGCAGCACTGATCGTGCGTGTAGAGGAAGAGGCCACAGTGTGCAGAAGGAGGAGGTCAAACAGGGGTCATCCGGCATCAGTCAGGAGCACACCAGCACGTGGAGCTGCAGCCACTTCCTGCAACAAGAGAGCAAAACCATGTCTATCCTCCAGAAGAGAGTCTGACCTCTGCCCCCTGCTCACAGCAACAATGAGGTGCCTCCTCTAAGAAAAGAAAAAAAAAAAAAAAACAAAAAAAAAACAGCACCTTTGCAAACAGCCATTCTTCGCCAAATAAAACAGCTCCCCTGCACCAGCGACCGGTGACATGTTTGTGTGGGATTCATGAATTATTCTTTGAGTGGTTTGTCACATGTAGATCCAGCGGGCTGGAATAATGGTGACCCGTGTTTCGGCTCTGATCCAGACGGGCTGTCAGACACGGCCCGTTTTCCTTCGCGGAGGCAAACAGGAAGCGACCAGCCGGGTCCCGCCCGGCCCCCCGACACGGGCTGTTTGGAGAGCATCCCCTTAAATACACAGCGCCTCGTTAATATCTCGTTAATGTCTCTGTGTGTGGCTTCATTAGTCTCACATTACTCTCAATCACCGCTGACTGTCCCCCTAATGCATTGCCGCTCCGTATTTAACACTACAGCCTGGACGCTCATTGCCTGTGTCTGTGCAAAACCAGCCAAGATAAACCCATCTTCTGTACCTGTCTCAGGAACAAACACACACATGACACACACACACACACACACACGCACACACACAATCATGCAAAATCAGCTGTGCTTGCTCATTTTTCTGGCAGGTGAATAGTTAAACCTGGCGTAACTTTGAGTCAGCAAATGCCTTGTTATATGACCAGAGATGTGAAATGACAGTTGGGTGCAGAAAGACTCAACAGAACGCGCAACGCACAAAAATTTGCTCAATCTTTGAAGAAATTTTCTAAAAAATACGGAGTTGTCAAGTATGATTGACACATCCCATGTGGATGGTATTGCTTTAGATGTGACTTTTTTAGTTTAACAGCACAGTGGAACATGACAATAAAACAAACTGTTTGCTCAGCATCTTGAGAACCAAATTACTACCCCCACCAGTGGCCACACTTTTCCATTCCATTTATGGGACACCGATTTATGGGACCAGACCTGACAAAACTAGATTAAAAAATACAACAATTAATAAATAAACATTAAACACATCAATGAATAAATAAAATACTTTCATTTATTTATTCATTTATTTTATTAATTTATTGTCATTTGCTTACATGTTAATGAGAGCTGTCAGTCAGATACAGCACTGCATTGTTTCTGGCTGCATTTTAAAAGCTGAAGTATGATTCCCGGCAGTGACTGGTGGATTGACTGATGATATTAGGCAGGGTTTCCTTGTTGGTGCTGTGTGCCTGAATGCTTTATTTCTGATTGGAGGATCTATGGAGAGAAATTAGGGAGATCTCTGTTCCTATTGGCTGAAAATAATGTTCAGGAAGTTTACACGGGGTCATTCCAAGCCAATGAGCATCAAATGAGGAAATATGAGGAAAAATTTCTCTCACCTCAACTCATAAAAAAGTTGCCCCAATATATATGTTAATACATGTTCAAATATAATAAAATATTACATTTATATGTATACATGTTTTGAACACCACTATCATGTACATTTAAAGTATGGTTATCTTGCTTGAGTACAGGATCACTATAATCTCACCAGATCAATAATATATTAGTCAATGACCTGAACAGGGTTACAATCTGCCAATCATCATGTTTGCTAGTGGCAATAATGCAATAATGATTTTATTTATTCATTCAATAACTTTGCGATTTGCTAACATTCTAATGGGTAGATTGTAACATATTGCTGGGCTGTAAATAGTGGGTGGATTCTATCGTATTGTTTGTCTGCTTACCATTGGAAACATATTATTGGTCTGCTGACATTAGCTGAGTTTTCTGCCTGTTCCCTGTCAGGTCTACATCCCTATAGCTATTCTGACTGCAATGTCATCTGCTGCACAGCTAAAAAAAATATTGCATAGCTGCTAAGAGAAAAACCTATCATTATTTTCACGGATCCTGTTCTTCTGCCATTCAGTTCTATCCACATTTTCCACACAATAAGTGGTTGAGCTTATAATAGTGTCTATCTGAAGATTATACTGAAGAGATTAATTGGCTTCTCTTCGGTTCATTAGAAATGCATAAGTTATCGTGGTCATTTTATTTCTTTAGATTTTAAAGAAATAAATTTCAATTAACTTGAGCATTTTCTTGTCACATAGTTCTTTCACCATGTCTCAGTTTTGCTTGTCATTCTGCAAAACCATGGGCAGGAGTGATAATCAGTGCTAAGGAGCAGGGCTGATAACCTAAAGGTTGCTGGTTCAGTTGCCCCAGTGGACTGCTGCTGTTGCACCCTTGGGCAAGACTCAAGTAAATGTCCAGCTGTATAAATGCATAACATGTACAAATTGAAAGCTATTCAAGTCTCCCTGGATAAGAGCATCTGCTAGGCAAATGTAATGTAATAACGAAAACCCTGTTTAGAGTGCAAACTCATTCAGTGGAAGAATTGCAGAAGGTCTCCGCCTTGGCAACAACAATAGCATATTATGACATCAAATCCAAACGTCTCATGCAATGATTGCCGGCGCCCACCACAGAGAACTTTCTTATTAGCAAAGGGTACACAGTTGCGCAGTGCCCCTTGATAATTAATACTTCATTGTTCAGCCCGCCATCAAGGTTATGTTTGCGTTTTTTTTTTTCTTTACGGCATGCACGATAAATTCTACTGAGTGCTCCGTGAGAGTGCCAGCCCTGGGAAGCCTTTTTAATAATTCACAAATCTGCAAATATGAAACCATGGTACCCAGAGACCCTCCGCGCACAGTGGCTCCTGATGTTTTGAAAGATGGAACTAGCTGAAGGCTTGTTAAGGTTCAGGATATTCTAGAAGCATTTCAGCTGCAACAATATGCGGCCGCGCTGAAATATTTAACACTCAGCTTGAAATACTAATAAAAAAACACACTTCTTTTCTATCTCCTGTTCTCTAAAATATACATGACAATAATATACATGGAGTTTCACCTATCTGATCAGGAATGAAGGGGCGGGCCAATGATTTATGAATGGAGGGATATCAGGAACCAGGTTCTCCTCTTAACTGACAGTTCAATAGATGGGACTGGAAGAGCAATAACTACATCCCTGATTGATCATTTTTTGCATTATCAACTTTATGTCAGAGATTTACAGCCAATTGTTCGTGACCTTGTTGTTCTTGTTATAGATAAGCGTATACATGTTTTTGCCCTTGGTATGCTTCTTTTTTTTTTGCTAAGTTTTATAATGCACTGCAACATCTGAGAACTACCTTGAATCGATACATAGAGCTACGCCAGCACTATCCTCTCCCCATTCCAATACGGCTGCAGTCTTTTGAAATAAGCTTGCAGTCAGTGTCTGTGTAGCTGTTTAAAAATGCATGGAATTAAGAGGAATGTGGAGCCGGCCGTATCAATCAAGCTCAGCTCAGGGAGCGTGAAAATAACGCAAGGGACGGGGGAAAAAATTGACACTCAACGGCTTTTCCCGTGTCGCTTTCTGCGGGCGGTCGAGGAGTTGCAATTACGGGCACCGACTCGAAAGGCTTCCTTGATGAGTCCTCGCCGCAGGAATGAACTTTGCCGCGTCTATTTATAGAGGTAACGCGCCGGAGCTGTTCGGACGGGCTCCGGAGACAGCGGTCTCCTGGCCTTTCTGGGACGACCGTGGTAGGGGTGTGGTGGTGGAGGTTTTTGGTTTGGTTTTTCACACCCCTGTCCTGACAGCACAGGTACTGGAACAGTAAGTCTGCCTGTCTCTCAGCAAGTACAGTCCCACCCCCATGGACTCTTGGCCTGCTCGAACAAAAACCTTCCCCACAGAGCGACATGCCTCATGCGTCATGTCTCAAAACTGTTTCCAACTAAAATATAAAAAAAAAAAAAAAAAAAAGTAATCTAATGGTTTAGCACACTTGTTATCTCATTATCTTTACCAGCTAGCTTGTACCTTGTCTGGCTAGCCATTGAAACCTGGTCGTGCAGCGCTTTCGATATTGTTGACTCCTTATGGTTTTTGCTTGTGTTGTGCTCTACCTCACTTGTAAGTCGCTTTGGATTAAAGCGTCTGCCGAATGAATAAATGTAAATGTAAATGCCACTGAAACACGGCTCGTGCACACACTGGAATGGCCATCAGGAGGCGTCTTTGGTGCAGTATTCATTCCAAGCTCCAAGGCGCCAAGGCTCATTCCATCCTTATGCCATTCCATCTACGTGACCTGCACTACTCTTGTGGTTTGTTGTACCGCTACTGTTGGGATGGTATTTGTTGTTGTCACCTTGAAAATCATTGCATGAACGCACTATGAGAGACATCTAAACCGGAGTCAAATTCCTTGTGTGTGTAAAAGCATGCTTGACCAATAAAGTCTGATTCTGACTCTACCTCTGCCTGACTGGTGAACTTGACCTCTTCGACCCTGTTCAGGCGGACTTTGCTGCCAATTAGCAGCGTCACACAAGCTTGCAAAAGAAAACAAGAGATTTTGTTTTTTTGTCCTCATACAGTCTTAAATATCAAACAGGATAATAATTATAGCTCTAGGTTTATATTATAATACATTTTCTGTAATTTCTTTTTTCACTGGAGACTGTTTTGATCCATCCTCTCAGAGACGTGCTTGTTCTTTCGGTCAGAATGCGCTTTTTTTTTATAGGGGTTGACCCAGAGAAACATGATGAGAGACAGCCAGCCTACTCTTCTCCGCATACAAGCTTCCCTCACAGAGGTTACTGAGCTGTTTCATCTCCTTCTCAAACACTCTATAACAGCATGGAGAAAAAACCAGCAAATGCACTGCTGTTCCAGACCAAAAAAAAAAGAACTGGAGAGAAAAACATTTTATTTGTGAAGAAGATGATGCACGGAGAGTACCACTTTACTGTCTTCAAAATGCAGATTTGTTGACTACAGAAATGTACCGGTCAAACAAACACTTCACACACAGCTGGTTATGATGGGAACCACTGACATTTTGGCAAGAAATGTAATAATTTAGCACGAAAAAAGAGGATGAAGGAAAAACAGACTTGAGGTGAATGCAACCTGGTTCATCCTACTTTAGTTATGCTTCCACACATGCTGGAACGATGGTAATGGAATCATAACTTTGGACCAACGCCACCACAAACACAAAACCCCAACTAACTTCTTTAAATTCTATACCTTAACAGAGACAGCCTACTTGAACCGAATGAGTGGCCTGTAGAGTTCAAAGGTCATGCCGCTTCTCTAAGCCAGTGGATACAGACTCCTCTGCCTGTTTCTTGGAGCCTGTGTTTGCCTTCTCAGGACTCCTCACACATTTGGAGCGGCTGCAGCTCCTCTTTCTCCGGCTCTGTCAGCGACACGTCGGGCCTGTGGCCCACATTGATATGGAGCTTAAGTGAAAGTGACAGCCATGTAAACTCATCCATTATACAGGCCTGTCGCCGCCGGTTAGGACCAGGGAAAGGCGAGCCCTCCGATCAATGGAGCAATAAACTACAGCGCTTGCACAAGAGACCGGAACGGGCACTGCGGGCCGGGCCGGGGAGGAGTTTAAAAGCATCAAGGGGGCCGAGATCAGGTAACTGTAACAGATAAAAGCATTCCAAATCATGGGCAGGAGTGCGGTGCAGTACTAAGGAGCAGGGCTCGTAACTGAAAGGTTGCCAGTTCAACTCTCCGCTCGGGCAGTGCTGCTGTACCCTTGGGCAAGGTACTTAACCCACAATTGCCTCAGTCAATGTCCAGCTGTATAAATGGATAAAACTGTAAGTCGCTCTGGATAAGAGCATCAGCTAAATGACAATAGTGTAACATAATGTAAGGAATCAACACATACAAGGGGGTAGGATTTTCGTGTGACCTGCCTGGCGGGTTCTGACCAGGCCCAGAAGAGAAAGGACAGCAAATCAAGCGGGGGAACTTTGTTTGACGGAAATCGGCGGGACTCCTTCATCATTGATTCGCCGTGCTGAGGGGACAGGCAGGGAGACGATGTGGCGGGGCGCGTTATGATAACAGGACATGAATGTTCATAAATCATAACGTGAGAAACCCTGCGCGTGAATGATAAGATGAGAAAAGTGAGTTATTGCTACAAACAGTGTTTTTTTTCTTATGAATAATAAATATCCCACATGACCGCATTCATCATATACACCTCCAAATTTTATTTTCTGAGCATCCTCTGATTACTGTTAATAAATGGCTAACATGAAAGCCTTAATCGCCTGCTGAAAAATAAATAAATAAATGCATTTTAAAAATGACTCAAAAGTGAGGCCTTTCTCTCCAGAAGATTAAATGCAACTAGTTGTGTTAATGTGTCTCCAATGTACACAAGGCAATAAATGTTGACAGGAAAAATGTGCTAATAGTTCCCTCTCAAAAAGGATGAATTTGTCAGTCCAGGAAAGTGTGGGCTCTAATATTTAATCAGTGTTCCTGGGACTAAAGGTCTAAATTTTCTGGTATATGATTAAATTACAAAACTGGCTTGTGCACAAAAGACCTGATTGTCATTTAAATTTGTCCAATATTATAGTTTTATGTAGTGCTGATTTGCAAAATTTGACTGTAGTTCTGCAGTATTTTTATTGTTTTTTATGCCTATTGACGTGGCGGTACCCATAAGAATTATTCAGAATGACTGCTTTGCTAAACGATCGTGATGGTTGAGTGACAGAGGTCTTCAAATGATGCACAATCACATCTGTGCGATGCAAACTTAAAGAGCTCCGCGCTGCCCTGCTGTTTTTTTTCAGGGCGACGTTGTCCTTGGGGACACATTATGGAACATTTTCAAATGGCTGACTCAGATGGAGACTTGTGTCCGGTGGGAGGGGAAGGCGGTTTTCTTTGAGGAAAAGGAAAGCACAGAGCAGATGCTCTCGTCTGTCAGCTGCGTTCGACAGGCATTTTGAGATGCCGCCGCAGGTTTGCAGCCCTGTCATTACGACCGCCGCCACATCTTCGACCTTGTGCTTTCCTCACGGCTTGCGCCTTCTGATGTAGTAGCAGATTAAATAACACATGCACCCTGACTTGCCTGCTTGTGCCCACACATGCATGCATGAATACACGCTGTCTGACAAAACACATTGTCATTTCTTTCCTGACACGTCTTTCCACTTTTTTTTTTTTTTTTTGACGTGTGGTATTGACATGCTATATTTGGGTTTGGGAGTGACCATGCCGATAGTCAGAGGATTGTGGGTGCAAGGCAATCCCCATGAAATGGGCTCAGTGAAATGTTTAAACATCCACTTGTTAATTTTTTTTTTACCATCACTTGGCAGATGGCACTTAAAACAGTGATACGCCTGCATTGTGTCCACTGGGAACCGGAAGCAGTCATGTCTGAGAGAGATTAATTGCTGCATTCGTTATCAGGCTCAATGAAGGGGGGGTTTTGTGAGGTCATTTCTCTTTCCCAGGTACCTGTCAAGATTCTCAAAGTGCAACAGCCAAATACTCTTCACTTTGTCCTGTTGGAGTCAGTTTGAATGGTTTGGAACCAGCAAGCCATTCAAATCACAGGTGCTGACTCCTCTCAGACAGCACTTCATACTTTTCCACTGCAATCAAGCTCATCGTTAAGGTAATGCCTTGCCTCATCAAAACGCTTAAATTGTTTGTTTCAGGTGTTAAGCGTTTGATAATTTCAAGATGAGACTGAAACACGTTCTGCTTTGCAAAACGCCTATCAGTGAAAGTCCATTGCTGTGACTTTCGCTCACAGCCGAACTCTGCCTGGCAAGGTGAGACCCAGGTGAGGCAGAGAGGACAGCGTCTCCTCCTGGCGTTTGAGTTCCGCTGCGCCCCTTCTTTTTTGGCACAGGCGAACATGACTAAAACAGGGAGTGTGGCCGAGCTGACACCCCCTGGGCTTGGGGTACAGCAGGTAACCGAATTTGCAGACAGAGGCACGAAGCGAAGTTCTGCTGGCGCAGCTGTTACGGCTGCACTCACCGCTGTAACCCGCATCGCATTACAATATTTATTTGCTTTGCAGACAGCCATATCCAGGCCAGAGTACACTGCCTCTATTACATGTATTTATGCAGCTGGGATTTTTTTTTCCACATTGCTTATCTAGGAGGAATGCCCTGCAAAAGGTAACCAGAGCTTCGAGCTGCCTGAGATTTGAACCCCCAGATACCGGGTCTATGACCACTGCACCTCAGTTCCAACTCCTCCTTGTAACCATGGAAATGCAGCTTTTTAAACTGTGTTGAGAAGACTTCCTGTGAAAGAAGCCTAGCTATTCTCCCATGGATGCATGCTCAAATGCTCATACCATTTTATATGATTGTCAGATGTGTTTTTGCTCTCTGTTTTGTGATAATGACAATTGCAACGTTTGTGTTTGTCATTAACACACTTATTGGGAACAGAACTGTACACCTTTAAAATACAAGTGTAGGTCCTTTGCCTATGTGTTGATCACTAAGCAGTGTTTTTGCTAACTGGGACAAACCCTTTGGCAGGAGAATAAATCAGTTTTTACTGGGCTTTGTCACCAGGGAGGAGTCAGTGTTTTTATGAAAAAGTCTTTTTATGCTCAGTGGTGTTTATAATATACTTTTGCCTTTGTTTGTTGACTTGAGCAAATATCAAATATTATGGCAGTGATTTCAGCATGCCCTTCTGTGCCAGATGGAGATGTCCAATTATTTGGAGCATCTTGTAGAGGGCATGAAGAGTTGATTGTGTCCTGCTTTGGGAATGGTAGGGTGCTAACTGCACTGTGGCTCGATGTTACATAACCTGCTTTAGCAAATTCTTTGTGAAAGCAGCAGCAGATCGATATGGGGCTTTGTGTAGTTATTTCACTTTTATTTTGCGGATATTTCATCAGTGCTTCAGGAAGAGAGGTTGGGAAAAGGTACTTCATGAGAGGTTCTTTTATTTTCAAAGGGCATAGGAAGTCTCCCTCTTTTGTCGTTTTGCCCTAGTGCT
The DNA here is from genome assembly GCA_019176425.1 of Megalops atlanticus. Classification (NCBI taxonomy): domain Eukaryota; kingdom Metazoa; phylum Chordata; class Actinopteri; order Elopiformes; family Megalopidae; genus Megalops; species Megalops atlanticus. The sequence goes on along the minus strand of CM032884.1, from coordinate 4,163,941 downwards.
GATCATCTTTTTGCCTGCACTTTAAATTGTTATCCTTTGGCAGTTCTTGTACATTGCTGTTTTTGCCAATACCACTTTTTTTTTAACACACTAATCCCTTGCCCTTGATGTTTCAGCTGATGTTTTCATAACCCAGAATTAATCAACTACAGACTAGAACAGAACAGAACAGAACAGCTTTTTTTTTATATACTTTTTTAATCCCTTTACTGATTCATTTTTTACAAGTGCGATTTCAGTGAACTAATGAAATTAAAATAACCAGGGACAGTATTAAAAAGAAAAATAACCCAAACTATGAAAGGACTAAGCTTCCTCCCTTGTTCGTGTGCATTTAAAATGCCAGTTTGCTGCTGGCAGAAATGAGCACCTGCACTGGGCACAGAGACAAGCTAACCTCACAGTGGATTTGTTTTACTACTGCGTCTGTTTGGTGCAGAGTGTGTGTAGCTCATCCTGTTGAACTGGGTGCATTTTCTCCGTATTCTTTGCCGCTTAGTCATTATTTGCAAGGTAATTTGAGGGAAATGTCAGTTACGGAGCAAGCTTTCCTAATCAATTTGCTTCTCTTTGTCTCCCCATGTCATGCTCCCACGTCGGTACAACCACTGAGGATCACACTTTAAGTTTGAACTTAACTCATAACTCAAGACTGTTTGCATCATTATCCATTATCCCGCAGACACCAAGAGGCTTTAGTTATCTCAGAGAAGAAATAAGTCCTGGTGTGTTTTCTTGAATAAAGCTTTGATATTCAGGTTCCATTTCAGTCTGTCATTAAAAGAAATAATAATAATCAAAAAAAAAATCATTTTATACATTTTCACAATTTCAGTGTTGAATCCCTTGACTGCTATCCAAATGACACAGTCCTCGTTCTCAACATTAATTTCCTTTGTTTTCCAAGAAAAGAAGAATTCATTTCCAGGAAGTTGCTCTCACACACCACACAAGTAAAGCAATCAATTTCCCCTCTGCGGTCTGTGTCATTTCATTTGGAGATACAACCCACAACAGTGGAGTCATCTGAAATATTGCTGCTTTGCACACAGAGTCAGGTAAAACGGGGATAAAACTGCGATCTGAGGAATGCAGATGCATTTACCGGAAACTTCCGGGACCGACTGTTTCTGAAGCCTCTCAGATTGTGGTTTGTGTGTAATGAATGACTGGTGTAATCCAATTTAGAGTCACGCAAGTGAACCAATTCGAAATGTAATGCACTCAAACCGTTAAATCATATTTCCCCCCGAAGCTTCTCAGGTATTCTAAATGAGCATAGATCCTTCAAAGCAGTTAATACCCAACCATAACCATGACAACTGTGATATAAAAAGCGATTTTAAAAGCCCTATACATTGTCCTGGACAAGCTGGTTAGGAAAGAAAAGAAAAAATATTTTGACCCGTTCGCCTTTTGTCAAGTGCCTGTTTCTTTCTGGCAGGCATTCCCAGCACAACGTGAGTTCATTGTTGGAAAAGCACTGCACGGTGGTACACGGGACTACCTAAACAAAGCGGTTATAGTCAGTCACACATTCCCATCATTCAACTGCAGTTCATTGCCCTCGTTGTTCGTATATGAAGGCACTCCGTTCAGTGTGTTTGATATAGCCCCATCTCTCTTCGCATTCCTCCGGAAAGCAAGGAGGCATACAGGGGAGGAAGCGGACGATACGCCTGCACCGGGTTCACCGAGCAGCAGCGGCACTGACCCAGCCCCAGCCAGAGCCAGGGAGCTTTGCTGCAGATGGGATTGTCTTATCGTACAGGGCAGGACACTTGACTCGTTGCCAGAGAGAATGCATGCCGAGGATATGAGAGAGAGTAAAGGGGGATGCATCTGGAGGGAAGAGTCTCTGCAGGTCAGGTTATTACTGTATGCTGCGGATAACATCTTTAGCAAGTCGAAGTTTAGCAGAGAGTGGAAGGAACGGCGACCCCGTGGCGAGCGCTTCGGTTTTCGGCGAGCGCGCACCTCTTCTATCGCGGTGGTACGGCCCGCTGTCAGGTTTCGATATAAATGCGCCCTCCGCCCCCATTTGAGTTTTCCTGACTTGCCACAATCTTTGCAGTCTCTGCTCCTCAATTTTGGCTCAGAAAATCAGGAGCAGGGAACCTTTGCCACTCCCACCTCAGCCAAAAGGGAGTCCGTTGTGAACTTGCATTTTGTTTTGCATTTATTGATGAGACAGTGTAATAGAACCTTAACATCACAGCTACATTCAAGAAAGCCCGGGCAAGACTTTTCTGCAGTTCACCTAATCCTGGTACAGGAATGAGGCACAATGTCAAGTTTGTCATTGCAGAGACACGACCTCATGTTAATTATAAAAGGCACACATGGTAGGTGAGTGGCTGTGATGCTGGTTTGGTTCCCAGATAAGACACTGCTATTGTTCCCCGGAGCAGTTTACTCAACCTGAATGGCATCTCTAACTCCAGCTGTATAAATGGATAACATGTAAAATGTAAGCTATGCAAGTCACCCCGGAGAACATCGTCTGGCGAGCAAATGAATAATGTAATGGTGTAATGTTTTATGCCTTTCTGCTTGTCTGGAAGCAGCTGGTTCTGTTGCTAAAGAAAGCGTCTGTTTGTGCTCGGTTTGTCACTTGTGGTTTGCAAGTGCACCTGCCAATCTGGTCCTCAGTCCCCCCCTGTGATGAGTGCATCAGGTGTGTGTGTGTGTGTGTGTGTGAGAGAGAGAGAGAAGGAGAGAGAGTGTGTGTGTGTGTGTGTGTGTGTGTGTGTGTGTGTATGCGCGCGCACATGGATGTTTGCATAGATGTCTGGCTCAGTCCAGCTGGAGTATTTGGAAGATGAGGCCCAGAGTTTGTTTATAGTGACAAATAGTATACGTGCAAGTTATAGTAACGAGAGTATGAATACGCATTTTCTGGACCTCTGCACCCTACCACACATGAAACCCTGCCCCACACCCACACACACACACACACACACCAACAGACATAAACACACCTGAAGCCCTCAAGTTCCCAAGGTCAGACACATGCCCTACCACTCACCTCCACACACACACACACACACACACACACATACCATGCATATACACACGAGACATTCAGCTCCCAAAGACACACACACACACACACTCTCTCTCTCCTTCTCTCTCTCTCTCTCTCACACACACACACACACACACACACACACACACACACACACACACACACACACTCTCTCTCCTTCTCTCTCTCACACACACACACACACACACACACACACACACACACACACACACACTTTCTCTCCCTCCCTCTCTCTCCTCTTCAGCACCAGACCCCCAGCCGCCTGCCAGTCCCCTCTCCCTTGTTTATAGCGCTGGGAAAAGGGTCCCTTGGATGTCAGTCTGTTTTTGCGCAGCTCTCTGTCAGTAAATACATTTCGGCCCTGGCTTCCTGAAGGGGTGGGATGGCTCGGGAGAGAGCAGAGGGATAATTTACTCCAGGCTCCATCTGGCAGGAGGTTATTTTCGGCAGGAGCGTTTGTTCATTTTGCAGCGTCCCCATCTTTCGAGAGGTTCCTCGCGCACTTTTCACAGGATGAGACCCCAAATGAAGGAGGGAAAAAGGGGGCGCACAAGGAGGCGTCCACTTAATACTGAGAGGGGCTGGTGCCAGAGTACCTAAGTGCAGTGCTGTAGAATAGCACACCTGAGCAGACTCCCTCCCCGCTTGCTCCACCTACGGATGGAAAAGAAAAAGACCATGAAAAATGCTCAAATTTGAGAGGTGGCAGCTGCCTTTTTCTTCCAGCAATGGTCTTAATCTTACTCTCGCTTGCATTTGGTTCTTGTTTGTTTTTTGTAAATCTTTGCAGGATTTTATTTGTTTATTTGTGACAAATGTGAATTTTGGCAACCAGCAGTCATATGCTTAGACTTGAATGACCTGGAGGGGGTCGCTTTGAGGATCAAAGCTGAGACAGTCTGCTGGGGTACTGACCCAGGCCATACACAGGAGAATCCCAGGGGAGGGAAGGAGTCCATCGACTCCAGAAAACGGCATGCAATATTAAACAGATGCTTACAGGACAGCGGGCGAATTTGCCCGCATTTAATTCTGCACTTATTGCTCCAAACAGCCCTGGGAGTCTCACTGCCCTGTGCTGTATCCTGTACAACACATTCACAGGGGAGAAAGACTGCCCATTGTGCTTTGAAAGTGTCAAGTGCACGGAATTTGATCGTACCCAAGAATCAGTTTGCATCTCCCACAACATCAGGGAGCTTTAGTGCGGTAATGGACCTGAGGATGATGACCTAACATTCTCAGCCATCATGTGCAACTTCAGTGTGGAATAACAGACCTTGGAACTTAGAGACAGCTAGCATTCTTTGCCGTCATGCACAACTTTAATGTGCAGTGATAGAACTTTAGAATGCAGCAGCATTCTATAGTGGAACTAAGAATCCGGCAGCATTCTCTGCCGTAATTGGCAGGGGCCTGTCTTTGCACAGAATAACCCAGGCAACGTTAACGGGCCTCAGAATGACCGATCAGCCTCCGCACAGAGGCAAAACTGTTCAGTTTAGATTTCATTTTCTCCTCGGCCTCCCTCTGAATCCACTGCCAGCACGTCAAGCAGCCACTGACACAGCAGGAGGAGGGGCGAATGCAGACCCAATCTCTGACCCCAGAGCAGCTGAGGAGGAAACAATCCCGGTCTCTGTCCTCTGAACTCAAAAAGACAGCACCCAGAAAACGCATGGCAACCTCTGGAAATGTGTATTGACATTAATGTAGGCATATGTGTAGCTTTAGCCATACAGCTGTGATTAATTCTCCATGTGTTCTTATTTAGTGCTGTATCTGGCACGCTTCTCCTGCTCTGTTATGAGTCATTGTGTCGGAGTGCATTAGTTTCAAATGGATTTTGTCTCTGTTCTTCCCCTGCCTATTAGCTAGTCCTTTGCATCTAGCCCTTTAGCGATGCACAGACCCACAGCCCCTGCGCAAAATGACTGCTTTGATTGCTTGTTACTTTATATTTTCTGTTTGGTAGGTTTCAGAAAGAGTTCGCTTCATTTTATTATAGGTACATTTATTGCTGTTATTATACCATGTACTGTACATGTTCTGCAATATATTATTTTTTTCTCAATAGCTGATGTTGCATTATCTCAGCATTTGAGTGAGGTTGATGAAAAGATGATGTAATGTTAATGTCTGATTTTCATGTTTAATATGAACATACAAGCCACATAGTGCTGTTAGTGCCCTTTCTAAGTATGGGTGAAGTTTGCGGGAAAGGGGGGGGCTACTTTTGAATGGGAGTGAGGGGTGAGGACAGGAGGTTAAGGAACCCCCGTGAGTGCTTTCTGTATGGGGAACCCAGAAGAATAGCTGCTCAGACCACTGTGCTGATAATAGGCAACTTCAAAGTGTAGTAATGGAAGGAGTGAAAATCTGAAGCAGGAATCTGACAGAGAGTACAGGTGTGTAGAACTGCCCTCTACCTAGCCATGAGTCCCAGCGTCATTTCTGTGTCATTTTCTTTTTTTCTGTTTTCTTTTTTTTGGACAGACAGTGCATTTGAAACATTTCCTTTTGTTGTGCCACACTAAACCCCAGGGTGACCGCTGTCCTGTGTGCCCAGCTGAGGGTGAAGATGTTCCCGCGCTCGTTTCATTTGAACTTTACCTTGCTCTCCTCATGTCACTCACGCACCCCTGAAAGATGAGCATTGTGAGTCAAGAAGAGGACAACACTGATGATACAAACCAATCCGCTTCCACAAAAGCAGGTTCCACAGGCCGGCAGACAGCTGGCTCTCCAAGTGGCAGGGACAAACCAAGATCAAAAGGAGACATTAGCAGCTCCTCAGATTATATGGTGCATGATATGGTAAAAAAAAAAAAACAAACCCATCTTGACTGCCACTGATGCTATCAGAGCGTCAGGCATGTGTTTTGCCGTTTGAATGTTTTGCGCAGCGTCTGGCTAAGCAGGGAGCACAGCAGGCCGTCCGGCTGGCGCTTAACATGCTGATGGGGTTCCCTCCCTCGCCCGCTCGGCACGGGGAAACCGTGGGCGTGGAGGCGGAGATGGAGGCGCTTTTGCTGGGCCGTAAAAAAGCAGGCCCGAACGGGAAACCATCTGTGACAGATGGGCGTCCCGGCGCGCGGTCCGGTCCATTTGCTAACGCGCTACAAACCTATAAACCAACGTTATGGAGCGTTTGGATCCGGCGGCAGCATTCGTTGGCATGGCCAAGAGAGGTGGGGGAGGTGGAGGGGGGGGGGGAGATAGAGAGGGAGGGAGGGCTGCATAATGGTTGTGCCGCAAACACCACACGAATACACAATGACTCCCAGATCCCTCAGGAGATTTGGCTCTTCATTTCTGGCAATTCCGTCACCGGGCTCAACCTTTGCAGCTGTTTGCATAAGCTGTTATTGTGTGCATGTGCATGTGTGGGTTTGAGAGTGTGTGTGTGTGTGTGTGTGTGTGTGTGTGTGTGTGTGTGTGTGTGTGTGTGTGTGTGTGTGTAACCAACCACACAGTCCTGACTAGAATGGGCAGCCATGAAAAATAACCAGTGCTTTCATACATAAAATCTCATCTCACTGTCACTGTGAGGGGTGCTGGTTTTTTCGAGTCTCCTGTCTGGGAAGAAAAATATTACCTATCCACTAAGGCGTGGCAGCCCCATAATGGATCCTGTTAGAGGGACCAGAAGTCTGTGGGCAAGGGCATTAACTGCTCGCTTTTTTTCATCATTTCCACCCAAACCATGTTGCGTCTTTTTTGTCTAGCTTCCATGTCACTGGAAAAAAAAACCTTTGAGCTCTCAGCAACCCAAACAGTCCAATCATTTAATAAGCCCTCAACCCCCCACCCGCTCCACTTCATGGCGTAAGAATGGGATGCTGTTTCACCTGGTGAGTCATTCACAGCGTGCTCACCGCAGCAAGCTCTCGTGTAGGATGAGGGATCAGGCACAGTCTGAGAGGGAACACGCGTTCCTTCCATTGGCTGCACAGTGGCGAGTCCCGCATCAGGGGGTGTGTGTATGGACTTTGGTGACCAGAGGGTTGGTTGAGGTTTCTGAATAAAACAGCCTGAGAGGTGAGGATTTCACCTGACTTGCCCTTAGAATCCTTGAGAATAACTCAGCCTCCAGTGCACAGGTGAGAACAAGCAAGTCTTTCTTAATAACTGTTGATGAGAAAAAAATGAACATGAAGTGCACAGCTGTCATCTCCAGTTTTCAGCTCAATGCCCCGTTGACTGTCACTCAGCTCCTCCGCGATCTGAATCTATTGTAGCTGAGAAAGGTAATTATTTCTCAACTACAGGTATTTCTTTTTTTTTTCTTTAGATTTTGACAGCGTCTGACATTAATCAACATTTGACCTTGGTCCACTTAAATCTTACCTTCCAGTCTGATAATTCAGTATAATCACTCACATTAGACAATTACGTTGCTAACACGAAGCGACCCCAGTGGGGTGTAGAAAGTTTTACTGACAAGTTGTAAAATGACGAGATGGAATTGTGAAACGGCAGCCTGTTCCCTCTCGCTGTAGTTTAAAAGTGAATTTCCCTGGCTTCCTCCCCAGACAGATGCTGAGGGTTACTTTCATACTGACCTTCCTACATCACAAACAGGTTGTTTTGGTCACGCGCAGACTCAGTCATTTACATAATGGCTATAAGACAGCGGGTACTTCAAAGAGTGCATTCCTGGCTCATGAAGTAGGATTCTTCGGGGGTTTTATGTGTGTATAGATCAGAGTTAGTTTTCTTATGGAAAACATGTCGGCGGGGGCCCGGTGATGGACGGGTTTTGTCGGAACGGTTTCTGATCGAGTTGCGACGGTTCGTTCGGCGTGCCGTGTGTCGATCCCAGGCCATGACTGCTAATGACTCCGCACGCTCCTCTCCTCTCCCCAACGCCTGGCGCGGAGACAAAGAGACGCAACGCCTTCGGTCACATTCATAAAACATTTACCTCCTCGCCCAGAGCGCGCCTGTCTGTTCCCCTTTCTCATCAACCCCCCAAAAAATAAAGGCACAACGTGTCACATCAATCTTCCTGACTGCTGACACCACACACCCTGTAGTCAAATGGTCAGAATTCCCTCCTTCTATCTGGCCACATTCCCTTTGCCCATCATTTCTCAAAAAAGCACTTAATGCAGGGCTCCAAAATAATAAATAAATAACATAAAATATGATGACATTACTGTGAAATAGCCTCAGAACCCTGAGAGAGCTTTCTGAAGCGCCACTCGCTGAAATGGTTTGTTAATGATGCCCATCGCAATTTAAGCAGAAGGAATGAATGAGAATTCTGGCATCACTACACTCATTGGCTTAGCCAGTGGAGGCTCAGCCAATCAGCTGTGTAGTTCCTGCTTTTTCCCCAGGTGACAATGGCCAATGGATATTGTGATAAATTGGGGTCTGGGATGTGATTAGGGCACCAGCTTGGTTTTACTCTGCCAGATCAAACGCAGCCAGGCAGAGTTGGAAAGTGCATGTGCACATCCCTGAACTGCAGTTACAGTACCTCACCTTCAGTGAGGACGATGCTGCAAAGACATAATTTACATGTGATCGGCGTGGTAATGACATCGTCAAGTTCTGGCGCCCTCTCAATTGAGAAACACGAGGAGAACAACGAACCAAACGAGCTTGCAATTCTCTGGCTAGCATTAAGCTCGGACACACGCAGCTGTGAACGAGGACTCGGCCAGCAGACAGCGTAAAATCACTCAGCTGTAATAGGCTTGGAGCCTGTCTTAGCATTGCCACCTGCCCGTTCTCAATAGCAGTTCCCTGCTTCATAGATTTCATCATAGACTGACAGCGGAGGGGAGGGGGTCAGGAAGGGAAAGGCGGAGCAGAGCAAGGTGCTGTTTTTTGTCGTTGTTGTTGGTAATTTGCTGGTTACATTACATTACTTTATTAGCATTTAGGAGATGGTCTTCTCCAGAGCGACTTACATAGGTTATAATTTTTCATGTTATCCATTTATGCACCTGGATATTTACTGAGGCAAGTCTGGGTTAAGTGACTTGTCCAAGGGAACAGCCCTCAGTGGGGAATCGAACCTGTAACCTTTTGGTTATGAGCTGTACTCCTTATCACTATGCTACACTGCTGGTGTAGCATACTGGAAAAAAAAACAGGATAGTCTGTAGGGTGTTTTGAGGAGGTCTCTGCTCTGCAATATTTTGTGTGGTTACCTTGGTTACAGTTCGAGGTTTTTTGCATGTCCGTGTGGGGAAAAATCGTACTGTTTACCACAAGTCCACAGCCCACGGTGACCAGTTGAGTCTTTTATCACAGGAGATGAATGTAGTTAGAAGAGATCACCTACACATGACAGAAAACTGAGTTAAGTAAGAATTGGCCGTTTTCAAAAAATAAATGAAAAAAGGTCAATATTTTTTTTTCCAGAAGCATATCCTAGACAGCTCTAAGCATGCTGGGTTAGCAGTCATCCAACTACTTAAGCAGCTGGATAGGATACATCACATCAGAGTTTTCACCACATGAATTTTCAGAGATCCAAATGGACTTTTTTGAAGTGTGATTTATTAGGCAATGGCTAAACACGTTTTGCTTTGACACCGTGGTGGGGACAGAATCTGGCCATTCAGACTGGGTTGTAAGTGCACATGGTTATGCAGATGAAGTTGTAGACCTGAATCGTCAGTAAAAAAAAAAAAGAACATTATGATTATGACCATACAATATTTTAATGATAGGCAATTCGGCCCATCTAGGCTTGTCATTTTGCCTGTAATCTAGAGTACATTTAGTGCTGTGAAGCCTGGTCTTGAACACTTCAAAGGTCTTGGCTTCAACTGCCAGTCTTGGTAAACTGCTCCATGAATTAATGACTGTGGAAAAAAAAACGTCCTAGTGACAGTGTGAAATATAACTAATTTCCACATATGCCCTCTTGTTCTGCTGACAGAACTCGTCTGGAAATAACTTCTGTAATCCACTTCATTAATCCTTTTTAAAAATGTAAAATCCTCAATCAAATCTCCTCCGAGTCTCCTTTCGCTAAGACGAAGTGATTAAGGAGGTATATGCATAAAAGTTTAATGTGACGCTAAACCTATCAGAAATGCAGATACCATTGTTTACTGATTCACACAAGTGCATCATAGGAGCTTTCCTGGCCACACTGGCAAAAATGCACATATTCCTGATTTGCATGTTATTATTGTATTTCTTGCAAGGCATGCATAAAGACACATCACTATGGTATTAACTTCAGCCATAAAAATCAATCAAGCAATGCAGCCAGACTCCCCTAGTCCAGTTTCATATGCTCTCTGGCCTGACCATGCCCGCCTCCTGGCCAGTCCCACCAAACTGACCATGCCTTCATCCTCAGACTTATCCTTCCTACCCATGTATTGGACTAATATTCTACATCACCCTAAACCTAATTGGACTGCTTAGTGCCAACCAAAGACAGATGGCCTCCCTCTTTGAGCAGGATTCTGCTGAGGTTTTCTTCCTTTTAGCCAGGGAGTTTTTCCTTGCCACCATCACCTTCCTCTTGCTCTTGGGTGTTCTGCTTCTGATCTTGATTAAGTTGGCTGATCTCTGTTAAGAAATTCCCTTTGTAGAAAGCACTGTACAAATAAAACTCAGTTGAATTAAACTGAATATTTAACAGCTCTCCATGTCTGCTCTTAATCAGGTGAAGAGCGAACACACATAGAAAATCCAATGCGTGGAGTATGAGTATGACTCACATATTAGCAATAGTGGATTTTCAAAACAACAGGTTGTTTGAAATGACACTACATGAAAAGGGTCGCAATTAAAGTCATCGATGATTATCGTATTTCTGTGCACTTTAGAGAGGGTTGCTAGTGTTACCGCTGTGTGTAGTATGACACATGGAACATTATGTCTTCTCCAAACAGGGTGCACGTTGGTGTCAGTGACATCACCTGCTCTGATCGTTATGCCATCTGCATGCACACCTACTAGTGCATTAACTCATCACACAGATCCATTAAATGTAAAGATTAATGGATCTGCGCAACGGCTTCTAAGAACTGATACCCGTGAAAACAGATTGTTAATGGTGAAAGGTCAATTACAGCTGAGAAGTCATTTACATACTAAGCGGCATTGGGTGTTTCTGCCCACTGTTTGCAATGAGACTTGTACGTTTTTTCGTAATGCACAATGGCACAATATCCAGATTGAGATGCTATTGGGTCAGATAGAACAACCTTTTTTCCCCAAATCAGGCAAACTCTAATTTTCATGTCACACAAACTCAAATTTGGTATCTCCCATAAAATAATCCTTCCTTAAATTGTTATTGCCCACATATACAGAAGAGTATTACATTTGGAAATTCTGACATTTCAGATGTGAGATGCATCGACCAGGTTCATCACAGGGCTGAATGAGAAAGGAAAGCAAAACTATTTAATTAGTTTGCTGTAGTTTCTAAATCACATCCTGACAAAGCATCAGTGTAATGCCTGATTAAACCTTTTTGGCCAGGCACTGAGTAAGGCAGCTGATGGAGTCATTAGAAGCCATTAAAATGATCACAGGTGCAGAAGGTGAAGGTGATTGTGACATCACAATTAGAGAGGCGGGGCCTCATCCCTCTGCAGCTGAAGTAGCAGGGTGTAATAACTGCACTGTCTCTGGAGGCCATGCTGTGTAGCGATTACTTCTAATTGGCCATTTGTGTTTCAGCACCACCTCCAAATTGCAGCTCCCAAACTCAGATTGCAGGGTATGCAAAGTGGGAATTGTAAACCAACCAAGTGCATATGCACAGCAGGGGGGTTGCCCTTATTAACAGAGACTGGTGGCACAGGTTGATCTGATTTGTTTGTGTGTGTTGGAGGGGCTAATATTTTTGCAATGTCCTTCCTTGGACATCACAAGCTGGTAGAACATGAAGTTCCAAAGCTGCCTCTAACCCTGATATCCATAAATATTTACAGCCTCATCATGTTAATGGCTTTCTCTGCACTGTCATGTTTGATTATGGTTATTATGTTTTAAATGGAACATCATGTAGAAAAAATTAAGGACAATGCCAATAAAATTTTGTCATTTTGTGTCTTGGTAACCCTGGCAAAACCTCAGACTGAATATTCTCTGATTTTCTTTGAGTTGAATGGTTTGTTAATGAGAAAACAGTTTCATTTGCCTCCTAACAATAGACCATATTGTGTTGCATTACACTGAATTGTGTCACCCCTGTATTGTGTTTGCACACCTTATGTGGAAATGGAAAGCAAAGAATAATGATGTCTTTGCAGACTTAATGCCAGTCAAGGTGATCGAACTGGAGGTTGCCCGATGTGTCCTCTGAGGGCTGGAAAGTGTTTTTTTTTCTTTTTTTTTTTTTTTTTTTCTAAAGCAATACATAAACCAGGTGCAGAAATTGCAACCTTTTTCTGCTTTTACAATGCTCACAGTCCCACAGAGATGCTACACCAAGGGTAATTTCACCACCAAGAGGGACGACGCATGACATTTTGTTGCAGGAGAAATAGGCGAGAGAGAGAGCATGAGAAAAGTTTGCTGCTAAATTCAGCCCTCTTTTACAGAGACTTCAGAATACAGGAGTAAAACATTTTCTGTATACAGAGAAATCCGAGTGCTGTATCAAACTTTTATTGCATCTGCCTGGACCTGAATGATGGTAATGAGGCCTTTTATGAGGCCTTCCTTGACTGCATATTTTGACATTTAATCTCTCATCCTCTGGTAAAAATGACTTCACCATTTTAAAAGACACACAAGAAAATCACAGTCAACTGGTGCTTTAAGAAACATGTAAATATTGTCTTGTTGTACCTTTCTGCACAATATTTAAAATAGTAGCAGGCAGACCCCCAGTATGCAGATGCAGATGCAGATGTAGAAAGAAAGTCATTTATCCATATAGTATACTCAAGTCTTGGAGAGCAGAGCATTCCCTGTGAGATTAGCCACAGAAAGACAGAGGATGGGAGACCAAAATGTACCCATCTGTGACCAAAGGAGATGGAGATCAGTGCTCATTGGCAAAGGGAAAAAGTAATGCTGAAAACCAAGCCAAAGTAATAATACGGAAAGGGAAAAAGAGATGAAGGTCATGCTGGGGTTGTGTATTTCTGCCTGATACACTGCAAGGCAGCCACTCCTGCCAGCATCATGGGTCACTGGAACGATTTAAATAAGCCTGTTCTACAAAGAAAGCTCCTTCTTACCGCACTAATCTGCAAAACTCTGCGAGAGTTTCTGTCCTCATAGCTGCTTTCCTTACAGCTTCACACAAATTTGCTGAAAATTGAACGAGATGCCGTAGACGTGTTCCGATAAAGGAAGTGAAGAACATAATGTATCAATTCACTCAAGGATGCTGTCTGCTTTGACAGATTTTTATTTTCCCGAAAAACCACTTTGCTTTGCTGAATGACTCAAAGCCCTTCTTTTCCACACTTTCAAATGGGTTTGACTTTGATTTTAGCCTCCAAAAAAAAAAAAAAAAAAAAAAAAAAAAAAAAAAAGCTGCATTGTGTGCAAGAAGTCTGGGCTCAGAGAAAAGCTGTCTCAGGAGGAGTTAACTGAGGACCATGCCCTTGATTAAGACACATTGAACTGAGCTGAAGAAAGAAAGGTGTCTGTGACTGAAGCAAACTTCAGTGCTGAATTGCGAAGTGCGCGCACATATCTTTACACCTAACCTTAGGAGACGTGTGAAGAAAACTGTCTCTCACTGAGGAAGTGGAATTCTGGGTATTTCACACCATCAGTGCTTTTTCCTGCTGAAACCAGTGTGCTATATGACAGCGGGTTTACATTTACATTTACATTTATTCATTTGGCAGACGCTTTTATCCAAAGCGACGTACAAAAGTGCAAATAGTGAGCAAACAACAGGCACAAGAGCAAGATGTGTAAAGGTCATATAATGCAAATAGTGCTGAAGCTGAGCGCAAGGTCAGTGACGCGAGCCAACTAATCTGGGTTTAGGGCTTTCTGTGGTGTTGCATACAGGGTGGTGTTCTGTGGGTGAAGAACCTGCCATTTTGCACTGTTATACCTTAACATGCAGTGTGTGTATGAATAGGTATTTGCTTAAAATACTGACACCGTTCTAAACCATTGCAGCAGTGTAGTTTTTTGGTCAGGAGCAGTGCTCATAACCCAAATGTTGCTTGTTTGATTCCCCGCTGGGGGCACAGCAGTTGTACCCTTGGACAAGGTACTTAAACCACAACTGCCTAAGTAAATATCCAGCTGTATAAATAGATGACAAGTAAGAATTTTAAACTATGTCAGCTGTTCTGGATAAGAATATCTGATAACCAACTAAATGTGAATGTAAAGTTTAATATTACATCTATTGGCTTGTCTTTCGTGTTACATTTTGATTAAGGGTGGAAGAGGTATTGGCACGCTGACATGTATTCTAGGCCCTTGAGTGAAATGCAGCCCATACATTAACCCAGGTTGCCCACCACTGATCCTAAACTTTCACTGTTACCCATTTGTACAGCTGAAGTCTGTGTTAGTGTTCTTGAACCTACATTTGTATTGAATAACCTGGCAAAATAACCTCTCGAGTACAAAAGTGCATATAATGGAGTTACAGGAACAACAGTACATGCAGAAAACAGCAAACCACTTCCAAACATATGTCCATCCATCATAATGTTCATAAGTAAGTTATCATAAAAGAATAAGTGCTACAGCTAATTCACAAGTGCAATACCTCATCGCTTAACCTAATACAGAGGTTATCCCAGCAAGGGTAAGTGAAAGATATGAGTTATGACTGCGTAGGGAAGCCAAGATTCAGCCCACAGAGGTGGGTCTACAGCCTAAAGTTGAATACAGCCAGTGACTCCGTTGTCCTGACCACTATGGGAAGGTCATTTCAGCACATCAAGGACGGAACAGACAGAGGACACAACCAGACCATAGGAGAGGGATGGCCAGGTGTTCCGAGGTTGCTGAATGGAATACTTGACATTCTAAAGAGGTCAGGTAGCAGAGTATCTGGGGATCCTTACCTATGAGGCCCCCCACACTCCCCTCCCAATAACAGACATTTCAGAAGAGACAAACTAAAGAGAAAGGTGAGGGTGACAAGAATAATCACCTAACCTGAAGCTCACCCGAGCGTTCCAGCCCAGTTAACAGGGGGCCTTCACAGTGGCAGCAAGGGAACAGCAAGTACTGGCAGAGTATTTAAAAAAATAGCAGAGGAATATTAAGCATGCAAGGTTTTGAATATCTGCATGAAAGCACCCCACCCCGACCCCCCAAATTCTTTAAGAACCTGCATTTATATTAGCTGTTTTCCCCCTCGTAGTGCTTCAGAGGCGAGGGTTCATATCAATCCGCTCAGCATGCCGTTAATTCCGCCGGCTGATAAATGCAATTCACAGCTCCCCTCTTTTTCCTAATTTGACAATTCTGCATAACCTACGCTGGGCGAATAAATTAGGTATCAAAAGAAGGAGCGCTGCAGAGAGGAGAGCAAGGGAAGGGGAAAGGGAGTGAGAGCCAGCGAGAGAGAGAGAGAGAGAGAGAGAGAGAGAGAGAGAGAGAGAGAGAGAGAGAGAGAGAGAGAGAGAGAGAGAGAGAGAGAGAGAGAGAGAGAGAGAGAGAGAGAGAGAGAGAGAGAGAGAGAGAGAGGGCACCTGGTATGAATGATTGGTTAAATAGACTTCAGTCGAAGCCTTAACCGCACTTGTCTCCTGTAATTTCCAGGCTTTTTGGCTCCCTGCCTCCCGGATCTTGTTAAAGGGAGGAGGGGCGCGGGGTGGTGGGGGGTTCAATCAGAGCGATTTGAATTTCAAACAGGCTCCCCTCAAGTTCCATGCACCATGTTTACTCTGGGCCCCTCTGATGGCTATACACCAGAGAGGCCTCTTTTGTCTCACCATGTTCCGAACAAATAGCCAAAATCTCAGCAGCGGCAGCTGGAATTCTTGCCGCCTGCCCTTCCGAGGCCCAAAAGAACGTGGCGTTTTCTCCAAGTGTTTCTTCGGCGCGAGCTACTCGCTGCTTGAACGGGGGATCTTCTGGGAGCCAGGTGGTTAAGGGTCAGAGAAAGGTCAGGTAAAAGTCAAAATGCGATGATCTGCCGTTCTGGTCCTGGTTGACTTACCACGGTGCGAAGGTTACTGTAGGGCAACATGCATAATGTACAGAAATGAACGTTGCGTGCTCAAGAGGTGGGGGAAAAAAAATTGAGAAAATGTCAAAGTATGAATCTGAATCCTTGCAGGTGGCCTGTCAGAGGTACACAGGAGATCTATGGATAGTAGGGTGGAACAGAGGTTAGGGGAAGAGATTGTAACTCGTCGGTCTCAGTTTTGATTCCTGCAACATTTGGCCTCCAGCCTTCGACCCTGCATGTTCCTGTTTCCTGTTTTTTTTATTCCATTTGGAAGCACGCTATGCTCAGGGCTTTGTGACAATTTCCATTGCAAAAATATCCTTTAACAAAACAAATGTGATTGATTTGGTTTGGCACTGCTGTTGTACACTTGGTTGAGATTATCTTACCCTGCACTGCTTTGGTACATATCCAGCTGTATAAATGGATAACATTTACAAATTATTAGCCATGGAAGTCTGGATAAGACCATCATCTATGCAAATGTAATATAATTCAAAGAGCAAGATAGGTTTTTTGGGCTCTATTAATTGCCTGGTTAACATGCCTCTAATGAGTGAAAACTCTGAAATGGAATCTCACCACGCTAACTTCTGGATCTCGGTAACTTCCTTATCGGAGTGATAAATGTTCCACAGTGGTAATTATGATTTACCGCAGAAGTTATTTTAAGTTATTTAGGGTTATTTTAGTTATTTAAGTTATTTTAGCGTTTAACAGGAACAAACTCTACCTGAAGTCCCAGATCTCACTCTGGTGCGTTACTTCCTGGTGAAGATGACACGTGTGGTGGAAGGCAGTGAATTACACCCCCACAGATACACAGGGAATTTGTTGGATGTGCAGAACCTCACACGTGTTCCCAACTCTCCGTCGGTGTTATTAATGGAACTCCCACCCAGGCATCCTCCAGTCTGAAGCCATTAGTCAAACTCACATGGCATCGTTGATAAAAACGGTAGGCTCCCGTATGAGGATCTAATTCTCTGAGCAGTTCAGCAGGATCTCATCTGATGCATTTAATTCAAATGGGTTTTGCTGTTTATCAGGCTTATCTGGATCTCTGCATTAGCTCTTTACTATCATAATTGATATACAAGCTCACATATCTGCACACAGACCCCCACATGGACACATACATGCCTATACGCATTTATGTAAGATGATTTCAGGTGTAAACAAATGATATTCTCAACAAAAATGTGACCTTGCCAAATTATGTTCAGAGAAATCCATTTGAAAGCTCTTTCACACCTGGAAAACAGGAGCCTCAAGTGGTGAAATAAAAAACAAACACAAAAGCATAACTTTGAGGGAGAAGCACAAACAATGGGAAATTAACTGGGTATAAACAAAATAGGGCAAAATCACTCTGTGGTAAAATAAAACACAGTCCCAGAACCCAGAGGGTATCTGTTCAGAGTGCAATTGCACAAAAACAGTGTGCCCACTTGATGAAAACAAACAGCCCCCAAATAACAGATTAAACATCAGTAGACATAGTTGCCGAGGTGCTGGCGCCCCTTTTAGTTAACCAATCGAATTACTTTTGTGCATCGTGCGCACCCTATGTAATGAGAAACCTTGAGGTGGAACATAAACCAAAACAATGTATTGGTTGATCTTGATGTTCCCCCTTTAATGTCTTGATTTTACCTCATCTGACATGCTGGTCAGATCACCTTTCAGGTTATCATCACAATCCCATATTATGACCAACAACTTTTTTTAATTTCCATACAGACCCATGTTTGTTTCTTAGAAAAGGTCTCAGCCCTGCTTCATACTTTAATTAGAACAGTGCAGCAATTACAGCTGCTGGGAGGCTTTCAACTTGTGGAATTGTTGCTTTGACGGAATCACTCTGCCTGGGTCTGTGTTTACCAGGCCAAGCAATAAAGAATTCTCGAATGTTTACTTCACAGTGACCCTCCAGGGAACAGGGCAAGGTTCCCTTAGATCAGCGTTTCCCAAACCTCTCCTGGAGGACCCCTTGTCCTGCATGTTTTAGATCTCTCCCTGCTCCAACACAGCTGATTCAAATGATCAACTCGTTATGAACTCCTGAAGCTGCTTAATAACAAACTGTCATTAGCGTTTAAGAGCTGGAGCCACGACAAAGCCCCCCCAGCGGAGCCTGGGCGAAGACTGGCACTATCCGGCAGCCGGAGATGGGGATGTTAGCCTTTGTAAATGCTCTGGCACCGCGGTTTTACACGGTTCTCTGTTGTCTCTGCCAACACGCCGTCCGCCGTCCACGCCGTCCACACCCCCTCCCCAGGGTCTGCAGAGCACCGTGCCTACGGAGCACAAACAGTCAGAGGAGAACAAAAGTAATGGAGGATGAACACATTAACATATTTAGCGCAGGCTTTGAAATCCCGTTAATATTCAAATGACGGAGGTGTCGGAAGATCAAACGAAAATTGAAAAGTGGAATGGCGCGGTCTCTATTTATGAAACGACGAAAAAAAAAAAAAGAAACACGCCGCATTGGTGGAAATTCATGGGGGGAGGCTGACCTTTTCAACTCCAGAACCACATTAAAGGTCTTGACGCAGAGATTTATTTGTCACCGAGAATCTATCCATCTTGCAAAGCATCGACTGTGACTCCATTCCTTCATAATGATCTCTCATTTGGCCAGAGGTCCTCCTCATCAACACTGATACAGCAAGCCATGTGAGACGCCATTATTTTGCAAACAGGCTTATTCATCTTTCAAAGGGCAACAAGAAGCATCTTCTGCAAATTGGGTTTCCAGGTTCACTCAACCCCCTTAAGGAGTCTTTTCGATCATCGGTGGGGGACCCAAATTAGCTGCTAACTGAACAGCTGGTTTAATGTTGTTTAAAAGGAGGCTGAGAGGTGGTCCGGTCCCAAATGCACAAAGAGAGTCCAGCACAAATGCCATTTTCATACAGAAAGTTTCTGGTGTGGACCAAAAAAAAAGAGGAACCTGAACCTGTGCCGCCATACAAGCACAGCCATTGATTGCCACTAAACCCAAAGTAATTGCTCATTAGCTAGTTGGCTGGCAATTAAGGATAGTGATTGATTAGCAATAAATGTGATGAGTAGAGTGAACGTCTACCTTGTAAATAAACAAGTCACTAAAAGTTAATTAGTTACTTAGTTATTTAATAAGTCAACAAATGGGCTTGATACTGCAGGTATTGTGTTTTTTATCTAGCTGGTAGTAAATCTGTCTGTGTAGGTGTGAGCAGCATTTTAAATGTTGACCAGTCTATATGACACGTTTAAACACAATGGTGGTTTCATGTCTGTATTTCACAGGCACAGACTGTCAGTATTTTATCTTTAGACACTGTTTACTTTGCATGTACATATACACTTTGCTGTATTGTGGTTTTGACAGCACCCTTCTCTTTTAATAAGAATGGGAGTTCATACATACATACATTCAGTGCACAGAAGGATTGTAAGAGTTTGTCCTCTCTGTACTCACTCTTTTTCAAGGTCTTGGGTCTGACTTCTAAAGGGGACAAATAAACAGCTGAGGGACAGTCTCGCTTGAGAGGCAACCTCTGTGTGTGGGCATGAGGGCTGAGAAAAAAAAATGCCCAGTGAATGTGATCGCAGTGGATTATGGGTAGCCAGTGAATGTGAGCACAATGGCTTGTGGGTAGAATGGTTACCCAGTGTTATCTCATCTTCTTTTCATCCTGATGGGTTTTCATGTCTTCCCTCACAGACAGAAGAGCCAGAGCAGTGCAGACTGATGCTACCTTACTGAGCAGCAGCTAGACTCAAGCTGTGATAACAATAAAAAAGTAGAAAGGCTTAGCTGAAAAAGACCTTCAAGTCAAGATGTATAGCTGTTGAATGTTATGACTGCCACAAATACAACAGTGTAATTCCACAATCTGCTTTTTTCTGTTGTCAGTACTATTATGTGTGCATCCATGTGAGCATTACTGATTGCAAAAATAAATCACCATTCTCATTTTTTTTCATTCACAGCGCATGTTTTTATTCAAGGTGTGCTTAATAACATCTTGCAGTGAAAAGAAAAAAATCTGGCAGAGTTGACATGTATGAGCTATATTAAGATCTGCACGGGTAAAAAAAAAATATGAGACCAGAGACAGAATGATTGCACACATCACAACACGGCACACAACGATGATGAAGATGATGATGAAGATGATGATAGTGCACTACTGTGTGTTTAACTCTGCTGCAAATATGGTTATTTTTAGCGTGCTTTTATATCTTCCAACCACCCCTTTTGTTGTCTTTAAAAGTTGCAGGTATTTGTCCCTGGTTCGCATGCTTCTGTCAGATAGGGATGAAGAAATAACTGACTTCAAAAGGCGAACAGGCAAAAAAGGTCATCGGGAAACAAGAGAAATAAATGAGCGTATTTTGTTGCTGACATTCAGGCACGTCAACAACGGCGCAACTCAAATGTCTGCGTAATTCAATTTCCCAACACAGCAAAAAACACACAGGAAACTCACAGGAGCAGCAGGGTGATGTTGTTATGTTATTTTATAAAGTGCCTGAAACACGGGATTATCAGGAGTGTCCAAAATAATAATAATAATAATAAAAAAAGGGATTATCATGCAAAGGTAATTCCTTCAGAGAGTTATTATTCTTTTTTCACAAAAAAAACAAAAAACAAAAAACAACAAAAAAAGACATTATTTGCCCTCCAGAGAGGCTTTGGGAACATTTACAGACTGCACTCATAGGGCAGGTCACAGTTGACTGTTTAAATGAGTCTCCGCTTCTCTGCCTTTCAGAAAAAGCACAGTGAGTCCAAACCAGTGGCTTAATTAACAAGGATGGTAATTTGAATAATTAAGTGGCAAGTCATCCCAAAGCTTTCTCTTAAATGTTTCACATTATAGCTTTCTTGCGTTACAAAATATAAATCTCACGTTGCAGCTTTAGCAAGCACACAAACTACAGACAATCTGCGCTGTTTCACGAGCATAATCATTTACTCTATTTACGCGATTGGTGTCAATTATTCTGTGAATTATTTGTTTTATTGTTAATAAAGGAGGATAAAGGGGAACAGGTTAAAAGTAATGATAGATTTAAAGGTAATGTTTCAGCCTCCCCTGTTTCCAGCTCACCAGCCGCTACTGCTGGATATACAAAACAAACAAATCTATTAATTATAAGCTTTAATGACTTAAACATGCAAAGAGGCTTGACTCTATATTTCTAAATAAATACCAATATTCACAAACTCGAGTGTGGGTCAGTCACTTGTTAAAAGTTAGACATTCACTAACTTTTTCACTTTTACACATTTTCACTTTTCCTCAATGCAGTAGGCCATATAAAAATACACCACTTCCAAGTAAATGTCTGGTAAAGCATCCTAATGACATATAATTGTCAAACTGCAAGTACAGTTTAACGTCTGTATGTACTTGGTGTAGCTTAATGCGCTCTAATACCTCTGAATAGGTATAGGTTCACAAACTGTAACAAAGTTCAGCTGTACACTAAATTCTACTGCGAAAAGGACCCAGAACAAGGACCCAGAAAACAGTGCTGAGTCCCACGGTTTGGTAGTTTTAGTGCATGTTTGGATGTAGTGGATGTAGTCAGATGCACTGACTGCCTGTACTTCTGTTACAGAAACCGCACTATGTCAAGCCATATATCAGCGCACAGTGCGTTTCTTTTTGACAAACCTGTCCCTTGTGCTCTACCATCGCCCATTCCTGCAATATGCCAAGCAGGTCTGGATCTAGACTATTCCTAGCTCTGCAAACGGTCAATAAACAGCCATGTCTGTCTAGTGGCCTCCAGGCCATTTATTCAACTGCACTGACAAAATGGCTCCTGGTTTGAACGCTCCTGTCTCTGAAAGCAATTCACACCAGACGCGTACTTTTGAAAAGTAGGCCCACCTTGTAATCAGCATCCTACATTTTTTTTTTTCTTTTTTTGGAAAAGCCCCTTTGGCGCAGACTCTCATGCACAGACAGCACCAATAAATCCTTTCTATAAAACTTTTCCTTTGGTCCCGCTGTAATGGGTAGTTGCCTGAAAACGCCAGCAGGGGAGCGTGGGAAAAAGCAATTTGGAGGTTCTGTCCCCACGCCCGGGGCAGGTCCATGCCCCCTTCCCCCCCAGTACCCCTGGTGTATCGATTCGAAGTCCGAGAAAACCGAAGAGCGATGGCGAAAGCTCGGCTGCCCGGACCCCAGTGGCACCTGACTCTGAGTCTGTCATTGTGGACAGGTGGGCGGGGGGTGATATATGCAAGAGTCGCCTGTGAGGTCCCCGGGCTCAAATATCGACTCTTTACATTCCCACCAGCTCAAGACGACAGGAAGGCAGCAATTTCTTTATCTTCAGACCCAGGATGCATTGAACCTGTGAGATGCAAACAGTCCTGACAGCACACATTTTTTTTTCCTGCCCCCCCATTCCCTCTCCCCCTTCATCTCCTGCAGGAAGAAAAGGACCTTAATAGGTGGGGTTATTGATTGTTATCCTTCCATGGACATCTGTTTACAGCCAAAAACATTTTTATAACATTGAAAAGCTTCACGGTTTGGCCCTCGTGAGTCTCCTTCGACATCTGCAGACCTCCCACCTGCTGTACTTACAGCTGGCTTCATCTGGATCTGACTCCATTTCTCAACTTCCCAGCTAGACCAGTGGTTCCCAACCCTACTCCTGGCAGCACCCTGTCCTGCATATCTTCTGTCTATCCTTGCTGCTTGATTAAATCAGGTGTGCTCAGCTAATAAAACGTGCCACTGATGAGTTCAGTCAGGTAGGTAGAGCAAGGGTAGATAGAAGATATGCAGGACAGGGTGCCACCAGGAGTAGGGTTGGGAAACACTGAGCTAGACGATCATTGAGCACACACCATGTTCCTGACATCGATTGGGAAATCTTACGTTCTGAAATGAAAGTTTTGAATGAGATGCACTGTGTTATTGAATTATAGATGACTAGGTAGAGGAGCTGTGATGTTTTGCACTATTTCTGTGGGATTTGGAGGTGAGAAGCAATACAGGCAATTAGGAAAAAAGTATGCAATTTTTATCATTTTAATGTACAATATGTTCTCAAGCCGCATCCACAGTGTTACTTGCGGTTCTTCAAGTGTTTTAACAACATGCTTTCCAAAAGTCTATCTTACTGACAGAAATGAGGACAAGGCTTTCCAAATGATCTTTGTGAGCTGTGATGGAGGAGAAAGTGGCCCTAAGTGCTCTGAAAAAAATGACATTGGAATTACTGACCAAACGCAACGGTTCAGACAATGGTTCCAAAGTTCTTCAAATATGAAATGGAGCCAAAAGTCAGGCAGGGGCTGTTGTCAGCTGTTTGCCTCGACCTCCAGTCATCCAAAGCCAGGCATTGTGACCTTCCATTGGGTGCACATGGCAGTCTGTTTATAAACTCAGCCCACTAACAGTGACATGCATTGCGCTACATGTGCTTGCATTACATGACATGACATTACATGACATGACATGGCATGACATTACATTCATTTAGCAGACACTATTATCAGAGTGACTTCTAGCACAAGAGAACAGAGGTGTGTCAATTTATGTTGAATGAGCAACAATGTCAGACCAGGCTAACAACACTCCCAGACCAGTGAGTGTGAGCATAACACTGTTCAACCCCTACCACAAGTGAACTTGTGCAACCTGACTAGCCAAGGAAAGCCAAGCACACTACCATTCATCAGTCACTGGATCGCTCACATTTCCTTCCTCCACCCTACTTACCTTGAAAATTAATTTATGTGATTTTGTGTGCTTGTGTGTGTGTGTGTGGGGGGTGGCATTTGTGTGTTTTGAACTGCCTTGTGTTTTGCAGCAGTTCACTTCATCTTGTATGGTAGCATGCCAGATTGTTGCAAGGGTACAACCACACAGTCAGAATGAAATGATGAGCACCCTCAAACTGTTTTTATGCTCCCTCAGAACCCTAAGGGGTTCTCATTGCTCATGGTAAGAAAAGAGAAATCCCCTATATCTCATGTGAATCAGGAGACCATTAGAGCAGAAGTCTCATTCTACTCTTTTATGGCGTTTTTCATGAACTACAGCTGTTGCAACGGAAAATGCAAAAAAAGAAATATTTTTTCTAAGATATTTCTGAGAATATATGTCTGTGCTATTAAAAAGAAAAAGAAAAGAGAAAAGACATCACGTATCAGATGTCTGTCTGTGCTATTAATGCTAAATTTAATTGTCAATAGGACTTACCCATTGCTTAGCACAGTTAAGTGATGCATGATAAGTGCAATATACAAATTATGAATAAGTGGGCCAGCAGAGACCAATACACTTTTCCAAAAAAAGTTTTAAAACTTTATTTTAAAAAGTACTGAATTGTATCAAAAAACCCCTATAAATAAAACAGGAGTGACAGACAATAGGAGGGAAATGGAATGAGAAATCAGTGAAAATCAATGTGATGTAAAATGCATCAGTGTACCATAATCAAATGCATGCGATGCATCAGATCACTGCGGTTTTGGGTCTTCGTACCCAGTGCCTGTGAAAAGGGCCTCGGGTTTTGTGTGTACACCGTCACCTTCAAATGACACGATCGTAAACGTCTCGCCCTTGAGTCGGCGAATCTGGAGTCTGAAGGCCTGAGTCCACGGCTGCTGTCTGTGTCTGTTCTCTGCAGAGGGCCCGTTCCAGGGAATCTGGGAGGCCCTGTGTCACGCATATTTGTATCAAACATCATCTGTGGGAGATGCGGGTGCTCGGCCAACCAGAACAGCCAATTATTGCGCAGAGGGCAGGGAAGGGGGGTGTCAGGAGCATTCACCACCATGATCTTTCCCTCCCAAAAAAAAAAAAAAAAAAAAGTAATAGACTAGGAATTATGAATTATTGAATAATGAGGAATGGAAAGAGCTGTCCCCTTATTCAATTTCTCACATAAATATTTAATCTTTCCCTCGTTCGCTCACCACCACTGCTGCCATTGCCATCCTTCCCTCCGTCCTCTCTGCCCGTGTGCGTCGCCAGCTTCCCGCCGCGGTCGCCTCTCCGCCCGCCACGCCCCCGCTCTCACGCTGGAGCCAATCACGCAGTCCGAACACGGCGGCCCCGTCCTCGCCATGAATGCACCCCGAAGACTGCCAGCTCAGCCTCGGCATGGCGGTCTGATGCAAAAGAGCAGAGAGGTGTTGGGTTCTCTGTCCCACGACAGGCCAGCGGGGGAGATGGGCTTATAAGTACTTTTATGATATACCTGCAAGTGTGCAATATGTATGTCACGGCAGGTCGTTCTGTGTTGTTACAAGCTCCTGGCAGACGCAGTAGAGTTTCTGATGAACCGCGAGGCTGATTTTCAGGGCTGCTGCTTGTGTCTCCCTGCGTGCCGTTCACTCTCGAAAAATGGGGCTCTGGAACTGTGGCTCGTCCAGAGAGGAAACTGTGACCTTGAGAAGGTGGTTTGTCCCATCCTGTCCGTATGTGTGTTCCGCTGCCTCCCAGTCTTGACAATGTTTTGGTGACAGGTCATAAATAATAAAGCATCAACAAAGCATCCGTCGCTGAAATATAAATCGCCAAGACATTATAGATATTAATGACATGTAATAAATGTGTTCATTTGGAAGAAGGATGTGTTGCCAGACTGGGAGATTTTAAAAAGGTTAGCACAGTGGACTGTTCCAATGTTTGTGTGTTGTGTGTGTGTGTGTGTGTGTGTGTGTGTGTGTGTGTGTGTGTGTTCTCAAAGGGGAATACTGTAAACTTTTGGATTAACAGTATCAGTCTGCTACCCCAGGCAGTTTCCTTGATAGTACATTTCCTAACACACGAATGTTAGACTAAACATCAACAACAGGCGGTTAATGATTCATAATGCATTTATTAATTAATGCATATAAAGCATGAGCACATTACACAGCGTTAACAGTCTTTCCACGTCTATGCGCCTGTGGCTTTCTCTGTCCTAGGAGGACGTGTATTTTTGGAAATGCGCATCTCCCAAACCTGCTCTTAGCTTTCCAGCAGGCGAGTGTGTGACTCTCAAGCTGCATTCATTGGAGTGTTTGATCTTTCACTGCCGCTCTGTCATGCCTTACAGGTGCGGGAGATCAAGTGGTCCATGGCGCACAGCGGAGAGGCCAGGGCCCCTCTGATGTCCTCGTTGCAGTTTTTTAATTAAAGAGATGAACTCGTTAGAGTTCTTTCGGCACATTCATTGACGGCACTTTCACTGGAGGAGGGGAAGGGGGGGGGAGTTCAACTGACTCAGGACAAAACTTTCGGGAGTGTTCCATAAATCTGGGGGGAGAAAAAAAAATGTGGGGAGATCCAAAGTAAAGAACATTAGTTGAACAGGCAGGGCTACATTTTGAAAGGGATTTGCTGATGAGTTCCCCGTCATTCATTTACAAACAGAACCACTCTGAGCCCCTCATGGAGATTCACAGCTTGCGTTACAGTTCTTATTCCATGGCCATAATCACTTCCATATGTGGAAGTAGTATTTTCTAAAGCCTTAAGATGAAAGATTTATAACACTGTAATGCCGAAAACCTCCCTTTTTGTTTGGAGACGTGAATGACAGCTTAATCTTTCCACAAAGTTTTTTTTTTTTTTTAAATGTCACTATCTGCCATCTGTACGTTAATTCCATATTAATAAAGTAGAAGAACATTGATTTTTTTTCACTTTAATATAGTGCATTCATATGGCTTATCGACTTTTTGTATTGATTTTTTTGTTTATACGCCGCAGAATTAAGGTTTAGCTCCATTCCTTTGTTTGAGTAATTTAAACATGCCCCCACCTCCCTGGTACTTTTTTCTTCTCCATCTATGATTTATAACAGGAAAGTTCCCTTTTTTCCACAGCTCTACCCCTTAACCACGGTTATTAAAGGAATTCCACTATTATTCTTAGTTTTCTCTGTTCTCCCTGAGAACTAGCAGAAAAAGGAAAGAACTGTTTTGTTTAAAGCTAGAGTTTCAGAGTACTTCTCACCTTTAAACTCAATTACCTCTAAAAAAAAAAAAGCAGAGAGAGCTTCACCTCCGCTTTGAAAACATTTCAAATTACCCAGCGAAGTTGTAATTGCGTGATTAAACAGAGCAAGGTCACTTTTAAACAAGGAGTGCTTCGCACATGAAAAAAAAGAAAAGTCACAATTATATCTGCCTTTTAAAAGGAGGAGGTGAAAAGCTTTGTGTGCATGTGACCATGGGTTCTATTCTGTTTTACAACAAAACATACATAAACAACATAAGAACATTTAGCCACAAAAGCACTCTCCGATTCAGGGAGAGTGCCAAGGTAAGCCTTGTGACTCCTGCACTTGTAAGCGCCTTCGTTTTATACATTTAATATGCGCCATCATTAATTAAACACCTCTACCAAATCACAAGGTCTGAGCTCACATGAGCGGAGGGGTGAAAATGCCGAGACACCAGATTAAAGAGGGAGAGAGAGAGAAACGCACATGATAAATGCAATTAGCCACTCTAATGCAACTGTACCCTTTAAGTAATTGCTTACCTGAAAACAAGCTATTTGCTCTCATAAATAAACCTGCTGACCCAGAGGGGAGGTTCAGAGTTTTAGGCCCACCCCTCCCCCCACCCCTCCATGACTCTTTGGCACACTAAGCAGGAGGTGACATGAACGGTTCACCCCCCATCTTCTTGTGACAGCTGTGGAGAATGGGTGAAAGCAAGTGCTCTCAAACAAAACAAACAAAACTACCGTTCATCAGCAATTTGTAATTTGCATTCAGTGGTGGGAGGGGGGGCAGTTGTGATTGATTCTCTTCCCAAGTACGTAATTACCAATTACTGTTGCAGCAAGAGGGCCAGACGCAATGATGAAAACACTGTGCTGCTGGCCACAAATAACTTAACAGTCCTTGTCTGGAAAAATGGTTCTTTCTGTCGGTGAACCAACCAGAGACAGGTTTGAAATGAGTCACATGGGTGAGCGTTCCCATTGGGTTCCAACGTTGCGGAACCCTACAGGTGTTAGGTACACTTGTTTTTCATCAGATGTTAACACACCCAGCTTATCAGTGTTTCGAAGTCCGGCAGTGGAGTGTCGTGGTGTAGCATAGCGGTCAGGACCAGGGCTCATAACCCAAAAGGTTGCTGGTTCTATTTCCCACAGGGAAATCGGGCACTGCCACTGTAACCTTGGGCAAGGTGTCTAACCCAGAACTGTTTCAGTAAAAATCAAGCTGTATAGATGGGTAACATGTAAAAAACTGTATCCCAAGTAAGTCACTCTGGTTAAGAGTGTCTGCTAAATGACGATAATTTAATGTAATGTACTGTGAATGGACAGCTTCCAGTGGTCCACAGCTGAGCAATATTGTGAGGTAATGATGCTTGGTAATGGCTTATTGAAATAGGCCGTAATGTTGAGAGGTTTTAGGCTTAGAGCAAGTGCTGATCGCATTATGCATGGAGATGTGCGGATTAATTCCATAGCTGGCAGAGCCGAGGTCATGGAGACAGCCTTGTTCACCAAGACTCTCAGCGTAACTCTCTCTGTGTATCAACAGATCTGTGTCGCTTTGAGCTGACAGGGAAATATATAATTGGATAGGTTTGTATAAGGAGGGAAGAGACACATTTGCATGAAAAAGCCAGTCTTTGTATGTAATTTCTGTTCTTATTCTTCATTCTGTTTTCCGAGGTAAGCATCGTGTGGTATATTCATGTCGTTGAACCATGCGATTAGATAGAGTTCATGGAATGAGTCATTTGATGGAAATGAACAAAGGCTACAGCTCCTTTTCATGGAAAAAAGTGTACCAGTGTCCAATCACATTGCAAATCTCGAGTATGTTTCAATTTCCATCACCGTAGGTGTGATATCTCTTATTTGAAATGGTTATGGGGGTGCAAACTGGCAACTCACTGTTCATTTTTTTTTCTATTGGAGGCTGTATATCTTGTGCCCAGAATGCTGCAATTCATATCAGTTTGTTCACTGAGTCCACCTCACACTTCACTTTCCAGACAGGCCAGGATAACCACCACAACCTTCCACACTTCATCTGTTCTGTGGAATCCCTCACTATTTTTAAGAAACATCTGAAGATGCAGCACTCCCCTGATCATCTGAATCACCCACACCCAAAGCAATTGCTCTGTCCTAAACTCTGTTTTCCATTAAAAAAATGTTAACAGTTTAATGCACTTGTGTTTCTACCAGCTAGCTTCTATTTTTGTCTGGCCAACTAATGAAACTTGGTCATGCAGAACTTCTGATATTGTGCCTCCGTGTATGGCTTCTTTCTTGTTTTGTACTCTGCTTCACTTGTAAGTCTGGATAAAAACATCCGCCAAATGAATAAATATAAATGTAATGTAAATGTAAATAACCATCCATTTTGACTTTCTTGTGTCATCCTCCTTTCTTTAGAGGTTTCTTCACTGCCTTCACATCCTCTAAATCCTTATTTCAAGAATATCCTATATTATGTATCATATATCCTGTTTATGGCTGCACAATGACGTCTGAGTTTCCTGCCAGTTCTGTTGTCAATACAATGCTAGTCAATAGCAAATAGAAGTTACAGATTCTGTCTACGAGTATTACTTTTTCCCCTTAGATAGATTTGGGGTTTTAAAAGTCTGTGATTTGTGAATTGCAATTGTTTTTATGTACTTGTAGGACACCACATGTCAAAAAATAAGTGATGCAAGCTATCTAAAGGTTTTACTTTTTAGAAAGTAACAATTTGATAGCAATCCGTGTATGAACTTGGATAAATCTGCATTTTCTAATGACTGTAAGTGTGTAGGCAATATACTGTATATGCATACATAAAGCAAATGCCGTTGGTACAAAGGTCATACATTCCAATAGCTTCGGACGTCACGATTCTAGGTGTGATCGACTTGGCCCAGTCCCAGTTTGTAAAGCAGTTGTACGCCTCCATGCGTAGCAGTCAGGCCACTGTTGTACCCATAGGAAGGCCAGTCCTCAGAGCAGACGGAAAGAACACAGTCACACTGCCATTAGAAACCCGAGTTTCCTTTGACAGGAGCCATCGCCGTGATTGATAGCATGTGGTGAAGGTGCGAGGAAGAGAGTAGCAATGAAATGGCCTCCTCTATGAATACTGCCGGCGTTTGAGTCCACTGAGTCATGGAAGAAGCTTTAAATATTTTCCTGCACCACACTGCTCGGCACTGTGCGTGTGCATAGAGTCCAATGATGGTGAAACATTGCTAAAATTCTTTTGTAATTGCGCCGGCTTTTCAATGGAAAACAGAACCCCGACCATAATAACATCCGGGCTAATGTGTATCATTATTTAAGAATGTTGGCAATAATGCGGTTATTTCCCTGACCATAATATCTCAGGAGTTTAATTCCTGGTTTGTCTTTGGAGAGATTTGTTTCAGATTTAGGGGTTCTTTGAATGTGGTTTGTCCTGCATTGGAGATGTGTCATTTCTTTGTCTTAAAGCTGTAACCAGGATCTGATTACTTACATTAGGACCTTACAGACAGGCAGGATAATGCTAAATTAAGGTGGAAAAGACAAGTAAAGGCATTCACATGTCTTTGTAATTGATGGCCTGCTATGTTTGGTTGTTTTATTTTTTGGGAAGCCACAAAGCAACACAGATTTCTGAGGAAAATTACCTGAGAAGTTTTAACATGTTAAATTGCCAGAAAAAGGTTACCATCAGGATCTGAAAAATGGCAGCAGATGGGCTGGGTCAACTTGATATCCCAATATATTGCAGATGTACTGGCTGTCTGCAAGGGTGTAACAAGGTCTTAAGAGTGTGATTTATTCTTTAAACGCCTTATCCATCTCGTTCAGCACCTCTTTTCCCTGTCCTATCCTGTGCTGAACTCAGTCCCAGCATGAAGGCCTGCTGAGTGGGTAAGTGAATGTATGAGATTGAGCTTTCTGGGTTCTTAACATTCATGTCATAGGTGTGCTTCATTTTTCACTGAAGGCAGTGATCACCAGACCATGTGATAACAGGTTTCTCAGCACACACGAGTAAAGATAACTACTATAGATTTACAGCATTTTAAGACAAATTCAGAGAAAAAAATCACAGCATTCCAGGTGTTTTTTTTCAATCGAAAATGTTTCTGACATACTAACAAGCCAAATCATTCACACAGAAGACACAAAACACATTTTCCTGTAAATTACACACACACACACACACACACACACACACACACACACAGGCACGCACACACACAAATGTATGTGTATATGTGTGTTATATATATATATACATGAACATGCACTATATGTGGATAGGGGGAGCACCTGTCCTATGATTACAACACCTTAGGACATGGGAGGTAACATGACAAGCAAAAGATAAAGGGGTGAAGAATGAGCTAACACATGACGCATGTTTTAAATATTGGACACATTTGTTTAAAACATTGACAGACCATGACAGAGCACAAACAAAATTAATTGCATTAGCCCTTTTAATGTGATACTTTTGATTGCCCTGCAAATTTAAGTGTTTACGCTAATGCATTTGAATCTGTGCTTTATGAACCACTATAATGTCAACAATCAGTCATATATTTGGAGACATACTTAATATAGACCAAAACACTTATCATAAGGCATTCACTGCTTGTGTAATATTTCCTTCATTTCCTCTCATATAAGCACTTCTTGTAATTAAAGCTTTAAAAACTGTATACTGAAAATGTATAAATCGCTGACATTTTCAGACTTGCCACACAGCAAATATGGCACTTTTATGAGTAGTAAGTAGTACCAAATGTAGTGATAGCTCATAATAGTTTACTAGTGTCCATGACAGCCTGACACTAAGAGGGTCCTCCTAGTCTTCTTTTTAGTTTTTATCACGATTAAACTCAAGAACCAGCAACCAGCTCAAATCAGCAGCAATGTGATATTCAATTCAGCGGCACTCCTAGGTTTTTTTTTTTTTGTTACACTTTCTGGCTTTTCCCCCCTTTTCTCAGGGTTTAAATTTACTGTTAATGGCTTCTCCCATAGTCAGTCATGAGACGCAAAGCACGGCTTAAAATGGCTGCATGGTTGCCATGCAGGTGATTTCTCTCCCCTAAGCTGTTTTGTGTGTGTGAGAGAGAGAGAGAGGGTGCTCCAGGCACACACCCAACTGTGCCTGTTCCCCCCACCAGGCCTTGTCACGGGACAGGATTTCCTCTGTACTCTGGGGATTACACATGTTTGGCTGATCCTACCCCCCCATCTGTGCGGACTTCATCTACAGAGTCACGCAGCAGGGAGTTCCATCGAGCACCCGGTATTCAGACCCGACACTCCACCATAACCCAGCCGTGGCACGCTTCAGGGAACTGGCGGACGTTCTCGGTGCATGTTCTCGGCGTCCCCGCTCCTCACAGAACAGGAACCGGCTCCCGTCAAAGATTACGTAGTCCCCCGAGGACAAGCAGACTTCTGCAGAGTCGTTTTGCGGAATCTTAGACCGCGTGCCAGCTCGATCTGAGATTCCGCTTCCAGCCTGAAGCAGATGATGTCACTGCTGCACTGCTGGGCCTGGGGGGAGTGCATGCCGGTGGACAAATCGGCGCTCGTTACGCTCGGTCTGAAACTACAGGTGGAGGAGTAACCGAATAACTGAACCATCGAGGACCCCCATTAAAAAGGACCAGTCTGTGTTATTTACAGCATGGATGCGTTTCATTAAGCAAACAGCTCGACCTGCCTCATCTCCTTTCTCTCTGTACGTTTGCCTGTAATTATCGGCGGTGATAAAAGCAAAACGTGTGGGCCACGGATCGGCAGCGAAGCAGGGAGGCGTGATGTGTTGAACATGGGGGCTCCGCGTGTTTCTGTCTCCTGCTGCTAACGAGAGATGAACACGCAAAGGCAGGCCTCAGGGCCAGTCCCCGACTCATCAGCACTGTCCGCTGCATTACATTACATTACAATACATTACATTACATTACATTACATTACATTGTATTATTGTCATGTAACAGATGTTCTTATCACGGTGCGCACAGATACACAGATTCAGGTTACAAGAGGGTACTTTGCCCATTAGTACACTGGCAGTGGTCTGCATGGTATCAAAGCTGCAGGTGTTAGCATACAGTTAGTCAGTCAGGCATTGTCATTTGGCAGACGTTCTTATCCAGAGCAACTTACATAGGTTACAGCTTTTACATGCTATCCATTTGTGTGGCTGGGTATTCACTGAGGCAATTCTGGGTTAAGTACCTTGTCCAAAGGTACAGCAGCAGCACCCCAGCAGGGACTCGAACCAGCAACCTTTCAGGTTACGGGCCCTGCTCCTTACCAGCATTTTTTTTACAGTTTTTACAGTCCTTTTGATAGACAAGTTTCTCATTGCCCTTACCCTGCTGTTACCACACATACCTCAAAATCTGAATGTGATTGGTTAAGAGGCATGACCATGGTTGGAGACCAGGTAAGCTTATTTATATCCATAAAATATACAATTGCATTCTTCTAGAGCATAGTGACAATATGTGACAGAGCGACAGAGTCTAGTGACAATGAGTCCAATCAGACATCGCCCCTTATTGGCAGACAGACTCCTCTATAGGAGAAAGGGCAGCTTGTGACGCTAGACAAGGAAGGTTCAAGACTCAGTGATAAGGGAATGAGCAGAATGAACAGGTATACATAGACAGGACAACAGGCAATCAACAGACTGTGCACACCTGTACCCAATCTAGCGGCAGGCTGGGGGGGGCTGAGTCAGCAGTCCTTATGCTTGATGAGGTGATCCGATCATCCACCGTCCACAACAGGCAGGTTCATCACGAGAACAAACGAGCAGGGATGTTTATTATCGTACTCCCGCACGACTGGGAGGGGGAAGGAGCTAATCTTGTGTTTAGCGCTCTGCACTCTAACACGCGGAGGGCTGATGGCCCGCACCCGGGCCCACGCCCGCGCCAGACCCAGAGACCGCCCGCGTTTGCAAACGCTCCTTATGTCACAATTGCGGAACCACTGAACAGAGACGGAATTTGCCAGTTTCATTCTGCATGCAGATGGGTCCAGAACAGTCTAGTAGCTTCATTCCGAGGGACCACGCCCGCCGCTCGGCATTCTGGGGCCGGAAAAAAACTCAGGGCCTTGCCGCCCCATACAGGAGTCACAGATGCATTGTCTTTCTACCACAACAAAGGAGTCAGGACAAACTCAGATCCTGAACTCCATTAATACTAGCAAAAGTTAGGGGTTGGGGAGGGGGGCAGGTCAAACAAATTAAATGCAAACAAAGGAATGTTGTTATAAATCTGCTTTATGATAATATATGTAATCATTCATAGTCATTCTGGTGGGGTTTTGACATTGACAAAGACAAAATTCTCCTATGGACTACAGTATATGCACAGTGTAACACACAGCTGAACCACAAAGCTTTGCCTAGTAGGCCTACTGATGAAATAGCTACCGCTTCTAGACTGAGGTGGAGCGGAGGAGAGAGGACTCAATCAAAGGCCGTCTCCCGTTTCTGAAAGCACCAGAGGGACTGCCAGTGTTTGTGTGTGTGTGTGTGAGAGAATGTCCTCGGGCCACAGGGAAATTGACACCATCCAGCTGTGTCACTGGTTCAGGAAATCCACTTTGTTCCACCACAGCAGCAGACAGACCCCCCCCGGCCCGAAGACACCACATCCACCAGCCCCGCCCCCTGCGGTCTGCCGTCCTTCATTAACGCAAACAGCCAATGGGGCGGCGGATGACGCATCAATCACTGACTCTCTGTGGGTAACCTTCCCTGCTTGTGTGGGCCTACCCTCTACTGACAGCTCCTCTGTCCCCTCTCTGTCTGAGTAGGGTCAGTCCTGTCCCCACACAGTGACACCTGGCAAAAGGGGAGAAAAAGTCTGTTAGCCTGAGGCGACGGGGACAGGTGGCGGGAGAACGGACTCACCTGCGGGGGCAGTAATGGCACAGGAGACCGTGGCGCTTTGAAGGAGAATCGATTTCGGGAGAGCTCCTCCTCAGATGAAAGCCGGCCGCCGCGTTCGTTCCTGCGTAAAAGCTCTCATGGATCCGCGTCTGATGTGAGAATCCCAGAAACCCCTCTCTGTCCCCCGCCGAAGTGACCAATTTGGTCTGATTTACTCTGATAACGGCAGTGGGGACTCCATAGAACGGATTTTGATCAACAAATTGATTACCTGCCTGCAGATGACACAGTGATCTAGGGCCAGCAAATGGCAGCCATTTCAAACACCATTGGGTGGAGGCCTCCAGAAAGGGAGTGGCCTTAAGCCAATGGCTTTGGCTTTTCATCCAAAGCTGTTTCAATTGGCGCTCTCTGTCGCCACAAATCGGCATGTGGCATTTTGATTTGGAACGTTGAGAACAGGCGCAACAGAAGGTCTAATTATGGACTACCATTCATTTGCATCAGTTACAGGCGAATGGTGGATTGCTGCCTTTTAACTTGAGGGGAAAAAATGGACATTAAAATCCTATGTGCTCTGCGAAATGACATGAATGATTTCATGTCACTGTGATATGGTACTGTGTAGCCAGGCAGCATTGTCCTGTGTAAGTGTTTGTCAAAGTTTTATGAGCTTTAATGGTTGTTAAAGGATGTCAGCTATTGTACCATTTTACTGCACTCAGAATTACTCAGAGAATGCTTCAGTCTCATTACGGAGATCTCTTTATTAAAGAAGCCTTATTGGTAGAACAAGGGAAATGCTTTCTGGATAAAACAAAATGATGGAACATTTATATCACATTGGTGCAAGGTGCGATTTTCCAAATAAATACAAATGAAGAAATGAATACAGCGTTGCTATGGCAATGATATTCTTCTTAGGAAAAAAATAAAAAGAAAACTTCTTAAGGAGCAAGTCATTTGGATTATTATACAGTGCATTGTGTCTATGCAGCAAGATGTTGAATAAAGAAATGTTAACTCAAATGCTCTGGCACCTTTTTAAACAGAGATTCTGTGACCTTCAGACTAGATTGTATGTACACAGCATAATCGAGTAAATATTTAAAAGGTAATGACTGTCTATTATAAATGTAAACTGGAAGTTTGGGGCATGTGCTGCTCTGATTGTAACCTTTAGCTAAAACGGTCATTTGTTTTGAGTCAGAAACTCCCTATTGGTCAGTACAACGTTGGCATTCATGAAGTTGTGATTTTTGTGGGCCCGTGACACAAAAACAGGTATGAAAGGTCAATGGAAAACCATAGGGGAATATCTGAAATGTTAAACAATTTCTCCAGAAGGAGTTCAAATGAAAGGAGCAAAGGGCTTCTCCATCAGTAGAAATGAATTAAAATGTCCGATTTGCATTAATGGTTTTCTAAGCTCCGACTGCCTCAGCAAACAGTACACTCTGTGCTCCGTGGACTTAGCCTATAGCTAATATCCATTTATTAACCTGTCATATTTTCAACGCAGGAAAATTATACAAAAAAAACTGCAGGTTTATCAGATAATTAATGTATTCTCCGCAGCGCCTCAGAGCCCAACTCCCCGAACGCGTAAAAAAGAGGGGACTGATTTCCTGGGGCTGTCTCAGATGTTTCTCTGTAAAGTCACTTTGCTCTGTCAACATGAACGTCAAAGACTCATGGGGGGGGGACGTAATTCTAAAATGCAGTTTTAATTTTGAAACTCGCTCTGCATGTGCAGCGTGATTGCTCAGTTTGCACTGATGTAGCACACAACGTGCACACTGCTCATTCCTTAAATCTGTTTTGTGTTGCGTCAGGAATCCGCAGGATGCGTAATGCGTTATGTATTTCATTTGCGTCCGATGAAGTTTCCTAACGGCTGCTAGCACCGCATGAGGCTTCCTTCTGGTGCAGCGCACCGATGCGCTTGAGACACAACAGCTTTCACTTTTGAGTCCCTTTAGGTTTGGAATACAGTATTAAACTATCAGATCATCACCGTGCTAGCAAGCAGGTCATTTTCAATAGCATTTATGCTTTCCCTTCAATGAGTACCAATCATTGATTCCAATAACAGCAAACATTTCCCTTAACTTCCTTTTCTTTTTTTTTTTTTTTTTTTTTGGAAGGGGAGCAGGCTGTTTACAGTAATGTTTAGACTAAAAATGTTTCCCCGAATGGCACAGTCAAATACTAAATGGGATAAACCTGAGGAGATTTTGGCTGAGAGAAGACGTTTTGGAGATAATGAGGCTGGCATTAAGGGATTCTCCTGCTGTAAGCTGGGAGAAAGGAAGCAGCAGGGAGGGGAGAGAAGCAGAAGGTAATCCTGGCCTGCCATCAGTTGGAGCCGGGCGTGGCACGGTGAGGAATGGCGCTATTGTGTGGGACGTAACGAGGAGGCGATCAGCCGAAGGAGAGGGCAGCAGCATTCTCTTTTTCTTCACGTCCTTTACACTTTCTTTTCATTTCGTCATTCGCCTGGTTCTAGGTGCTTTAACAAGCTTCCGAGAGGGGAGAAGTGGGCTTTTCCCTCTCCTGTTGCATTCTGGGAGCTGTCTTCAGCAAAGGAAATTTGCCAGCAATAAAGGGAAATCCTCCTCTCTGGATTTTGTTTTCGTGTGCGAGGTGGGATTTGTGTCACCATCCCACACCTTGTCCTCACACCCACCACAAAAATAAAAACAAGCCTTTTACGCTTCGGGTTGTGTGGGGAATGTGCCGCTTTCTAGAATAACAATTTGCACGGGCCGTTTTGCATGGCATTGGGGGATGCTAATGTTCGGGGATGCTCCTAAATGTTGCAGCTACAGAACTGACACCCTGTCACAGCCCAGAAATGGGCCCCCAGGCAAAGTTCCTCCCTCCCCACTCTAGTGTTCACTCTGGAGCATTTTCTTCCAATAGCAAAATGCTGCAGTGACGCCAAATGACTCCGGCAACATGTTAAATACACGCTCGCGCACAAAAGTCCAGCCGAGCACAATAAAACAGCTAAGGCTAATGATGTGGGCTGTTCAGCCAAAGCCACCTGCCAGCACACCTTTTCAGCGGTATAATAGCGTGCAGGAACCCCCAGGGGTAACAGAAAAGAGCTGGCCCGATTTCATCTTATCTACACATCAGCTAATTTCCAAGCCAGTAGAATGGCTATCTTTTCAGAAAAAAGGTCGCCCTGAAACACAGAGGATTAGATAAGGAAGGAAATAGCCTGGCAGATCCACCTCGGAGATCCCCTGGAGAACGGTGCTTGGGGAAGTGAGAAAGTGATTACACAGGATGTAGGGAAAAAAAAGGATATAAACAAGAGTGAATCTAGTGTTGAACATTTATTATTTTTTATATTTAAATATGTGACGACTCAGTGCCCTTTAAAATTAGTTCATTAAGCTTTGTGGTTAAATAACAGTAAATAATACTGTATGTGTTGTACCAATGGGAAAGACACTAATCTGAAATCGATTTAGTACAGACATAGGTTTCCTTGGATGAGGGTATCTGCCCAATGAAATGCAAAAATATCACCATCTGCCAGCGTGAAAATGTAAGCTTAGGCAGGGAGTTATCTGATTCCCACCATTGGTCATCATTATGCACCAGGTATACCTTAAAGAATCAAAACTGTCTCGTAAACTGTTGCATAAATGAGACACAGTTATGCTGAGAAATGCACAAATTCACAGAGAGTTCAGATGAGGTGCGAAGTCAAAAAACGCTGGCACAGATA
Source organism: Megalops atlanticus (assembly GCA_019176425.1). Classification (NCBI taxonomy): domain Eukaryota; kingdom Metazoa; phylum Chordata; class Actinopteri; order Elopiformes; family Megalopidae; genus Megalops; species Megalops atlanticus. Next base: position 4,125,163 of record CM032884.1, on the reverse strand, counting down.
CAATCATGTAAAGTGCAAGAACCCTGATCCTAGCTGTCAGCAAAAGTAAATTACAATGGAAATAAAAAAAAAAATTAAAATGATGGCGTTGCAAAATATGATGGTTTACTGTACATCAGGACTGTAAATTACATTTCTCTTGAAAATCCTAAAATGCAGTAGCACTTCCAGTAGCCACAGCAGAGATGGCCTCTAACGGTCTTGTTGTCTCATCCACTGAACTGAGCAGCATTTAAACAGCTTGCGCACTGTTGTAGGAAACAGCTGTTAGTGCGTCTTCAGCAGCAGGATTGTCATAGCTTTCCAAAGCACCATGGCTGATGAAGGCACCCCTGGTGTGTGATTTGCGCTCAGGTTCTAGTTTGCGTGGCTCAGTGAAATTTGGTAGGAACATTCACAGCCCTCCTGGGAGATCAGGGGAAACACCACCAAGCTCTTAGTGTTCTGTTTCTCCATTCGACAAAAGGGAATTGCAGATTTAACATTCAAAATAAGTAGCAATGTATGCTATTCAAATTTGGGATTAGCAGAAATCATATCAACCAAAAGGACATGGCAACATTTCTATATATTATGTAATTAAAATGGCAAATAGAACAGTTTCATATGCACAGAAATCAAGGCCATCAATGATAAATTTTCAATATTTTTCACCTGTTCCCATCAGAGAACCTGCATGTTATCCCCCAAAACCAAGCTGTCATTAAGATCCATTACCATCTCAATTGTTAGACCTTCAACACTGCGAGGAACTTGTGCAATTAGAGATCTGATCCATGATTAGAACTGCATTTCTGCAACTGTATTCTGCAATGTCTTGGTCTCGCGTCTTGGGCAATCTAGGGCAAAAGGATAAACGTCTGTTTATCTGTGAATAAAGGCACTGTGACTATATTTATATGCATTACATTACCATATGTGACACACAAGCTAGGCACCAGGTGCCAATCACTTTAACATCTCCTTTGTAAAAGCGGTGAAGACATTACTGTGTGCTCATCACCTAAATCACCTATTTCAGAACATGCTACTAAATGATTCTCTCTGTTAATCTGCCTCCTGGTGCCTTACAAAGCTTAAACGCTAGCCCAGTTCATTTTTTTTTTCCCCCTGTGCGCTCATTCTGGGTTTAATATAAACATTCGGCTGACTTTGAATTGTAAATTGCAGGAAGCCATTACAGGCTTAATACCTGGTAGCATTTAAAGTAATCCAGAAAGTGCCTCCGTATCAAAGGTCTGAAATTAACACTTCAGAGGAGCAGAGCGGCATGCGTGTGCAATGCTTTGAATCCGCTAAACCTGTCACCATGTGACGACTCTGAGAAAACAAGGATGGTGGGGGGGGGAGTCGGTTAAGGTTGCACAACATGTTATTCCATCCTGTTTCGATGTCCTGAAACCCTGATCTGAACTCAGAGGGCACAAAGGATTTTGCTGGGTTCGGTGTGGGGTTGGGAGGAGGATGAACTGGAGGGAGAGGATTACAAGTCAGATGGACCAAGAAAGAGAGGATGCTGAATGAGAGAGAGAGAGAGAGAGACAGACAGAGAGACAGAGAGTGAGAGATGTAGAAAAATAATAATAATGAAAGAACCACAAAATTAAAAGAGAACCACAATGCAACCAAACAGAATAAAAAAAAGCTTTTAACACAACTCCTTTGTTTAGCATATCAACACCATTTAACAGAATTGCTTTGTTTAGCATGTCGCTACCATCTCATTAACCTAAAGCACAAAATCAACTTTTAAGTAAGAAGTAATCATCCATCTGACCACTTCCACATGATCAAAAGTCCCCTGCTGTTCTAGTTTTACATTGTGAGTCTTACGAATTGCCAGTTTAGCATGGCTAAAAATAAAATGAATTAGCCTTTTTGTGTTCTTTCCTGTACTTGACTTCAAACACAAAACATGCTTAAAAAATTAGAATGAAAACACTGCCCATACCTTATGTTCAATCATGAAAAAACCTGACACACTGATAGCAACCTTGGGCAGTCTGTCAACAGCAGAATACAAGTTGCCTCCTGAGCCAAAAGGTCTGTTATGTCAGCAGTATGGTCAAAGTGATTGGTAGGGTTAACACCAGAGGTGGGGTTAACACAACTGATGTGGTCAACACCAGTGGTGGGGCTAAAACGATTCACCGTTGGTGTTTGTTTTCACGATGTTACAGAACATTCTCACTGGAGATCACCAATCCCTTTTGGGAGTGGATCTGTATAAAAGAGAACACATTTATTAAAGTCCAAGGTGGCAGGACTTCACCATTTAAAGCCTGGAGAGCTCTCCATCTGGGGTCAGGCACCATTAATTGTTCCCAGAAAAGAGACTTCACACACAGCAAATAATTGCTTTCTGCCAGCAGTCTCAAATGTTATATCTCTCAGTCCTCTCCGTTTTAACAGACACTCTGAATCTGTATTCCCTTCAGGCAGCTGTGGATTTAAAGATCGGGCTTGGGAAACGGCTCAGCTGCTCTGAAATTTTCTCAGCCTCAAAAACCCTCCTTAGGAACGCAGAGTTCTTTTAACCCTTCCAAAAAGACCCGTGTGTTTGGAGCTGACACCCGACTTAGTTAGCCATTTCGTCCTCATTTCCCAATTTGAATTCTTTAGTGTCTGTTGAACGGCAGATTTTGGTGAGGCCTGCTTCTGCTGAAAAGGAGGAGATGCTGTCTGATAGGGGCAGAGAAACAGGAAAAGAGAGAGAGAGAGAGAGAGAGAGAGCTAGGAGAAAAATATCTGCTTTAATCTGTGTTTGGAAATCAGCTGAAATCTCAGAGAGCCCATTGCTGTTACAGTCCCTCACAAATAATGGATCAGGCTTCACCGTGTGGCACGTCAAAAAAAAAAAAAAAAAACAGAAAAGATGCCAGGGGTAGCGGGCTGTGGAGGAGCGTGCCTTTGAATTAAATCGAGCCGAATGAGAGTGAGGCGCAACCGCACTCCTCCAGACACCGCACTTCTGCTAACAAGCGGAGAGCTGAGATGACCTCTGCAGTGCTACCGGGGGGAGTGCGCCAGACACTCATCGCTCAAACCCGCACCGCCGCCGATGCCGCCGTAACCGACACCAGCTGCAGCCTGACGTGAGGCGTGAGGTGTGCTCTGAGCGTAACTGAGCAAAACCACCCCTGCTATAGTTATGCCTGAACGGCCACTGAAGCGTAACAATTTGCATTACATTACATTACATTACCTTACATTACAGTATATTCATTTAGCAGATGATCGTATCCAGAGCGACTTCCAGCACAATAGAACAGAAGTGTATCCATTCAAATTGAACAAGCAACAGTGTCAGACCAGGCTGACAACACTCCCAGACCAGTGAGTGTGAGAATATCACCATTCAAGCCCTACCACAAGTTAACTTGTGCGCCCTGACTAGGCAAAGGAAGCCAGGTTTACTACCATACATTACAGTCACTGTATCACACAACATCATGATACCACACATAAAAAAACGAGTAATACAAGTAGCAGCTGTTAGGGGGTGGGGACTGAGGCGGAAACAAGACGCAGTCTGAAGAAGTGGGTCATCAGTCTGTGTCGTAAGATGGCCATTGATTCAGATATCCTGACTCCTATGGGGAGTTCATTCCACCAATGAGGGTCCAGGACAGACCGGGATCATGTCTGAGAGGAATCTTTAAATCTGTATGGCTAAACAGTATGCCCAGTCTCTTTGCAGATACAGCAGGATGTACCTCTTATGATGTTCTTTTACAAAATATGTCATTGTTGATGTAGTGCAAAGGACTCATTAATAATGCTCTGCAGTTTATGTTATAGATTGTATGGCAAGTGCTGTGCAGTGATGAATGGAGAGACAGTCAGTGAATCTAGCAAGACTTACAGTCTAGCCAGCTAACATCATGGTGATCAGGACATAAAAATGATTTGCACATGCAACAAATATAGTCAAAAGATTTTTTTCTACAGTAAAAACCATATTTTTAAACTGTATCAATAAAATGTGTTTTTTTTTATTTTGAATATGTCTGTCATTATTTTGCAAGTAGCTCCAGTGGGTTAATAAGAGTTATTTTTGTTAAATGAAGTTATATTCATGGCTTCATTGTTAGCCAATCTCATTTTAAGATGAAGATACACAACACGCAGTGATTTCTGATCTTTGAGGTCATCTGAGAAATTTGCTTGTGTTGAGCATTGCTTGTTTGCTTGCTACTTGTCTGTTTCTATGTGGGGAAAAAAGAAGAAAAAAGAATTGATGGCTACACTTGAGTTCAAGAGCCAAAACAAAGACCTGACATGGGGAATAGCAGAGATTTTCAAAGAGCGCAATTTGGCCCTCTCAGGTTGTTATAATGTTGCTGAGACGAGTGAGTGCTCTGTGACGTGGCCGGTGTTAGCCATTCAGTGCCTAATGCTTTATTCACTCTACGTAAAGAGAAAATGTACATCTTGTGTAATATTTGAACGTGCAGCTGGACAGACATTTTGACTTTTTTTTTTTTTTTTTTAACTCAAATGGAATAGAAGTGACAGGTCTGATTTTTTTCAGAGGTCTGACATTTATCGTCCGTCTCTCCACATGCTTGAAGTGCCACATAGTCAGTCCTGAGCAATTCTGACTGAGTTCCCCTCTGAGCTGTCATGAGTACATTAGCAGGTCAGAGCTGAGGTGTTGCATGTCCCCTTACAAAAGCGTCTGGAATTGGAGCAATGGATCTGGCAAGGCTTTGTTTTTGTCTGGAAAATGTCACGCAAACAGGAGTGGGAACATCTGCAACCAAAAACATTGAGCAGAAGACGCCAGGGAAGCAGGCTGCTGTTCACAGCCTTCACCACGATGGCAGCTGTCAACAGCATGGAATCATGGGAATTTGCTCACAGGAAATGGCGGTGTTTTGAAACATACCAATCCCATCCTGGTGAAATCCCACTCAGGGTCAGATCTCATAGGAGTGGTTAGGACTGGACAAAACTGATGTTTGAGTTTTCCTGTGGTCATTCTTAGCAAAAAGAAACATCACATCATTTGGCCTTGTACCGATGTCACATTTACAGTCTGGCATATACAAGCCCTTACTAATCAAGTATTTTGCAAGTAAAGTTTGCATTTTTCCTATGTTGTAGGTCAACTGTAGTTGTATACTTCATTCAGGGGCACGTCTCTAAAAATGTATTTTCTTTTATAGACAGAGGAGACCCAGAGCAAGTGTGGGGGGGTGTACTTTGTACTTTGCAGCTGCCATTTTGGGGGGCATGTTGCGTGCAGACTATGCTCCGCAGAACTTGTTTGAGGTCAGAAAGCTCACAGCGTGACACAGCTTCCTTCCAGGAGAGCTCAGCAGGGGCTCCGCTCCTCAACGAGACCCCTGGGTGGGAAAGAGGCGCGCTTCGCACCGCACAAAAACTCGAGGGAGACGTGCCTGATGGGAAACCGAGGCCGGCACTCGGGACAAAACGTGGCGGCAAAAAAACACCCTCGCTGATCTGAGAAGAAAGACGGGTGAGAACGCGGAAGGGAAAGGACAAGCGGGAGGCCGCCAGACGCTGAGCCGTTCTGATCCGGACAGAGTGAGGCAAGGAAGCCCGATTGAAAGCAACAAAGAGTGGCACTCACCTAACGCACCGAGGGAAAAACGCTCGCACCGATTTGTGTTAAGAGACGCTGGCATCCCCGGGGCCACGAGAGGTTTGTCATCTCCTCTTAAGAGCACACGTTTCAAAACAAGCCAAAAAACTCCAACTCCCCCGAAGAATATCATGTGACAGGGGAATTTCGGGGGCCAAGAAGGTTGCGAGACGGCAACCGCAGGACTTGGCGCTTGATGGCTGTTGGCAGCAGGGAGTTGTTTGACCAGCCACCAAAAGAAATCAGATGGGATATTCATCTCACATTCATACCTAATGGAAGGTGGAGTGGCTGATGTACTCAGGGCTAAAGCACCCCACTCAAACTGATAGCAGTCCAGAGAGAGAAACAAGCAACCGCTACAGACTGAATAAAAACCCCGCATGTGGCAGGGAAACATCACCATGCTGTTAGAATCAAATGTTATGTTCAGACAGATATGAGATGTTCTTAAAAAACCCCCATTTTTCTGCCCGTGTAAAGTAACCTGTTGCGATTTATCGGCCCTACGCTTCAAAGAGGCTTTTTGCTTTTATTGATCGATATTTTTACTGTGTGATTATTTTTTGTTGCTGAGACACTCAGTTGTTTGGATTGACTGCTTATGGATTTCTGCCAAAGCTGTCAAAGATGTATTGTATACCTGGATGGAATATAACATTTACCCAACGAAAAAGGTTCATGTAAGTAAACCAATTGCTACTTTAAAAATAACACAACTTTAAACAAGTAATTTAGTGCTCTCTTTCATAACCCCATTAAACATAAACAAAATATGGGTTCATAACTTTAAGATGTAGGCTGAAAGCAATTGAATGCATAAAAGACATCTGAAATTCTGCCTGTGTCGGGTAATGGAAGGGAACGGAAAGACATACTCCCTCTATCAATCAACTAAATCCCTCCACTTCTTCCCTTTCATCTTAATGCAATTTTGCATCTGTCACTGGTTGCTCTGAATATACTCAGAGCTTCAAGTGAATGCTACAACAGCCCTTAGAGTGGGGAAAAAGTGGGACAATGGCTTTTTGAAAAAATCATTTGATTAGACATGGTCTTGTGTGTATTGGCCACAAAAGGTTTTTTTTTTTTTGTTTTGATAAGGAACAATTTTACTTGGTATCATTATCCATCCACAGTAATGAAATACAGAAATGCTTTGTTTTCCTTGAAATGTTAGTTTGTGCCCCCCCCCCCCCACCACCACCATATCACCTTGCCCACCCCCACTCCAAACAAATTACCCTGCAAGGGTGTGATTAGATATTATTGCACCCTGGGGCAAGCAGACAAATGAGATTTGTCAGAGATTCTTGGGAGTTTGTCAGATTTATAACCTTTTTGTTGTTGTTTTTGTTTTCATATTTTTCCTTGTCTGCTTCTTCAAAACCTTCTCAACAGTAGACAGAATGCCGATGCTACCAGACTGAGCTGCATCCTGATCTCAAAGGAGGGAGAGAGGCCACTTAAGGCCAGCAGCACAGCCTCCGCCCCACGCAATGCATTGTGGGTAAAGTCAGACCTGACCTGAGGTGGGTTGACGTTGAACTAATGCTTCGCTGTGAAACTACACAAGCAAAGAAATTCAGCTGATCATCATTGTCTCATAGCATGCGTTCAGGTATTTCACCTTGTAGCCTGTGATGGCTACCAGGGCAACACTGTGTATCGCTTCCTATTGGCTGTTTCCTTCATACCCCATCCCCTCCCCTTTGGTGAAGAGGTAGCCTACATTGAGACCTGTAATATAGACACTGTGTTAAAACTGTATTAGAGGGATTATCAGTTTCCATGGAATTTTCACACTCATACACATTGTGATTCATGAATAAGTCATAAAGCGTTTGTATTTATATGAAACCAACTGAAATGTTGTTGCTGTTGACTGTGTCCTTGTTTAAAACAGCTAAGAAAGGAGAGACATATTAGATCTATAGCACAAATCTGGTCATATCAACCAAAATTGTAAATACAAAATTTTAAGAAAGGGCTATATTTAAAATAGCAAGTACATGAGGCAGGATTAAAATGAAGTTTTGTGACTTTGACATTTACCTTTCTGTTTAGTCTTTTGCAATTGGAAGATATTTCAGAGCTGTACATGACTTTGCGGGTATTAACCAGTGTTTTTAATTTCATTGTAAATATCAGTTTGGCCAAAAATAAAGAGACCGGCTCTGCTATTTATACCTTCACAGGGGAAGTTGTTCTCATTTGTAAAACCAGGCTTCTCCTGGGGCCCCCTGCTCTAAACTTTGTTTAATCTCTGTCTGGCTAAAGTGGCCATCTTTTACCAGTTGCGCCGAGGGACATTTATCACAGCTAATGCTGTTTTTGTGGTCTGACCACTTATAGACCAAGGTCTCTCAAGTTTGCCAGGATAATAACGAATGAGAACATAATGCCAGAACAGATCATAACACTCTAATTATATTGATAAAGCAATAAAGCACAAGAGGCTGTGAAATATGTGCTCTGAAAGTGTGCTGTTTATAAAAAACACTGATACAAGCATTGACTGCACATAGTGGTCAAAAACAGAATGTTTTCTGTATTAATGCCGTTCAAATACCCCACCTTTATGAATCAATTAGTGTGTTTATAAGAATAATTATGTAATATGATACCTAATTGAGTTGAATGATGCATGTTAAAAAAAAAAGTTTAGAATTTGAATCATTTTGTATTTCCACTTGGCATCCTATGCTAATTACTGAAGCAGCCAGCATATAAGATGTTTTGAGAATAAGGTGTGCTGCTAAGTGGCTGGATTTGTTTAGCTAAGCGCCTGTTGTGTTTAGCTAAGTGTCTCGATGCCAGTCAGCATGGAAAGAAAAAAGACACACTTTGTACAGATCAACAATGCTGCCTTCTGTGGTTTTACGACAGAAATCTGTCTTAGTGCTTTACTGATTCTCTGATATTACTTTGGATTTTCTTAGCTAAGCAAACTGAATTTTATCAATCATAAGCAAGAAGGTAACAGTTACTTCTATGCCACTGTTTATGTTTCCAAGTAAAAGCAGTCTAAAGAGAAATGTAAAAATAAAATTGGTTAAAAAAAAAAAACAAAAAACAACAATAACCGAATTGCGTAACCATTAGATTGTCTGTCAGTTAGCTTGCTAAGTAGTATTGGTGATTGGTTTCCAGTTGTGAGTCTCCAGGCTAGCCATGATTATATCACAATTACAGCACAGCTAGAACACCTCTGCTAGGAATGCAGCACTGAAAAAAAATGTATATAGTCATAAATCCCATGAATTTGAAAAGTGCAAACATTGTGATTATAATTTCAAAATGCATCTGTCCCAATATGTCTCTGTGATTGCCACAGACATTTGATATGAGTCATTCTATAAACATTCTTTATGTGTTGAAACTCACAATTACAAGGAAAACGATTCAGGAAAGAATGGCATTACATAAAGTGTTGCATATTTCCAAAAAACAAACTGAGCACATGTTGTCTTATTAATTTTATATATACACATTGGTCAGACAAAAAACAGCAAGTGAGGTGTTCTGATGTTGGGATATGAGTGTTGTGGTATAAGTGAGCAAGAAGACCATGGGTGTGCTTTTCAGTAAAAAGTTCACTGTTCATCTTAAGTACAGATCACTTGGTGACAATAACCAAGTGATTGCCATCATTCAAAGTCTTTTTTCCATTCAGATCATTCACCTCACTTCCTACTGAACAACGCTGATAGCAGTCTTTATATACACTGCACAGCTTCACTGATCTTCCGTCAGAACAACTCATGAATGCTGAGATACAGATGCACTCACCTCAATGGCCCTCGATCGGACTGCATGCAAAAATTACTCTTTAACTCGAGTTGGAGCACAAAAACATAACCTAGACCTCAAATCTGTACGTGTCATTGACAAAGACTGGAGCTGCTCTCTATTTGACAAGGCTTTGCAAAAGCTGAAGGCGTTTCAAACATTCGTCATGTCAACGTTTCGAAAGTCTGACACCAAACCGTCAGGTCTGGTCCTTGTGTTGTGGCCAGTCCTTTTTTAATGCATTAAGAACCAGGAAAGATACAAAAAGAATCTCTGTAAATGTTACAGCATCACCCCCCTCCCCTCACACAAACCATCTTCAAAATCTCAGATCACTATTATATATCTGTCTGCAAAAAGGGGAAAAAAACAACTACATAATAAAACAGTAACTATATTAAAGTTAGATTAAAAGGCTCTTCAAGGCATATCCATCATATGAATATTAATAATAAATACATCAATATATCATCTTGTAATTTTTGAGCAGCTCTGTCATGTCTGAACATGCCTTTCACACAACTCTCTGATGTAATAGCTCTGGCTTTATTAATAAAGAAGAGAGTTCCACCATCACAATATACTGAAGATATGAAAGCTATTTTGTCATACATAGGTTATGTGGACGTAACCAGCAAGCAAACCAGCAAGCAAAAAATGATCTTTACATTTTGTTTAACTGCTCATTCTTCATCCTGCTCAGATCAAGCTACATCCTAAAGTCAAGGCACTGAATGTCCCTAAAATGCGGCATATGCATCATATTTTATTCACATAAATATCTCCATTATAAATAAAAGAACATCCCATTCAGGGAAAACATTAATAAATACATAATTTTCTATTGGGATCACAAGGTGTAGATGACAGGTGCATACTTGAACATAGTAACTTAAACCCTGCAATTATCTTTGGAGGCTCCCATGATCAGAGAATTAGTCTGCTAACTTATTTAAACCAGAATCTTAAAGTATAAAAGAAGCTAATGTTAGTCAAAGTATAAAACTGGCTACTTCAGTTGGCCACGCAAAATGTAGACTTTTTCATTGGCTAGGGATGTTCTACAGTGACCCGCGAGATAATTCATTACTTTCCTATCTAGCATGCTAGCTTCCGTGTTGTACAACCCACAGTGCTCATAAAATGAATGCAGCAGACCACTAACTAATTAAAGTGTATTGCCAGTTTATTTCACGAAACGTGGATTCCAACGACACAAAGGGAGAAATATCAGTGGTGATGTGATGATGATGGAACAGTGCTGATATATTGGAAGGAAAATTACTTCCAAATTCAAAAAAAGAGTACTTCGATGTACTTCCAAAATAAGTAAAACTATTTTAATTTATGTGTATACGCTGTGCACATTTACATCTTGGGGACTGATTAAAATATTGTGACCAGGTGTTTGGAGGGGAAATGACAACCGTATGAGAACCGTATCTTTATGCAGTATGGCAGGATAACACTGGGAATGCCTCGCCAGTGACCTTACATAACCGCACTGGTGTTCGCTCTTCTTTGTTTATTGTTTGTTTTGTAGTTCACTTTTTCAGCCTGACATTACAAATACCAATCGAACCTCATTGCAACACCCTTTGTGCACGCACAGGGGCAATGAAGCCCCACAAACATCAAATCAATCAAAACTCAATCACGATTTATTTGTTATGGTGTGTTTTTACAAGCAAGATAGTCACGAAAGCGCTGAACATGTGGCACAGTGCAGAAAATGGAAGATTATTCCCGGGCCCTGGGAGAAGGCAGTCAAAATACTCCTGGGAAATACTGGAACTGTTAAGACTGGGGTAACACATACAAAGGCATCAGGTCATTGCAGCAGTTCCTTTCCACAAGCCAGTGTTATGGGCCGGGGATGTCATGTGGCCTGGATCAGGTTGGTGAATGGGACCCTTCATATAACAGCGGACAGATTATTATGCATCATAAAATGTTCATGTCCAATATGCTGTGAACCCATACCACTTTAATTACGGCCTGTTTGCTTGTCTGGTGCATTCGTTTGTGCTGTATGTCTGTTCAACACGTCTGTCTAACTATTTGTTATGTCTGTTTATTTGTTTGTTTGATTTATTTGTTCTGGTCATCTGTCTGTATGGGACAAGGTGGTAGTGGTGAGGGGATAGGTGGGAGGGACACAAAAAATATATTACGAAGTAGGGGCCGGGGGGTGTGGGTTCAGAGCTGCTTAATGCTGTAAATGTACCGAACTTAAAAAAAGGGCTTAAACTCAGCTTTGGGATAGGAGGCTCATCTTGCACCTGTATTTGCCATTTGCCTTAACCAACTGAGCCACTCAGGAGCCTTGGTTCTAAAGCTATACCACCACAACCAATGTAATGTCTCAAGAACAGAATGAAGACAGTGGCAGGAGGTTTAATGCTCCTGCCCCGGGTGTCTTAAGAGGTTCAAAGCAACGAGCGTGTAAGAGACAAAAACAGAGAGCACCTTCTATTTTATACTGAGACGTAATTCTCAAACTGTGGGGCTGGGATACAGTGGTTAATAAGGTGATATAACATGAAAATCACAGAACATGCATGCCCTGACATGCTATGTATACATACATTCATCAGGTGTCTCGCCTTGTATATTGTGTATTCCATGTTCTGTGACATCTGTGTTATCAGCTACTGTGGCTTGGTGCTACAACACACAAATTAAAATCACAGTATAATATTGAGGTTGGTCTCTTTGATGTTTCTGTGTTTTGCCACTGTTTGTTATCTTGGTTGTTCCACTAATGTCCTTTCAATGGAACGATCAAGCAACGCTTTGTTTTTGTTTTTGTTTTTGTTTTTTTTCAAGAACGGCGTGGATTTTCTTCAGTGAATGAGCCTGGCAGATGAATCAGTGATCCATTTTTGTACCTGAAATCCACACTGCATCTTCCATTAGAGCAACAAATTGGCGAGGAGCAGTTAATTATCTTTAATTATTCAACTCGTTTCGGGGAAATCGTGTTTGCTGAACAATGAAGAGATGATTAGGAAAATGGAGTGAGTCGTGGCATTGAGAGGCTCCTGAGTGGCAGGTTTGTCTTTAAAACAAAGCTGCCGCTGAATGCTCTCTCCTTGCATGAGGGCACAGACGCACACACTTTGGTTTTTTTGTGTGTGTGTTTTTTTTTTTTTGCTCCAATTAAACAGAATCCCAGCAAATAATGCCCTGTGTAACGTAGGACGCGTTTGATAACCGCCTCTCTGAAAAACCGATTTGTAAACAGCGGAATGCGAAAAATGGAGGAACAGAGGAGCAAAAAAAAACAAAAAACAAAAAGAGAATTGCTCTGTAATGTGCGTGGTGGGTGGCTGTATCCATCAATTACCTCACAGTATCAGCATGAGCGAGTCGCGGCAGCTAGAAGGAATGAAGGAAGGAGTAAAAGAATGGTGAAGAATCACAAAAGGAAAAGTTTCTGTTTCCGCGCCTTGACACCAGTTTTCTCTGTGCTGAAACTCTTTCTTTAGGGATTTGTTGCAGGTGTTTTTTTTTTTTTTTTTCCTCGGAGGTCCCTCTGAGAAGCAGGTTCCTGTTCTTTTCTCCTGTGTCCACCTGCCTCGCTTCCAATGAGTAATTCCCTTTCCCTTTTGTGCCGTTTTAATTTACAGAGCAATTACAGGTACACAATTTCCAGCTCTTTCCTCCTCTCCTATCTTTGCCCTCCCCTAATTGTTTTCTAATGTGGTGTTATTACACTCAGGCAATATCTATGAATTTATGTCTTGCGGCGTTGAGTTTCTACCAGGTGGAAGCTATTAATTTTAACCCAGAAATTAAAACTGCCACCTGCCTAAAAGTTTGACATCACAACAATGTATTGTGACTGCACCAGGCCGCTGCAGAATTGGTTTTTAAAGGTCGTGTGGTAACAGAGAGAGGGGAACTGGGTACGCTGCAAAGTGTGAAAAACGAGGAGGATCATGGTTTTATCATCATTTTTGTGGGAACCAGGATAAGAGCAAGAGAACACCTATAGGATCTTCCAAATACACACAACTCCAAACTCACGGTAGCTCCTTAATGGGTGCCGCCTTTGAGTGTTTCGGCCATGAGTACCCTGGGTGCCGCAGAAATGAGAAAAACATTTTCAATGTGTTCACAGCATCTTGGGTGAAAGAGGGCACAGTGCAGAGCCAGAGGACTTTGAAAAGTCCACTGAGGACAGCTGAGAAACGCAAGCACATGCGTACTGCAGCTATGAGATTGCCTTACCTCAGCAATATTTATTAAAGCTACAGCAGCAACGACAAGCAAACGAGAGCTCTCCTGTACAGTAAGTGTTCAGCAGCTATTCAGATTCATTTCATCTGTAATCAGGAAAAGAGACAAACCAACATGATGTGAGACTCGGGGATGTTGATAATTATTTGCAGCTCTCCTCAGCTGCCTGACCCAGCACGTGCAGGGATTCTCCCTGACTTAATGAAAAGGACCTTTGCTGAACCTCAACAGTACCATCTTTTGTCAGCATCAATTGACTAGTTGGATGCTAAACGTGCATGATTTTACAGACGTCTGCCTACAGCACTGCACTTCCACCTTTTGTTTTTAACACAGTGCACACCAGTTTTCCTTTAAAAACGGCACCAGCTAAGATGGTGGAAAAGGTTATTACTCCTTGCAGTGCGTGCAAATATTGAAACCCATTAAATGCATCTTGATTTTTTCCCCTCTTTTTCAGCCAGATCAATGGAAGTGTTTCATCTCATAAGGGTAACTGAAGCAGAGCCCCGCATTTATTATCATCAACATATTCCCAATATTTGAGTGACCTGTTGCTGGGGGCATAAACTGAAGGTGAACAATTCCTGTTACAGTCACGGAGGACCAGCGTATTTTCAACACTGTGATGTGTGTGTGTGTGAGAGAGAGAGAGAAAGAGAGTGTGTGTGTGTGTGTGTGTGTGTGTGGTGTGTGAGAGAGAGAGAGAGAGCAAGAGAGAGAAAGAGAGAGAGAGGGAGAAAAAGAGAGACACAGGGCATCTTCTGAAGAGCAACTTAATCTCCTCTGAGGCCACAGCGGGCTCTGTGAGGTGGCGGGGCCCTTTGCCGGGGTGGGTGATTGAACCGGCCCCATCTCTCCAGAGGCCTCCTGCCCGCAGGTGCGTAGGTTTCTCAGACGGAGGGGGCTAATGAAAACATCAGACGTCTCCCCCGCGGAGCCCGGGATGGATGGAGAGCCGCCGGGGGCGGGGGTGCAACCACTCTCCCACCGGCCTCCTGGCACCGAGAAACGAGCTGGAGCAGAAATAAAACAAAACCAGAATAAAAACAGAAACGGGGAGATAAGAGATATGCGCATGCATGCTGTTCCGGCCAATCCGTTTCACAAACACACCGTGCGGGAGCAAGCTCTCGGGGCCGCTGGGGTCAGGATGATAGGTGACCCAACTCCCCATCTCACTGGCATTGCCCTCCTGTTTGGAAAAGCAGCCGGTGTCGTAAAAACATTGAGAATGTTATTATTATTCATAACGGTGAAAAAAAGGGAATGGGATCACAGTGGGAGAAAAGATAGTAACTCAATCCCCCCCCACCCCTCCCCACCTCCCAAAGGAAGGAGATCTGTGCTTTGGCGGTTTATCTTCCAGTCAAAACTTACTTATTATCCCTGCAAATATTCCTCCCACTCCAATTTAACACGCTTTATCTCACAGATCCGTTCTTTATTTTGTCGTTTTTCCTGTTACCCAAAATCACAGTTATCACAATTATGCTTTTCTTTTTTTTTTTTTTTTTTGGAGACTGGAAATAGCCATCTATCTGAGGCTGGCCTTGTGATAGGCTCAGAGAGGAAAGGGATGCCATGTTTTACAAGCAGGTGAAAAGACCTGCTTTGTAATTTTAAGATCAGCCGGCTCGCTGGAGCCTCGCGGCCCCGCTATGAGCTGTGAGAAGGGGAGGAGAAACAGCACTTACGTTATTATCCAAAGACAAATTATACCAAATTTATTCATTTATTCAAGCAACCCCTAGCTGTAAGGCTGTGTATCTGCTTGTTGTTATTTATTGGATTCTGTGTCTGGGTGTCCTCCTGGCGTGCATTCCTGATAAGTGCATCACCCGGGCTCCGCAGGTATGGAATCGATGGAGGGCGATACGCGGGTAACGGCAGAAACCAGTCAGCGATACAGCGCCGTCGGGAAGCCAGGGGTGATTGCACGAGATCCCGCCGATTCCGCATTCCGAATGGGTATTGATTTTTTTTCGGGCGACCAACACGCGCGCACTCATCACCTCACCTTCCATCATCTCGGGCTCCCCGTCCATCTCTGATCTCTAAGCCTGTGATTCGCTCCGGTGACCGGTGAGGAAACGAGCTTCGCTCCTCTCCCTGGAGGAAAGAGCTGCTTTTGCAGGGGGGAAAGGCGGAGAGAGATCTGTGCGCCGTTCTGAGACCTCGGGATCAAGGTGACGCCGTCGCACGCGGGTTTCCATTCCAACGACGCCCCAAACCCCCACTTTCCCTGCCTTTTATGATTGATCACGCCGCAAAGCCAGACATGAGCAGAGATGACAGCTCACGAGACGCAGGGGACTTTAGCGACATCCTCACCAGTCCCCCCCCCGTCAGCTCAAATGGAGGTTATGGGGAACGATCCCTTTTGGAGCGCCACCCAGATTCTGCTCCTCGGGTGGCTGGCTTTTTCTTAATTATTCCATCTCTCTGCATCGGCCCACTCCGCACGCGTCATTGTCCGAAGCATCGACCCTTTAAATTGACTCGGGTGCACAGTATGAATTTTAAACCCGGGGGGGGGGTTTCAATGTTGCTTCCCACCAGGAGGACTCACTCTCGATCGTTCCTCTTCGAACAAGACAGAAAGGAGGGGAAAAAACCCTAAAGGCACAAGTTTTACTAGGGAAGAACTTTCCTGTGAGGGTCTGTCTCACTCCTGAGGGTGTTCATTTCGAGGGCGGCCTTCAGAAATACTGTGGGCACTTTGGGCCTGTCAGTGACCATGCACTGCATTGACCCACAATGGGAAGATTTTTTTTTATTCAGCCACAGACCCACTACCAGAATCAGATCACAGAGAATGACTGTCATTTGGGAAGGATGTGAAAACAGCTTTACTTCCAGTTTTCTTTTCTGTAATCTGTGACTTTCTGTGCAGCACCTTGCCTAAAACTTTGCGCTCTTGGGTTTCCTTGTCTGAGGATGGGGAAATCAGACCTTGGGATATCTCTGTCTCTCTGAGCTGGTCAATGGTCTTTAGGTAAGCCGCCAACCAGGATCGATCACAACGAGCCGCTTTAAATTGCCAGCAGTGCAAACTGACTGCAAGATTTATTTGGTTCATTAGTGGAAACAGAAAAATAGCAGGCGGAATATAAATAAATATATAAGCACGATCGCTAGCGCCCCCTCACCTTCCTCCGCCCCCCCACCCAATCACCTCCCTGCTAATAACACAGAGAGATAATAATGAGACTCGAGATGGCTGCACAGGAGAGAAGAACACAAATAAATGAGATTAAACACTATCAGTAGGCTCACATCAAAGGGGTTTGTACAAAAAAAAGGGGGTTGGGGGTGGAAGAACATTTGTGCCTGGGAAAGCCTCTGTCCTGATAAGGATCTCAAGAAAAGCTAGTGTGTTTCATGCAATTTAACAGAACATTAGCTCGATTAGGATACAAAGTATGTAGTAATGACATTGATAATTAGATTGCTTAGAATGGGTGGGGTGGGGTAGGGGGGAAGGCCACCCCTGGTGCAGTGCTGAAAATCTCCCCCCCACCCCCCATGGGAAAAGCTGCGGTTTGAGGTGCGTTGTTTGGAGGTGTGTAACACGTGCGCCCTGGGCTGTGTGCTGAGAGACAGCGTTGTCGAATAAACAGCCCCACGTGCCGAAGCCCTCGTCAATCCCCTCGGACACGTTCTCTTGCCAACATTCTCACAAGTGATGCTGATGAGATGGAGCTGCCGGTTGCGTAACCCACGGACAAAACGCTTCTGTGAGCATATGAAATTGCCTGCGCTTTGATTGTTTCATATGGCTAAAAAAAAAAAAAAAAGTAATAAAAGGCGGCGTTAAAAAAGCGAAGCCGCATCAGTTGCTCATCAAGGACGCGGCGCACGCAACGCCAAAGTGACCTGGCTACACGCGCTGAGGGACACGGCAGTGTGATAAGATAAACAGGCTGAACACCGACGCGCCGAAGGGACTGAATTAAAACGAATGAGCTTAATAAACATGGCTCTCGAGCCTCGTCTGGGGCTGTGTGCGGAATACAGCGGCGCATGTGTGCGGGCGTGTGTGTGTGTGTGTGTGTGTATGTGTGTGTGTGTGTGTGTGTGTGTGTGTGTGTGTGTGTGTGTGTGTGTGTGTGTGTGTGTGATTGAGATTGAGATTGAGATAGAGACTGATCCCCGGGGCCTGTTGAACAGAGCTCAGCCTGATGCAGTAAGGAGCAGTATCTCCACCCTCTCCTCTGCATGACTCACACCAGGACGTTCACTTCACATCACACAGGAGAGATTAAAGCTTTAGGCTCTGATATTAACGTGCTATTAACAGGCTCTGTTCAACATCGCTGTTATAACAGTGCTGTAATGCCTTAATTAACGCCTTATTACAATGTATAAATTACTTATAATTAACCCTTGGTCATACATTGTAGAAATTCCCACAAACAGGAAAATCTATGACTACTGTGCTGTACCAGGACTAGGCTAACATACAAAGAGAGAGGGGTGTTTACTCCCGGCACATTTTTTGAGTATAAAATAAAGTGTAATAACACCATAGACAAGTGATTCATATACTGTATATATCTTGTGTGTAGTTACTATGCATAGTATGGTAATATACTCTATACTATACTCCAATACCCACTATACTATACTGTACATACAGTACACTAATATAACATTGCTATACATTACTGTATATTGAATTTAAATGTATTACACAGATTATATTAATTACACGTAATGTATGTGATATCTGTGTAATGTAGAGGGAATACGGAGTCTTGCAACAGACTAAAAAAACCTGCAAGAAGACACCCAGAGCAGAGATGGTCCGGCACTGCCCCAACAGGACTGGATTTGTGGATAAGACGAAGCTTTTCACATAGGCATCATAATTATGGCAGCCTTATGACAGGTGATGGAGCTCTGTCTGTGTGGGTCACGCCGCTCTCATCGAGCTAATAAAAGCCACAGGAGCGGGACAGATAGCATGCTAATAATCCGCTTTATGAGCCATGCCTCCTGATGCATGTAATGTAAAAACTGCCGCAATCAAGTCAGCGCATCCTTTTTCCAGTCGTTTCCAAACAACGCAAAGCACTGACAAGGCCTCTTTTTATTTTTTTTATTTGATTTAATGTAGTGTCCAGAACTTTGCAATAAAGTCTTGGCCCACTCACTAGTCAGAACCCACCGCACACTGTAAGTGTCTATTCAGATCTGAATTGGACTCCCATCGACAGTGCCCAGTGGGCAGAGTTTAAGTGATTTTACTTGCGGAAATGTTTTTGTGGTGGGCCGTAATTTCGGTATGATTCCAGCTTTGATTTTCCCCTCAGCTGGTATGCATTAGCATTTGTTCTCAATTGTGTTAGGGCCTTGCGTGTGAAAGGAAGCAGCTTTTTTTATTTGATATTGAACAAAATAAAGTGTTATGATTGCCATGGGGACTGAGGGTGGTCACAAAAGGTTCTGACAATGGCTGGATGGGAAAATAGCCTTGTTTCAGCAGATGCTACAATCCTGTTACATTAGACACTTTTACGTAGTTTTAGGGGAACCAGGATGAAGTGGGCCGGGCAGCCATTTTAGTGCAGTGCTTTGATGGACACATGACATTTAATGTGAATGTTGACCCTGGGGGACAGAAACACCTCTTTCTCTTTAATATTATTATTTGTTCCCTTCTGAGCATTGGGCTTGTTTTCACAATTTTGCTGCAGACACATTAAATTATCCATCTTTTATTCATGAGCAGACTGAGGATATAGTATTTTGATGTGGAAGGCACAGAACGGGCGTTCACGTAGCTAAATGCAAAATGATGGATTGTGTCTCTAACAAGTAGTAAAAACAACAATAATGACAGTTCCCCAAGGCGGTGGCTGTACCACACATTAGAGCATCATTACCAACAGAAAGTGCCCTCTGTTTGTGTCTCCATATTGAAAGCATGAACAAACATGAAATAAGCTTCTCCTTTATTAGATGTCTCAAATTTCTGAAAGTGCCTTTAGAAAACAAACAAAAAAAAAAAAAAAACAGAAATGTCTTGTTAGTTTTACTGCCACAAAGTATATGCAGAAAAATATAACTACAATAGGTTACCATTTAGCAAGCTAAAATGTAATATTCCCAAAATACTGCCAGTAGATTGCAGCAGCGTGTTAGGTACTGTTGTAGAAGCCACTTGCTATGTTAGCTGGGTGGTGTTTGTCAGTTATATTGAATAATTAGCTGTTGAACTGTCACCCCCCCGACGCACACACACACACACACACACTCGTACACATTCGATGAGCACATCCAAGAAATGAGCAAATAGAATCCGACACCATGCCTTCGATTTCTCCCCCTCTCTCACCCCTGGAACATCAGGCTTGCCACTGATTGATGAGGGCCACCCCCCTATATTATCCCCCCTGCCCTGGCTGATGTCAGCTCCGCCCCTGGGTTTTCCGCTGCGGTGTCCCTCGACGGAGTCACGCCAGTGACCAGGGGTTAATCAATTGTGAGTGATACCCCGCTTCCTGGGAGAGCACACCACCATTAGTTCTCCTGTCTGCCTCCTTCCCCGGCACTGACCCCACAACTCATCCGGGAGCTGAGCCCTCGTGTGATTGGCTGGCCACCCATGGGATGAATTCCATACCACGCCCAAATCAGTGTCAGAATGAAACAGTGGGGCTGCACGGAAAAAAATATGGATTTCCCAAGACAAGCCTTCTCTCAAGGGTTTTTTTTTGCTCACACCATTAAAAAGCATGTGTGTGTTTAAACCTGCAGTAGAGTTGAGAGTTGAGTTCAGTGCCTGGTGTGGAATTAGGTCTGTTATACCTGTTCTGGAGCTGGAAAGCCATAATATTTTCAGAGGTGATTTCTCATGAGTGACCTAAATATGAAATGGCAAAACTTAAAGGCACTCATAACGACTCTTAGCATGTTACCAAAAATTGTATAAGAGTAATGGTAGATTACAGTATAATCTTTAAGATGATAACAGTCACAACAAGCCAAAGTAACAAAAAGAGTACTTCTCAACTTTAACCAAAAAAAAGAAGCAGTTTATATCTGGTGTCTCCCGCTGTGCGTTATTTAAAGGAGTGGCAGCAGGCCCATTAACTTCCCGGGATTGACTGCCGCATACTTCCTCGCGTTTATGACTGATGGATATCCGCAGCTGACTTCAACTCAAAGTCAATAAAACAGCAGCGTTGCCGGGCGTGGATCTATGGGGACTGGCGTTACGGCGTTCGGATCCGCTCCGGGTGTGACGGTGCCGGGAGCTGTGCATCACCGCCCCCCACCCAACCCCCACCCCCCAACCAACCCCTCACCCGCCCCCCACCCTCAAAGCCAGCGAGCACCGCGTCGTTATTGGCAGCGATCTCACGCAGTCATTAAGGCCGACAGCTGCTATTGATGTCAATGATGATAATTAATTAAACACATCCCCTGGGGGGCGGGGGAGAAGGCAGTAGTTGTCAGCACTTTTCCTTCTCTCTCTGTCTCAGATATCCTGTTTTTCGCCGAGTTCCCTCAAAGTGTCTCTCTCCCTCTCTTCCCCCATCTGCTCTCTCCTTTACCTTCGGATCAATCTTTTGCCGTTTCACTGACCCCCGGGCGCTGCATAACTTTCCCTTACGGTTATTGATAACTTTGAAATATTCATTTAATTATTAACCTCTGTCTGCAGTCAGATTTGTGAATAATTCAGGTGTCAGCAGTTACCGTTTGTTTGAGGATTGCTGCACTCGCCGGAGTCATGTCAACATGTTTCAATTATGTATTTGTTTTTCCGACTTTTAGGAATGTACTTTGGAGAGTTTAATATTACATTACAACAATATAATTGCCCTCACCCTGGGTTTTTAAGTGTTTTCCTGCGGCCTACAGAAAATTGAAGCGTGGCGGGTAATTAAACATGAATCAAACGTTTGCACACAGCAGAGACAAAAATAATGAATGCACATGTTTTTATTTGTTAGTTTTTCTACAGCTCCTAACTAGCATTTTGAAGGAACAAATGTTTATGCCCGTTTGGAAAAAAAGCTGGCTTAATAGAATACCAGGAAGACAGTGACACTATATCTACACTTGGCAGGGATATGCCTGTTCAATGGTTACTTTATCATAAAAAAAACACAATAACCTTGACATTTTGGGATAAGCAGGGTCAAAGCTGTTTCATGGACTGGAATTTTACATTTCGAGCCACTTTATAATAAGACATTACATATTTGTAGTAATGAGAAACTGAGGTTTGAGGAACTGCTAAGTGGAGTGAGCTGCTTTGTTCTGCATCTGTAGGTCTCTGTTTAAGGTCCTGAAAATCCCTTCAGAAATGGAAATCCCTCCAAAAGCAGTCCCTCACCAACCATGAATTCATTAACCTCCCTTTTGATTTTACGTTTCATGGATTAAATACAGTTTCAGCAAAACAGGTCTGCTATATTCCATCTCGATTACCCATTTGTGATTCAATATGCATTATTATTGTGAGCTTTTGTTGTATCATATACACGAGGTGGCAGTGTAGCAAAGTAGTATAGAGCAGGGCTCACAACCAAAAGGTTACTGGCTTGATTCCCTGTAAACTGTATAAATGGATAATATGTAAAGACTGTAACCTATGTAGGTTGCTGTGGATAAGAGCATCTGCTAAATGCCAATAATGTAATATGTAATGTAATGATTGGCAGAAATCTGTTGGTTTATTTCTCAGTCACTAGCCTGCATTTGTCTGTCTGCATGTACTGGTGTGTGGACGCTGGGAGAAAAAGGCCCAGCAGCAAGCCAGGTGAAGCAGTCAGAAATTTGATTACGGTGCTACAGAGCTGTTGGCAGACACGGGACCCATGTTGGGAAAGAGCAGCTTTAGGTGAATTTAAGTTTGAAATGTTAAAAGTGTGTGTGTGTATTGTGTGTGTGTGTGTGTGTGTTGTGTGTGTTGTGTGTGTGTGTGTTGGAGGGTAAGCCTGTAAAATGTGTTTGTCTCTGTAGTGCCATACATCATATATTGTAAGAGAGTTCACTAAAGGGAGCTACACTGTTAAGGCGAGACATGAGCCTGGAGTGCCTTACCATCGAGTCAGAACGAGATGAAAGTGTTGCTTTTGTTCTTCACAAAACACAGCTGTCCGAGTTCAGGGCTCACCAGTAACCATTTTAAAAAGTGAGAAGAAGTAACGTTGAAATATTGAAAAACAAAATAACACCTGTATCCATTTGTTAGTCCAAGTTGAGCAGAAATGTTGTCTGAATGCAGGGGTATGGGGCACTGAGTGAATGTATTGTTCTGCTAGCAGGCACTAGCAGATGGCAGCAGGCAGCCCCTTATTTTAATAGGGTTTAATGGGGTTGGAGACTGCAGATTGAATCTCCTACAGATTCAAACCCACCCTAAATGTGGAATCCTCATCTGCAGGCTGGTTGAGGGGTAGAACCCCTGCAATTGGTGAGGGACCACTGCATGGGACACGTTCTCTTTCAGGACATTTTGGGTGCCTCATACTTTATGAGCTTGTGCTCATCTGATCTGTCCCATTGGCCCCGCCTACTTCTGAGCTGGTGATTCCCAGGAAGAGACAGGTGACCGCCGACCTCGCTTCACCCCATCACAAGTGATGCCGGATCACCGTGGTAACGCCCACGCAGGATGAACCTGACGATTCTCAGTGCATGACTCTCCGCTTCAGAGGAGTCCTCTCAGAGTTTTGACAGATCAGGAGATGTGAAGAGGGAGGACTGACAGCCCCCCCCCCCACAGAGCACCACAAGGGATCCATCAGTGCACTCATCTCTCTCACCATGCCCGACACCTGGCCCACTTGTCAATTGCAGTTATTAATTTGATATTTTCCCCGCTCTACGCCTGACTCGACACCCTGCCCGCAGCCGACAGTCCCCCTTAATCAAATTACCGCCACATAAGTAATGGCTCATCGCGAATCTCCCCTCTCCCGACCAGACAGCCAGGCGTAATCCGGCCCTGCCGGCTCAATGGGGGGGGGAACATCGATATTTAAATTGATGTCTGCGAGCATTGGCACAGACACCGCAGGCCACGGTTAATGACCGCCCCCTTCCCCCTCGTTTTTGAGCCGCGGAACCCCAGTCGGGGGGCCAGCCACCATCAACGCCAGAGCCCACCGGTGACTTGAGCGATTGCAGTTTTGCGTTTTTGAGTTTTTACTTTTTTTTTTTTTTTTTTTACAATCACATAAGTATTTCCATTTAATGTCCACGGCAGTCAAGGCCTCTGTGGAAAAACAGACGCTCTTTTTCCTTCATTGTGCATCTAAAAAAAAAAAACAGCACTAGTGACCCCCTGTCACATAATTGCTTTTATAAAAGAGGACAATAGAAATTGTGTTGCACTTCATATGCATTAAACATGATAGAATCTCTGGGCAGTCCTCCTGTGCTGAAGTACACATATTTTAAAATAAACTGTGAGATATTAATATAACATATGCTGACTTCAGATCCACCATTCACCACTTAGTCTTAAAATGTTGCCTCCCTGAAAAAAAAAAAAAAAGTATTTTTTGAAAGAAATGTGGATGGAGTCACATAAAATCATTTTCATGAGTGAAGAATATCAATTTCCCCTGAGTGATTTCTACATGTTATCTGGAGGACCCCCTGCATACGGGCTGAAGTGGAAACAAAAACTACTTACTATACAGTGCTATGCAACCGCATAGAAAATAATTGCCTCATGTTATTGTCAGCGACACCATATTTTATTAACAGCAGGACTGCATGATGCTAGTGTCATTAACTACCACAAACACGCTGCTGTCTGTCTCCAGGTCCAAGGATACACAGCGAGATTGTTCCATTCAACTATGGAGACGACACAAAATACCTTATTGTTTGGGCCAATACAGTATTTTGCCATTCATACACCATTTTTACTGTTCTTGAAGCTTTAACCCATAAGTGACACTATTTTTTGCCAGCTGGCAAATGTGTGCATTAGTTTAGCTGGATCTACTTCATAGCTGTTCCATTATCAAAAACGTAATCAACACCCTCTCAATCAGACAGAATCAAGAAATTAATAAAGCTTTGGTTTGGTATACAAATATTGTTTTTCACCTCAGTATGGCAAAAAGAAATGGCACCGACATCGCTCATTATAAATCATGTCTAAGAAAAAAAAATCAGTTGTATGTGTGTAATTAGCAACAAAGCTTTCAGTGTGTGAAGTAAAACACGCGCACATTAAGTAACATTATTGGGCATCAAACATGTGTGAAACAACAATCGCATAACACTTGTGAGAAAGTGAGAAATGCAGATACTTTACCACATTCTTGATGTGCATGTATTTTCACATACAGTGTATTAAGAGCACTTTTCATACAGCTCCGGGTAAATTTCCACACTGCCTGTCTACTTTAAAAACTTTTTATGGTTGGCCTTAGTTGCCCTATAATCTTTCTACTCATAAATAATTAAGCACTCACTCAGTCTCTGTCTGTCACTTCCTCTGTAAAGTCTAGTACAGATCATAGCAGGTTAAACTATACTTAAGTTGTAAATTATGTTTTGAAGAATAAACTTACACTCAGGTCTTTCTGTCTGTCTCTGATTTGGTGTTTAAATGTAGAAAAATGTTCTGTTACCACTCGACTGTGTACTGATATCGATTTTTACGTGAAAGCATTCCATGTAATCTACCTTTTATTTATACCGTCTGCTATTTGAATTTAATAGCTTCAACAATGAATGCACTGACCCCTTGATTCAATCAACATTTGTCCTTACCTCTGACTCGCAATTAAATGCAAGTATCACTGTTTTGTGTTTCAGACACAGTCTGATGCATTCAGTATTCACCAAAATTAATGCAGTAACATGTATTTATTGAAAAAAAAACAATTGTTTTTCTCTGAATCAAAGTTAATCAAGGCAAGCATTGATCCCTTTCTGGGCTGAGTTTCAATAATGATTTGATGCCATCAGCCCCAAATATGAAGGTCTCATTGTTTGACCATTTTAACCAATGCAATGAAAGCACTTTTGAAATTAATGGAAAATGACATCTGAATTCACAGTAACTGTGGCTAGTCCGCACCCAATATCCAGTTGCATCTCTCTTCTCATACCCACGCATGATGATCAATATACACTTATTTAGCTACTGCTAAATGAAATTTATGAATGCATGCACAGTGCATGTAATCTATATATGTATGCATATGTGTAAATGTATGTATGCAGATGTGTATATGGAGTTTATGTACCCTGGTATGCTTAGTTATGAATACATGTGTGTGCTGTTGTATGTACAGCTGTATACTCAAGTAAATAAGGTTCATTCCTCATCCGGTTATCATTATTAGTAGCAGTAATAGTAGTAGTAGGAGGTGCAGTAATAGTAAAAGCAGCAGTAGTTTTCTGACACTGAAAATCAAGTTGACAGTCTTGCAAAACCTGCATCATACTTTCTGTACTTTTCTTGGATGTCTCTGTGACCAATTTTCATTATTTAATTATTGTAATTGAGATTGAATAGTTGGCCGTATAAACATTCAATCAAACCAGCTGCTTCATCAGACAATGATTTAACACAGGTGTTGCATAAATCACAGTGCGATAATCTTATAAGAATTACTAGTGGGAGAGACAATTGCTTGTTCATGAATTTTTTAATGATATCACACATGGTGATGGCATGCAACACAACTGGTATAATTTTGTTGATTCCACTTTAGCTTCAGTGACCATTTTTACATACACATTAATATTTTGATGTTCACCACAATAAACAAGTATTCTCACTATGACATAACTCATGGAAATGCCTTATTCTGATTACCATAATCTGAATATGATAGTATGGTTATGGTTATCAGAACCCTGAATAGTATGGAATATTTCTCTTCTATATGTATTATTGAGACATCACACCTTACGCCTCATTCAAAATATTCCTCTGTTAAACTTACGTCTGCACACGTTCAATGTTTTGCAGGGAATTATGCGTCATAATTTACTTGCTGGCTAGCATTCCATGTCTTGTTTGGTGCAACAAAGAGACAACTGTTTGCAATATGCCATTTCCTAAAAGTGCCAAGAAAACAACACAAGATGCAACTGTAAAGGTGTGGATCATCCAAGCTGTTCTCCAAAATAAGATAATCAGTGTGAAAATTCACATGTTTCATTTACAGGCTTATTCGGGATACACTTGATTACCATGTACACAAGAGTATAAGCAGTTGTCCTATTTCACGGTTAATGTAAGCAAGGTATTTTGGATATGACCGTAACCTGGGTAAGGACCATTATCTGGAACACGGTGTATATATAACTATACTGTGGTCAGTGATGGCTTCACACTGAAATTTCCTGTAATGAGGTCAGAGGGTGTGTCTGTAGTAGAACATGCCCTGCACTGTTTATTGTGGTCCAGAGCTCCCAGAATTCTCCAGTGCTTCTCTGTACCTTGGTTGCTATGCACTTGAGTCATGTGAGTCTGATGACCAGCTCATAATCTCTATTACCCACCCCTCAAACTACGCCTAAAATCCACCACTGACAAATGGCTTTTTCCTGTTATCCGTTGCCTCTAAAAACACGTTGCTGCAGTGCTGTACTTTAAGAAGAGGGCTTCAGATCAATTATGTTTGTTCAGGTCGAAGACTGCCGCTCAGTGTTAGTGTGTATCTCTTTTTGCATGCTGTGAATAATTCCTGGAGACTGGCAGGGCTGTTTACATTATCATCTGCATTGTAAATGTTATCATACAGTTTGACATTTCTGTCTCGGCATTCATCGTCATGGCATCAACAAATCCCACGCGTTCATCTAAGCAGTACCATTTCAGATTTTAATTGCCTGTCATTTTTGGAAATTTGTTGGTTGATGTCACCAGCGCTGTACAAATATATAGCTGGGGGATTTTATAAATTAATGTACTTACAAAACAACAATAGCAACCACAACAGAATGGAAATAAATAAGTAAATAAATGGAGGTATAAATATCCCATCATGCAGCAGGGATATGTGGGGAGAATGAGTAAGGCAGAAAATAATGAAGCACAAGGGTCTTGTGTATCAGACGCTGAAAACTTTGGGCTGGCCAGTCGTGTACAGGATGCGTGTAGAGGTCAGTGTCCATACAAGGAATGTGGTATTTTTAACGGTCATGGTCAGAGGCTTTGGTGGCATGAAAAATTTCTCATAATCCTCATGATCTATTAAATTAATAAATGTGTCCCTGCATTTATAGTAAGCTTACAACACATGCCTGGGGGTCCCTTTGTAAGCAGTTCTTAGGGAAATTAATATTATTTTCCCTTATGCTTGCTGTTATGAGTTATATTCCTGACAACAGGATGGAAATCGATAAAGGATAAGTATGAGATTAGGTCAAGTATTCATAAAATATTAATGCAGTAAAAATATCTGTACATTGAAAAATGCTTACATGTGAAGTACAGTATAAATATTCAGTACATGTGCTGCAGGATGGTTCAGAAATGACAGGACTTGGAGAACAGCAAGACAAAACACATGGTATTCAGACAGGTGTTCCTATTCAGGGCGAGAGAGATGGCACACCCGGAGAATAATAAATAACTAAATAAATAATGGATAAAACTTCTTCAATCCCCCCTCACTGAATGAAAACACCAAACTGAAATGAGAAAGACAACACTGCAAACTAAAACAGGGTCCTATGGATAAAAAACAAAAAAAAAACTTTCTTGACTTTTCAGGCCTTTGTTCTCCAGCCTCTCTCATATCTTAAATTACAAATTTCTTTCACAAAACAATTATATTAGAATTACTATAAATTGACATAAACTGAATCATTGTGAAATGGGGGCTGCTTATGTTCACAATGCATCTACATTATTTGCTTACAGTGAGATGTCCTTTTTTTCTAAACACATTCATGTAAACATTACAACTGCCATGTCACGTACATACTCAGCAAGGAGAGCTCTCAAAGTATGTGCTCTGCAAGTCTCCTGTCAACATGCTTTATTTAATGAATATTTGGAAATGTTTCATTGACCTCTACATTGTACCTACCTGCCATTAGCTACTTAGGGAATGACTGGGATCCCACATGGAATTCTCAGGTTCAACAAGCTTTGGTCATGCAAAAGATGTTGTTTAATCAGTATATTGTTAAAACCCATTAAAGCTTGTCATGTTGTTATTTCTCCTCCAATGAACTTAATTGCCAAGGAGTAAACACAAGAGTTATTTATTGAAAGTCACTACCGAATATTGATGGGAATCAGTGTCTGATCTCCCCGAGCATTACATCAGTCAATAGGAGACTTCGCAAGGTGGAATATACCGGTCATCGGGTTTCAACAACCCTTATCTGCAGTGCACAGACCACAAGATCTCTGAAGAGCGTTTTGGAATTGATGGTCATTTGTTCACATCGCCAGCTGTCATTGAGCGATCCAAAAGTACCATATTGGGGGGAAAAAAAGCACAGCGGAGAACAATGGCATTCATCCAAGCTTGGGCTTTTGTTGTGCTAGATTAATTTGAATCAATAGTAATTAATCCTGATCGATACTTTGTAATCTTCCCTTCCCTGGAGGCAGCGGGCAAACTTCCCCGTTAATGGACTGCGTTGTTCGGAACAGTCTTTGATCGTGTGGCCTGCTAAGCCGCTCGGGTCTCGCTCTGGCTCTCGGGAGACCTCAGATTTGGGGCTCGGAAACTACGCACGTAGTGTCCCCTCTGTGTGCTGCGGACGAGGCAGAGACACCATAAAGCTGTGACGGTCGGTCTGTGTTATTGTGTAAAAACGCAGCCCTTCTCCTGCCAAGGGGCTGGGAGATTGTTTGCTAAATGTGATTCGTGGGTTGGTTTCTCCACAGCAATATACTGTAACGTGTCCGTGTGGCCTTGAAATGTTTACTAGAGTTTAAATGGATCAGCCGATGTGGGGTGGGGGGGTGAGGAGGGAGGGGGGCACTGGGGCACAGATGATGAGTTTGGGTTCTGGCTCTTTCATAACCCAAGGTGAACACATCTTGCTATGTAATAGCAAACACAAAGGCAAACCTCTAGAGGCCAAGAGCAGTTTATTGTGACCTCTCTATTGGGAGGATCAAAGATTTGTACACTAACAGAACAGGTTTACAATACTTTCGTGGCACCTGTTGTAGAGCAGGTTCTTACAAACCCATCATAAGAGCTGTGGGGTGACCTTGTGTTTCAGGATGCTTTAGCCAGTCTGTCAGGCCAGAGTAGACTCTCGGCTGCCTTTCGTTTTCTTTAAATGCATTTTATCAATAAGTTGCTTAAGCGGTTGCAGCTCTTTAAATGGAGTTGTGATCACGTGCACAGACTTCCAATTACCCAGTAAACAAAAATAGCGGCAGCGACATTTCACAATAAGGCGCCAGGATGCTGTTAGCTTGCTGTCAGTCTTTCAGCTTAGTCTAAAAGCCTCTTCAGATGCAAAATGATTGTGCCGCATTTCGCCTTGTGGGCATAAATGGTGTCTTTCGCACGCCTGTGATCAAATGCCCGGGTATTAAATCAGTTTCCGCAGAATCCTTTTTATTTGGTTCATTTCGTTTCATGGATCATGGCCCACGGAGGAGAAGTGTCCTCTGAGTTTTTTTTTTTCTTCTTCTTCTTTTTTTCTTTGCTCCGTTTTTTCGTCCTCTGTTCCTTTTCCTCGAGGGAGGGCTCGTCGCGGCAGCTTTTGGCTCGGTACGAACCGTTGAGCAGCCCGCGTCTCGCTGTCAGGCGGTGAGCTGTGAATAGCAGCCTGCCGTCGCGTTAATGCCGGTCTTTTTCTCCGCTGTCGCTTGTCGTGGTTTATTGAGCCTGACAGCAACATCTGCCAGAAACACCTTCGCCTCTGCGGCGTGCCTCTGCGGCCCTCGGAGACCCCCACCGCACCCCCCCCCACCCCTCCATCCTCTACCAACATCAACAGCAGTGTGTCAGATTGCCACACCCATTTTTTGGTGGGTTGCGCATTACCTCATTCGGCCGAAGTCCCACCTCAAAGACAAGTGTCTCCTGAGGTGAACGGGCGTGTTTGCTTTTGTCTGTTCTCTCTCTTTTTGGGTTTTTAGTCGACTGTGCCACATGTTTCTCATTAGAAAGCGAATGCAAGTAAACAGCACAAAGCAAATTTTGCCCATGAATGTAAATACAACCCAGCTGATTCCTCCAAATACACACACACGCACACACACACACACACGCATGCGCACACACACACATATACACATGCACCAACACACACACACACACACACATCAGTTCTCCTTGACATCCACAGCGAAAAAATGGACTGTTACCAGAAGATTCAATCCCAGTTAAAAAGGCCTGGTCTGGATTTTGTTTGTGTTCATTATGATGTATTGAACCCTGGCAGGACTGTGTTGGAGCTGAGGGAGTACTCCCATGGACAGAGAGTTAGGCCTGACAATCTATTTCAGATTCTCCTCTCCCACTCCCTTTTCCAAAAATATATAATGAATATATAATATATAATATAAAATGACCCCCTCCCAGGCTGTCCCCCATACAGTAATCCCTCACATGCTTGACCATATTGGGCCCAGAGGGGGAGCAGGTAAGCAAAAAGATGGATAATAAAAATTACCTGGCAAAGTGGTCTAAACAGACTTAAATGCTTCAAAAGTCATATTATCTGTATTCAGTGAACCTGACACCATTGTAGATACTTAATACTTGTGAATGCCAAATGTTAACATTTTTCCTCTAGCTGTATGATCCATAAAGTGGTTCATTAATTAGGGCCGATATTCAGATGGTGGATTTGGGCTGACATGTAAAGGGATCCCTGTTATCACCTTCCAGTTCTGCCTCAATAACTCCCCAAAAGACCCCTAATCCCCCATAATCTTAATCTCTACATGCCCCCACACAAGCTAGTTTCCCTTCTTTCCTGTCACAAGACTTTATATTGTGTATTAGTTCTCCCTTACCTTGGCCTCTGAGGCTTCCCTCAGGCACCCCCCTCCATTGTCATTTGATGACCCCCATCCCCCTGTAAACGAAAATTTATCTTCCACCCAAATTAATCTGAGATTCTCCTTCCTGCTACATGACCTCACCTTGCAGATTAATCCAACCCTTTATCCTCCCAAACCTCCCCCTCCGATGCTGTCCTGGTCCACCCCCACCCCCACCACCCCCTTCCCAAAATGCCTTTATGGAACCTTTCACCGTCCCCAGTGACAGCACCCCTCCCCTCCTCCCCACCCCCTCCACCCTCACCCCTGATGCCCTTGCCTTGCTGTCCGCTCCCCCTTGTTAATGAATAGTAAACACGCCGCCGCCGCACTGGGATTGATGGACTCCGGCACGGCAACGGTCGGCGGCGAGGAGAAACCGCGACAACATGATGTATGCGCCAGGAAGGGGGAAGAGACCTGCTCTGTGGCTCACTGCGTAACTCTTATTTATGACCCGACATAACACATTAAAACAGAGAGAGCGAGAGAGAGAGAGGGAGAGAGGGAGCGTGTGAGAGAGAGAGAGAGAGAGAGAGAGAGAGAGAGAGAGAGAGAGAGAGAGAGAGAGAGAGCTGGCTGGCTTCCCAGCCTGAAAAAAAATAAATATATGAATATGTCAGTATCTATATATAGATCTCTCTCTCCGGCTGGCTGTCTATCAATCTATCTCATTGTTTTCCACCTATCACTTTGTTTGTCTTTCTCCGTCAATCTGTTTGGCCGTGTCTATCAATCTTATTAGTGAATAGAAAACACGCGTGCCTGCAGATGTCTGACAGGCGAGAGTGGCCTGACAGTCTGAATGCTGCTGTCTGCGCAGGTATGAACGAGGCAGGAGGGGCCTCTTGAAGAGGTGAGGGAAGGTTTCCGCCTCAGACTTCAGTCCAGTCAGGCGCTGTTTTTTGGGGAAGGGTTTCGAGGGTGTTTTCAGAGCCTGCTTCGAAAACCGCGAGCCCCTCCCTCGCCCTCAATGACAGTCCGTCGTTTAGTTTAGAGAGTTGGCTCTTTTGTCAAACCCTCTGCAGACCCGTCGTTTTGCTTAAAGGAAAACGAGCGGGACCTCGTGCGGCACTCGGAAAACCGTCATCTGCAAATTACACAGATCTGATCGGAGAGCCTCATTTCGCCGGAAATTTTGAGCGATTTGCCGCGATCTTAGACATTGCAAAGTGGCAGCCTGTCACAAGTTGTTTATATGCATTAAAAAAACTGCTAAACTGAGGAAATATGCTGTTGCCATGGGACCAAACATGTTTTTATTTTCTTCCTTTGTAACCCTACCATTTCATCTTCTGGGAAACTTGGGCCTCGCGTTTGTTCTTAAAAACAATCCTTAATCATTCAGACTTACTGATGATTGCTTCCGATGGCATAATCATATCAGATCTGAAATTTGAATCACTAAGTCCCGGGCAAAGCTATGAAAGGTTGTTGCTGAGGCAACTGTAGTCAAATGTAATCACACTTTGTGTTGAAAATATCTGCATAATGAGTTTTTTGAGCCACCTGGTCTCATAACTGCACAGTCTAAAATCAGTGAAAAGGGGGACATATTTGTCTGGCTTATAGGTGAGATATTTACAGTTATTAGACTTGCCCAGTTGTCTTTCTCTACCCATGAATGTTTCATCACCATATTGACCTGTTCCCACCCTGTGTCTACTTGCACAGGGGACATAAGCTAGCAGTAAAAAAGAAGCTGATACTCACACAGAAAAGACTCCGCCCTTTACCACTATAAGGGAGAAGTGACCTGAATTGTTTCAGTACTGAACATCCAGCTGTATCTCACCTTTGCGCAGAAATAGGGCTAGCTAGCCAGATTTGGCTAATTGTAAACAAAACAACCATCTATCCATCTAACTTTAGGTGCTGGTGGGACGTTTCAGTGCATTGGAAAAGACAAAAAATGATTGAGTTTAGCTCACTAGCTATGTGTCTAGGTATATTCTCCACAGTCACTGTCTCTTGATAGTCAAGTACTTTCAAACTGGCTATCTGCTAAGTCTGCTTTTCTGACCGGTGCCCTGTCACTGCCGTTTCACTCCTGCAATGCATCTTGGCCCAACCCACATATTTCTAAAGCATGATGTCAGCACAGCGGTATTATGCATTGTTTCAGGGACTTTACTTGTTTAAAACTCACTGCATCAGAGTGTTTTTTTTTCTACCAGCTTGTGTGATGGAAAGAAAAATGAGTTTTTCTAGTGAGATGAAATATTTTCTGCAAGATGTGATAAGGTGCAGGTCCAGTTTTTTTTTTTTTTTGCCCAGGAAAAGAGTGCCAATATCGGACTCCTCTGGGGGATTTGATGCAGTTGGTTTATCAGGATTCCGCCCTCAGCTGTTATTGCTTCATCTGCGAACATTTCAGCAGGGACAAAATCTCATTGGTCCTTGTGGAGTTAGACCCATTCCATTGTGGGTAATAGGAAGACCTTGAATGCTTATTGTTATTTCATTTATTTACTGTTATTTTCTCAGGTTAGTTTTAAATTATTGACACATTGCTGAATAAAGCGGCTACTGCAGTTCCTAAACTGAACTCACTCATATACACATTCAAAGATTATCATCATTTTTCATAAACAAACCTGGATTCAGAAGCAACAGGAAATAGTCCCATGTGTGTAAAAATAGTAAACAAAAAAAGGAAGTGCAACACACAGTTACAGTATAGCTTTACAGTAAGGTTGTTATGAGTTCAGCACAACTCTCCCCAGAGCACACTCTAATGTATGGGGTTTTATGCACTGCGTTATACACGACCACAATGTGCAATCACTCAACAGTCAGGATAAGGAAAACATCTGCAAACGGTACATGCATTGATTGCAAAACGATTGCTGTAGAGAAAAAAAATGATAATGAGAAAAAATGACACCGCACACTATAAGCAGTATAGACTACGCATTAGACTAGCCATAATTAAAGAGGGCACCAACTCCAATCACAGCCTCCTTGTCAAGAGTTGGACTCCGAGACACACATACACTCTGACTTACTGCATTTTGGTTCTGGGTGCGGTAGCTGACCTGACGTGCTAAAACGTATGGCAACTCTTTTGACAGTATTGCCTCAGATTATAGTCTCTTTTTTGCACGTGGGTGGCTCGCTAATGACTTATTTATTGAACTCTGCTGCGGAGCTCCACAGCTTGGCTGACACGCTGGGAACAGATCATTCGTTATGACAGTTCGTGAGACTGTGGATGGCATGCGTTAGCTCTGTGCGAGACACGCAGGGCCAGTCAGTCTTCGGAGGCAGGAGATTAGCACCGCGCTGCCGTCTGCATTCAACACAGTCAGCAATGCATCATTTCACCACTAAACGGCACACATGTGAAGATGTCATCAGTGTGCTTCATTAAAAAAAATGTAACATTTGAAGGGAACTCTCGGGAAGGTGATTTGCAGGTCTTTGTTGGCTGAAGAAGAGGGTGGGGTGTATGTAGTATGTAGGGTTTGGCAACAGGTGACCTTAACACTTGTCGTGACGGGAAGGCCTCCTCCACCACTTTTCAAATTTTGTGGATTGAGTTCTAGTGGTGGAAAACCTTTATATCCATTTTATTTTCAATCCTTTAATCCTCTGTAAAAAGCATATGCCTTTTTTTTTAGCACTGTTATGATGTCGTGGCCAAATGAATATTACATTTATGTGTCAGAAGCATCTGTTATAAATGTTATTACATTAATATCATAGTTTTCTGGTTAGTCATTACTGTCGAAATTTGCCAGACCTTATGAAATCATCTCTTAATGCCATCTGTTATACTTGACCACATCAAGTTAATTGATATTATGTGGAAAATGTATTTTATTGTATGCTCAATAAAGCATATTTTTCTTCACGCTGTATGTCGGTTTAACTCATAACTGTACACTCTTGTAAAGTATCCTTGGTGTATATTCTCTGAGGGTGGGCAGTGACTTCTGGGTAATGACACCAGCTACCCATGTCTCGAAAATGCCTGCAGTTCTCAGTTCCCACAAATAATCACTGCCATTTCATACGCCTGAGAGGAACTCAAGCACAACAATCATATATATACAGGCTTGGACCTGGGCTGGCACACACACACACACACACACAAACACACACACACACCGCCCAAACAAGGAGGATTTGTGTCAGCCATCCAGCCGGATGTGAAAGGAACACTTCCTCTCGGATTCATTGCAAACAGAAAATCTTTGTGACAGCACACACTAAGGGCCTCCCACACACCGGCCAAACAATGCGGATAACCAAGTCCCAGCCCTCAAAAAAAACATAATCCATGCGAATATGCAAAACAGGACGTCTTAGTTGGTCGAGAAAATCCCCTTTTCCTGAGAACAGTGAGTTTTTCTTTTTTTTTTTCTTTTTTTTTTTTTTAAACAGGGAGAGTGTCTGAATAATGCAAATGAAAGTAAATGTGATTTCACTGTAGCGCTGCCGTTTCTCCCATCATCTCTGTAATATTTGACTCCACTGAACCTGAAGTACTGGAATGGGAAGAACATCAAAGGGTCCACAGCTCAGTGCACAGGCTGCGCAAATGTGCTTTTGTCAGTGTTAATGATCTTTTTTTTTTTTCCTGCTGCAGAAGCTAGGTGAAACACTTCTCTTTTAGTGAAACAGCACATCTTATGAGGTGAGCTTGTTAATTACTGTGATTAATATCCAGAAAGGGATTAATAATAAGATTTGATTTTTCACAGTTGTTGTTTTGTTTTTTTTTTTTTCTCACCCCCGCTCTTAACTTCATCTCGAATGGTATGGTGTGCTGCTGCATCTGGTCTATCTGGCGCTCCCTGGTAGTACTCCCATGCCACCATGAATAATGGAGAGTGGCTATTTCACTCTGCTGCGTCTCCAGAGAGAGATCACTTATCACTGCGTTTTCTTCTGCCTGGTTAGAGTTACAGTCTACCCTCGCCTGTGGCCATCTTGGCTTTGACAGCCGTATCGCTCAGTGTCACCGTTTGACCTGCTCCCAGTCGTGGTTTGTGTTCCTCTGACATGCAACAGGATGCAACAGGACTTTTTTGATGTCATCGTGGTACTAAAAAAAAATTACCCAGAACCATATCAGCAAGCAGTCAAAAAAAGCATAGGGTGTGGAACCGTGGACAAACATTCAAGTTGTTCTGCAATTTGTAGCAAATGTGCTATCAGTAGCACAAACTGTATTAATACTTTTGATTTGATACCTGATAACTGATAGTTTTTCAGTTTATTAGTAAATAACTCCACATTTCCACATCTGATACAGGTATGTGCTGGTTTATACTGCCCTGTTGTTGCTGAAGAGCAATCCCTATCACTGTGGCTTTAGACCAATATCGCTTACCTAACATTAATGACAATCAATACATCTCACCATCGCCTTTGATTTCAAAATGAGGCTGTCCGAACTGAGGGGGAGATCAAACAGCTGTGTGATCACCTGTCAGCGTGTCTGCCTCTCCTGTTCTCCAACAGCCTTTTTGGCTTGCGGACACATCGCTGAAGTCACTGCTCACATCATACCAGGGCTGAACGTTAACATTGAGTGCGAACAAAAAAATCCAACTGAAGCCGTGGCTGGGAGACCACAGTGAAGTCCTTTTAGGCTGAGGGGAAATGAAAAAAGACTCCTACTCCTGGCGACAGCGAGCAGGTCTTTGCAGACGACAGCTGGAGAGCCTGCCAGAACATACCTTGTGTTTACCTTCTGGTTCATAAACCTCCTTCTCCCTGTGGGATTCCAGCAAAACCCTCACACATTAATTCTGCTGTAATTAATTCTCCGGGAGTACAATCCCCATCGGTTTTCGCCGAGGTCGGCGGCAGGCATAAAGCAGGCCTGCGTGCTGATTCGCAGTGACGGCTGCACCGGGGGGGCCAGGCTGAAGCAATCGAATAGGTGTGTGCGAACCGCACCATGCCGGGTTTCTGAAGCACCTTGGGGAGATGCATGCAGGCAGGCAGTGCAAACAGAGGTCTCAATTCCAATAACTGTTTGTCTCAGCCACTTCAAACGGTTAATACATTTTCTTTCTTAAGGAATAGATCGAAAAAAAGAACCTACCTCAGGTAGAAGATAAAAGGACCGAGAGTAGATGTCACAGTTCTGCCTTCATTACTGTAAAGAATTCCACAGAAATTGCTTTTCCTTAAGTACAGTATGGTATTCATGTCATTAATAACAATGTTCAGTTAACACATTTCACAGCTCTGCCAGAACTGACATTTTCAAGAATAAATATAAAATGGAAAAAAAAAAAAACATCAGTGAAGGAGACCTTGGCTACGCTTTCTAAACCAACACTGCAGCTGCTGTCAGCGTTTTTAATTCAGGAGAAGGAAACAGAGCCAAAACGGCTGCTCTGTGTTTTGACTCTATATATTTTATTCCTCTGCGACAGCACTGATGTTATAGCATTGTGATTTTTGCTCATTCTCCCCTGCCACTATACAGTAGGTCGAATTGGGACTGGTTGGCAGGGGGGAAGGCAAGTCAAAGGAGGGAGAGGTGGTACAACCTATTTATTGGCTATAGGTTAGGGAGGAAGGATAATGTGGAGGTATATAATGGGGGTATATTAGTTTTTTTTTTTTTTTGTTAGGGTGCTCTCTTGCACCTTAACAAAAGGGCGTTAGGGCGCTGTAGCGAACTATCACTGCTTTCCTTTTGGCCGAGACAGCCTGTGTGTTGTGTTGGGTCCCCTCTCAATACCCACGGTAAGGCAATAAAAAAAATTTAGGCAATAAAAAAGAGCCTAATCACAGCCAGAGTCCTGTTCCAGCATCCTGACAGCAGCGGTGCTTAGCCTTCCACTGCAACACTGTGATACCTTTGGCAACAAATAAACAAATATAAACGGTGAGCATGGCAAACCTTGTCTTGCCAGCCTCGTGACTGCCAGCCACCTGCCCAACAGCAGAGGCAGTTGCTGGCTGAGGAAAAAAAGATAAAATTGCAAACGCTGCAAAACAAGAAAGTACTATCGACTTTCCTGTCTAAGAACTGGGGAAAAAAATTTGGCACTAGGTGATCTGAAGATAATGACCTGATGGCAATGGTGGGTTTAGCTGCCTGGCAACTCAGCTCCTTGTCCCCGTTTCAGTGCTGGATACATTATTAATATTGAAATATTTTTGCTGAGAAGATGGATTTGGAATGTACTATTTGTGTGTGTGTGTGTGTGTGATAACTGGACACTGAATCATAGAGAATTACAAGAGTACATATCTACATCTGCATGTGTAGGTGATTACATAGGACAGTGAATCATGGGAAATTCTGAGAGTAAATATTTTTTTATTCTGAGAGTAAATATCTACAATATCTATATGTCATTTGTCAAAAATGAAGTTGAATGATGAGAAAAGCTAATC
The DNA here is from genome assembly GCA_019176425.1 of Megalops atlanticus. Classification (NCBI taxonomy): domain Eukaryota; kingdom Metazoa; phylum Chordata; class Actinopteri; order Elopiformes; family Megalopidae; genus Megalops; species Megalops atlanticus. Next base: position 4,086,170 of record CM032884.1, on the reverse strand, counting down.
TCCTACAGATCTCCTATAGATTAGATTGTATTTATCACTAAATTAGGACTGCTCTTGAAGAAGCAAAGGAACTCTGATTCTTCTGAGTCCTGGAGACCTGTTCCAAGTATTAATACTATAACTCTGAGTGACAAAAATCTTTCTAGTGTCAGAATAAAATTCAAACTAGTAATCTATCAATATATACATTTTCATTCTTCTGACAGAACATTGTTGTCTTGCTCAATTATTCTTTAAAACTACTATTAAACTATAGTTTATGGAATCATTTGTTGAATTAATGTCATTCAGAGCATCAGTGTCCATCAGCTGGGGGTGGCAATACACCCGAGGCCAGCTCTTATTTGCTGTTCCTCTTCTGCCATGATAAAAAAACGACACGATTTGACCAGCCTTAACTCATTTCAGATTTAAATCTGCTCTTTTGGCAGTTCTCTACTCAACAGGTAATAATGTAAGCCATAAATCTGCTACCAGGGAATATATGAATGAGGGCTTTGTGAGGCCCTGCATGACGCGTGAAGCCGGAGCAGAAAAACAGCCAGGGCCGTTTTTCCTCCACGTGGTTAAGGGTCATTCAGAGACCCAGCCCTGCGTGGCCTCCGCTGTGATTTGCACAAGCGCCAGGCTCCCAAGCAGCTCCTCCAATTACGCCTCTGTATCCGCGCCGCCACGCTGTCAGTTTCCATGCATTCATCCACCGCCGTTCACGTGGCAAGACCCGCGGGCAGGCTTTAATATACACTCATATCCCATAATGCCCTGGCCTGTCGCTGACGCTCAAAGGGTACGCGGCTGTGCCACTTACCTGTGAGAGCTCGCTGGAGTCGACGACGGAGGGAACGGGGCGTGCGAGGTGTGGAGGCCGACCCCCGAGGCCCGGGGGAGCTCTTTAGCACCGCCAGTACGTGCGAAGACATCGTGTGCATGTGGCCTGCGACACTCTCGCCCCCATACTCCGCCGTGGGGTCGGCCCGACATGCCACAGACCTTAATAAGGACATCTGTTCAGGTATTTACAAATATCCCCCACCCTCCCGCCGGAGTATGGGGGGAGTGGGGGGAGGGTGGGGGAGAGGTGGAGGGAACGGTAGCGACAGCTGGAGGGGATGTCCTCTGTTTTCTCTGCGGCGTTGCTGCCGATGTTGTGATTCCACTTCGTTTATTGGCTCAAAAATGCACCTCTTCTGTGGGCCTGTAGGGTTGCTCTGGAAACAGGTTTTTTGCCAAGCGCATAAATAGCACTGTGTATAGGCCTTGCTGCAGAGCTCATGGGAGCAGGGTATGGCCAGCTACAGAACAGGCCAGGAACATGCACACCTGGACACGGTCACGGTGCCAGGTGTGCAGGGGCCGTAGTGGCAAAGCCAGATTAATCAAGCTCACCCAGCCGTGTCTCACTGTAACCTCTACTGTTCAGCAGGGCCACAAAGCTATGTGGTCATACCACAGATGTGGAGAAATAATCATTGTTTGCAGCCACTCAGAGCAATTACACATTGTAACATGCCAGCGAGTGTAATAATAGATCTGTGCTAGCTTACCTTTTCTACTCCTGCAGAAATGGAATTCCAGGAAAACAGTTGCGCTGTACCCGCTCAAGTGTGCGCTTTGATATGTTACCTGTGATTAGCACCTCGACACCTGTCTTCCAAATGGTTGGTGCAAAAAGAAAAAAAAAAAAAGTGAACAGGAACACAAATCACACAGAAATTAAGTGTAGCACCTCACTTCAGCATCTGCCAATAAAGCAGAGGTCGAATGAACTCAAACAATGCAACAGCTCTCTCTTTTTGTGCTTCTTTTTTTGAGGAGGGGGGTGGGGGTGGGGGTGGGGAGGGGGGGCATGCATTTTCAGAAGAGTGAAAATCAATAGCTGGAACTGGCAGAGACTCTTGATGTGAAAATTGGAAAATGGATATACAGTACAGGGAGAGATGGGGCACAGGGATCTTACAGTGTTACGGGCCTCCTGTCTTCAGGAGGGGGTGTCAGAAGACCAGGCTTCATCCAAACACTCACGTCTGTGAGGAGCTCTGCTCTTTTCAGTGGCTGGGTTTCAGAATCTGCTTGCATTTTACTTAAGGTTTGATCCCTTCAGCCCAGTGTTTTTTTTTTAATGAAAAATACTAATATACAGCCCAGTGCTAATGTTCAGTTGCTAATATATGACAGTGTATATGAAAGCCCCATAGCCACTGAGCCCCAGAGCTGAGGGATAATACACAGCTGAGAACACATAGCTCTTTCTCATGCAGAAAAACAAGGAAGAGCAGAGTGTACTCTACTATACACAATAGGGTGCACGTTGTCATGATTATTGGCATGGCAGTGACGCAATCGCTGGGTACCGGGTGAAGCCAAATTCCGTCAGCATCACTGAGGGCCAATAATCACAATAACACACACTCTCTTTGGTATTATTGCTTTTATAAAAGAGATTCACAGATCCAATTTTAAATGGCAATCAAATACTTAAATCTAAAACTGGAAAAAAAAATCTTAAATCTAAAAATCTATAAAACCGTAACTATAAACTATAAATAAAACATCTTCATTACTCCAAAGAAATTAGTCTGCTACATTATCAATTACATTACATAACTATCTGACTAATTAAAGTGAGACCAGAAAAATACAGTACTAAACTTAAATTTCATTTACAGATATATCTGATCTATTGGGAACAATTTGTAAGGACTGCATAAGTCAACGCTAGGCCACCAAAGTAGCTAGCTGACCAGCTAGATGATCTGTCAACTCACTTATGTCCCCTTACTGGTTAAAAATGACTCACCTCCTACTTTGTGAGCTAGCTGAGAGCAATGCATATTTACATATAGTTCTGTATTACAGTGAATGTTAACTGCAGTTAGTGAAGTGAACTATGATTATATTATTAAATGTGTAAAACTGTTGCTCTGTTTCAGCTGCTGCTAGCTAACTACACCAGGCACCGTCACTGTGTACCTCACTGATTGGCAATTGATTGAGCTGTTATCCTGATTGATAGCATGGCTGGAATGTCAAACTGACCGATCAGATTGGATGGTCAAAACTATCTGTTGTATAATAAAGTTTGAGGGAGAGTGTGAGGAGGAGGATTTGGGCAGTCAATATGCACTGGGCACATGACCCAGTCTCTGTTCACTTCCAGGACAGCTGAGCATTGTCTGGTTAAAGCCCAGTGGAGTGATCATAGTGGTATTAAGGCTAAATCATCACACACCAGACAGCACTGAGGTCAAACAGTGAGCCGATGACGGGCCAGGAGAGGCCCTTGAATAATCTAGATCTGTGATAGACACCTTGAGGGTTTTAATTACCCATCTTTCTGTACAGTGCATGGTGTTACTTATCAGTCATCGGATTGCATCCAGCTGGCTAAAAACCATTGGCTTCATTCTGATATTCCTCTCTCTCTGACATACCTACAAACACAAATACACACACACACACACACACACACACACACACACACACACACAACACTGTCTCTCTCTTTCATATACACGCGCAGACACACATGCATGCACACACACATACGCACATGCACACACACATATGAACACTGTCTCTCTGTCACACACACACACTAACACACACATGAACAGTGTCTCTCTCTCTCTCTCTCTCTCACACACACACACACACACACACACACACACACACACACACACAGGCGTGCATGATGGATCCTATCCCGGAGGATTACACAGCTGGAGTTGACGAAGGCGACAGATGAAATGACTACGGAATTCGAGCAGGGGTGCAGGGGGAAGAATCCGTGCCTCTCTCCTCAGTGGGCTGTCAGACACCTTCCCCCAAATCCTGATTGATCCCGTCCTGTGCGTCTCTCCCACCGTCGCCACGGGAAAGGTCCGGATTAATGTTACCCGCCGCATTGGGCGACGTGGGGAGGTGCCGGGGGGAGACAAACTGCCGCATTACTCCCAGATGGAAACCCCCCCCCAAAAAAAAAGTTTCCCACATTTGTTTTTCATTCCGACTCTGTTGACTTGTTAGTCTGTGACGCAGCGATCAGTGATGGAGCCGCGTGAGGCCGTGTGCTGCTGTTCTCCCTTTTGCAGAAACAGAGCCTTGCATCTTGCTTTTGCAGCATGTGTGTGAGGTAGAGAGCGGAAGGGAACAGACAGGCGTGAATGGGAGTTTGGATGCACGGCTTGCGTGGGTTCAGTAAAAATGTTTAGTGATGCGGTGTCATGCCTTGAGCCAGATGCAGCGTGAAGCCTTGGGGATGGGTGCAGTGATGAAGGCCTGGGGCTCTGTGCATTCTAACAACTCAGTACTGTATGCATTTTAACAGCTCTGTGCTCTATGCATTCTAACAGTTCTGTACTGTATGCATTGTAACAAGTTAGTGCTGTATGCATTCTAACAACTCAGTGCTGTATGCATTCTAACAACTTTGTGCTGTGTGTATTCTAATAAATCTGTGCTATATGCATTCTAACAGCTCTGTGCTGTATGCATTCTAACAGCTCTATGCTATATGCATTCTAACAGCTATGTGCTGCAAGCATTGTAACAGTTTGGTGTTACATACATTGTAACCTCTTGGTGCTGCATGCATTGTAACAGCTCGGAATGCATTGAAATGGCTCTAAGCTTTATATAATATAACAGCTTGACACTAAATGCATGCAAACAGTTTGGTTCTGTATGCACAGCAACAGCTCAATGCTGAAATTAGGGTAAGTCCTATAGAATTCATGTGGCGGTCAGTATTTGTCATCAAGGTGGGGGAACCTGTTCTCACTTCTCACAATGCCTTCAGCATGGTCACTGTGAGTGTCTGCCTTTCCAGTGAAGCAGAGACATGTCCACATGCTCAGATATGGCTAACGTGCACAATTTTTGGAACAACACAGCAGAGATTTATGCAGTACCTGTATATCCCAAGAGAAATACAAAGCTGGGTCAGCCATACCAATGCTGGATGCCAACTGTGGGTTTTCCTTTGTTGTTAAGAAATAAAGGAGAAATCTGTTTTTTTTTTTTTTTTTTGTGTGCCTCCAACCAGAGAAGGAAGGATCAAGAGCATATTTGGCAGTTGTCCAATGCCTTCATTGTAACACATCTGTTCCTGACACCTAAATCCATGCTATATATTGGCTCTACCATGAAGCTGGTTCTGCTCATTTCATTTTTACAAAGGCATCTCACATTCCTTCTCATTGCAGGAAGATGTCATATATTTTATGTGCTTCCACTTAATGACCACATCCTTGCTTTCTGCATATGACAGGTTTTTATACTATGACATAGCACTTCCTGACTGGTCTGCTCAAGCTGAGAGGGCAAGCACAGCATCTTATTTGTAGCTGAAGCTGGAAGTCTCTCTCATTCTTTGTCAAAAGCATGAGACTTGTCAGCACTTTTTTTCACCCTCAGAGTGAAACCTGAGAGGAAGGTGATGGAGGGGATGTTATGAGTCACACTTTTGTTCGTGGGCCAAAATCCGAATGGACATTGGAGAAAGGAAGACATCCAAATATGCGCGCTGCAGCTTTGCTTTGAGTTACAGGCTGTCACAGGAGATATACTGAAATGTGTGAGCCTCTGCCAACCTTTTGGAGACTGCAGCAAAGGATCATGGGAAGCGGTCCCCTCCCTGCAGTTTTTAACTGACTGACAGCTCTACAGCAAAGAAGGACAGGAAGTTGTTGCTAAACAGTGGCAATGAAAAAAAAGCTCCCCAGGTTTCATTTTCACTTTTTGTCTGTTGTTTCCTGAAATGACCTAAGCAACGCAAGTGTGATGTGAACTGTCAGCTCAGCATGGCTTCTCTGGGGGACATTCTCCTGTTGTCTTCCTGAGATTGTCATCTTGGAGACAAGTTCAATGTCCTTGTGCTTTTCATTGCCGGCCCTGATAACAGTGGGCTGTGGGCTCTGTTCCCAGAAAACTGCCAGCTATTTCTTGGCTCTCAGCATCCCAGAGACAGGCCTGGATGATAGACCTGGTTCCACTGACCTCCTGTCTACAGGGGGTGCTGTATGCATATATCACTCTCCATCGTGCTACAGATTTTGGCATGAGCTTCTGTGAGACATCCAAGCATGGCCACAGTCCCAATACTTACTTGTTAGGGAAGCCATCAAATACAGTCACAGCTCTTGCTCTGTAGCTCTAAAGCATAATTTCTAAGCAGTCAGTCTGATTCTTCTTTACTGTGTCATAGCATCTAGACAAGGTCTGCAAGACAAATGCATAAAATAATCCCATTCCCTTCCTATGTAAATACCCTTATATTTGTGTAGAGTGACTCATGTTCAAGGTGAAAGATTTGTATGAACCATTGTACACATTGGTAAACTTTGTGCTGGAGTTTATATTGGCTGCTGGGCCATTCACATGAAGTTCTAAGTTGGATTTGAGCAACAGGATGTAACATAGGGGAAAGAAATGGAAAATTAATCTACCCATATAATGTTGTACTGCTTCCAGTAGTTTGTTTGGAGGGTACGAGTTAGAGGAACCTAAATGCCAGTACCATCACATACTGTAAAAAGACCATTTCCTTTCCATGTCGATGAATCTGCTTCATCTAGAGACTTAGCTCAACTCTCCAGTGAATATCTATATCTGCTCTTACTTTTTTAACCCTTTGAGATATTTTGACTGTATAATAATTGGTTGCTAATATGTTGTGTGGTTGCATATATTTACTTTTTCACCTTGGTGCTCCTGCTAGTTATTTTAAGCATGCGATTTGATTCTAAAGCCCTTGGTGATTGGATGAGCAGGCATTTTGTAAGCTGTGCATGTGTGGAGGTCATATTCATTGATGTAACGCACTGGCAGTTTTATTAGGCGTCTCCTCTAGGCTGTCTAAGGGAAAGAAAACAGGGCCCGGTCCAACAAAAGCACAGAGCCCTTGTGCTGATCCGCGGATTCCTAATCTCCACATTCTTGGCTTGGCTTGTTTTTTCCCGCAGTGTTGCAGATCAGGTTATATCTTCAACATCCATTTCCCTTCATCCGTCACGACACAAGTCACGCCAGAGAAAGCAAACAATGGATAAGTGAGCTGAGTGAGGCTGAGCATTGCCTTGTTTTTTTCTTTTTTTTTCCCCCCTTTTTCTATTTCTTTCTCGACTAAGACAGAATGTCCTTTTGATTTGTATTAATCGGTCCCGGGATGAAGGCCTTGTTACATCTCTCTGCAGTTTCATCCATCTCCCTGCCGTCAGGTCGCCTTGGGGGTCGATCGGTGTGACCGTTTCCCACCTTCCTGATTGGACACGTCATCGCAGTGTTGAGCCGTGCGACCCCCAGCCAGTCGAGCCCAGACTCTCCAGCACAAGTGTCAACCGTTTTTCGGTACCTGGACTCCAGACCTTAATGAGATGGAGTTTCCGATCAACGCACATTTCTTTGTCAGGTTGTCATGATGTGCTGGTGACCCCCCACATACACACCTTCAATCAGGAGAAACAGTGGCTTACCTGTACTCCTGAGATGCTGATTCATTGCAAATCCAGTGTTTTTTTTTTGTTGTTTTTTTTTTTTTTTTAAATTCCAACAGCAATGCGTGATGCACAGGGTTACTCTCTCTTCCTGAGGGTCTGTAGAACCAGCGCCGGCCTCTTGAGTCACCAGACCCTGGCAGCTGTTCTCCTTGCTTTGAGGCAAAGATAGTGAAAAAGAGTTACTCCCTTAAGAGACATCATTGCCAAACCTTACTATTTCCTTTTAAAAGCTATCCGATTACAGCTTAGCTATGTTCTCCGGAAAAGGTCACCCAAAACTTGTGTTTGGTTGGCTGTTTTACACACTCGTCAGTCAGCTATGTATCATGCCTGGCGTAGCTGGTACCAGGCCCAGCACGATGGGGTGCTTAGGGGTGCACTGCACCCCCAGACGGACATCAGTGCACCCCCAGTTGTCTACTTATATCCTGATGTCTACATAGCATTTATGTCTTTTTGTGCACCCCCGTGGATTGCAGTTGCGGCCCTTTGTATTTTCTCCTGGCATCGAGCCTGGCTGGTACATCCAGCTGAACAATTTCTTTAAGGTTAATCTTTCTGGAGAACAGTCACAGATGTCCTTGCAATCAGTCATGATTGATTTTTAATTGAAATCGATCCATACATTTATGTAAAGAAAGGGAGAGAAAAGATGTTGAATGAGCTGTGCTAGATGCTTGTCACTACTAGCGTTTTCTTTCAAAAGTGTGCCAAAGTGTGAGACCCATGTTGTAATGGACACATCCTGTCCCACTAATGCCTAACCAAGCAATGTTGTGAGTGATTTTTGAGTGAAACTGTCTTCCCCGTATGTATTAAACAAATTTCATGTATTTCACAATGCTCAAAAGTAAAAAAAAAAAAAAAAAAAAAAAAAAAAAGCCTGTCCTGCTTTGGCAAAAGACATTAGTTTCAAACTTTATTTGAAAGCATTTTTGACATAATCTGTGCTGTTTTCTTTCTTTCTTTTCTTTTAAACACTTGCGGTTTGGGGAAAGTTAGAAAAAAAGATTCACTCTCTCTATACCAGCACAGCAGGTGGACGTGGTCGGTAAGACAGGATAAAAGAATTTAAACACCACAAATTTCTCTCTGGCATTTCTAAAAGACTCCACTAAATTACCCATAGATGGCTGCTAATGACAGGGGCTTCTTTGAAGTACAAAGAAAAATAAGGCATTGATCCATGTCAGAGTCTAGTCTTGCCTACATTCTATTAGAATTATTGAGAATAGCGGATTGTCCTTCTCTGAGTCAGAAGCCTCTCTGAAACGATTTGAAAGAGGGAAGTTATGGCACTTTAGTTTGCATTGGTGATCCAACTTTCTAAGGAAATCTGAAGTATGAAGCTTTCTCCTGCTTTGTTATTAGTACTTAGATGATGATGCGCTTGCTAATTCATATTGATCCAGGAATATGGAAACTGGGAAATTGTGAGAAGAATAGCATTTGGGGAGAATTGTTGACTCTAAGAGTTATTCTACTGAAATGACTAAGATTGTCCATCGGAAAATGTGCAATGTCAAGTCTTTCTCTTGATTTGCTCATGAAAGGGCAAACCTCTGAATTAGCACAAAGGGGTGGTGATACAAACTCACTGCCTGTCTAGCCTGATGACAAAACGACAAACGTCGTTCCCTTTTATAACTAATATGCATAGTTGGCAATGGGGCGTGGCTAAAGTTGGAGCACGGTTAAAGTGCCTGAAGTTTATAAAAGATTTAACTCAGGCCGAGACCTAGACCTCGACTTCATCTAAATTGTGTTCATTTTCGTTTTATTAAGGCCCTGCAAAAATGGCCATCAAGCATAGCTGACCCACCTGCACTGTCCTGTCATACGAAGGCTAATGTGGGCATTGCCCTGAAACAGGGGTAGTTAGGGGCATTTTGGTTGTGTTGAAAGGACCCCTACTGTAGCATATCTGCTTCCTCATAAAAGCTATGTCAACTATCAGTGTGCTTCGGATCATAACATGACAGAAAATGTAACAGAAGTCATAGACGGATATAGATTTTAGCATCTCCAGTGCAGATGATGGTGCTAAGGATGCTGCATAAAGTCTTCCCTTGCACAAACTGCTGCCAATTATTAGCCATATGTTCTTTTTTTAGTTGATTCTTCCTTTAATTACGCAACTTCAAATAATAATAGTAATTATTAAAACGCTAAAATGCAGATTAGAATAAAAAGACGTGAAAGAAAAAATATGCCCAGGGGTATTTGCTGCATTATGCACAAAGACAAAATAAAAAGGCTCACAGCCTTGCCAAAAAAGGAGAAAAAAAAGAAAAATCACAAAATAGAAGGAAAAGAATCTCCCTGGAAATGCCCATGTTTGGAGAATTCACCCAGATTCTGCAGCAAAGCATAATGGGATTGCAACTGCCAAATCGCAACATATTGTGTTCAATGTGTGACAATGAAAAGAGAGGTCATCACGGTACAAAAAGGAAGAAGAAAAAAAACATTGAAATGCACAAAATGCGATTTAAAATGCTCATTTCCTTTTTGTTGAGGTTATGTTGCTGATACTGGATTGTAATCTTGACTGAGGTCTTCTCTGCCTCGAGTGAAGGTGATGGAGTGCTCTTACTCTTTACCTTCCTGAGTGCCTTTCAAAACCCTCTTATTTTGATTGCTTTCATCTAAATTCCGTTTTAACCGTGAACAAAAGCTTTAAATAGTTGAGCATTGTTGTACAAAATGTTCTGAACTAAAATATGTGTGATATACGTGTGCATTTTGAATTACAGTATTTAGTCTCTTGCTTGAACTTGCTACTTTTTTTAAAAAATGGAAGTGGTTTCATTTTTTCTTCTGCCCACTCACTTCATTAAGTCTTTGAAATCAAGAATGGGAAATATTACATTTGGTTGGCATACTTTACAAAAAAAAAAAAAAACTTGTAATAATCGCTCCCTTGTAATGTTCAGCCTTCAGAATTATTTTGGCTGATGAGTTTCAGCTCAGACAAGGTCAGAAACTTCACACCTGCCTATTGAAGATATGGTTGAAGTCTCCTGACGTTTTTTCACTGCTTCACTGAATGAATGAGAAAGATTGCTTACCGATGTCTCTTTGCCATTATAGCAATTCAGCATGTCTGCCATCTCCCCCTGCTGCCACCAGCCTCTGGTCTTGTCTCCAGGTGGTAGCATTCTGCATCCTACCTGACGCCAGAGAGTCAGTGAATGCTGTCCGTCAACCACAAAAGGGGGAACGAGCTCCCTGCAGACAGAGATGGCACCAGACAAACCATTCCTTGTACGTTGTGTCTCTGAAATCGTTCTCAATAAAGGTAGATTGTTACCTTTGGTTGAGATACCAGTTGTGCCTTTATTAAGGGTTGGCAGATTTGGCCTTGACGAAATTCCTGGAGGCTGTAGACAAACAGCTGGGTACCATTCATTGATTCTCCAATCAAAAACTTCCCCTCAGCCAAGTATCATAGCGGCCTTTTTTCACTGCTGTGTGTCTGTAGTTGTTGTATATAATAACTGGTGTTTTTTCTTTCCTTCTCCTGTACACTCCATGCCTCTGTGAGCCGGTGGTTCTCTCTTTCAGACTCCAATATTTTGTTTCCTTTGTTGACCGAACACAAAGCGGACTTAATATGTTGTATCTGCTAATGCATTCCTTCCCAGCTGACCGCGGCCGCAGTGCCTTTTTTCCTTTCATTGAACACTAATCCTGCTGCAAGATAAGAGCCATTACAGCAGGGACGTGTGCCGGCTTCGAACTCGGAGACTTACGAGAGAAACGGGGCCCTTGAGAGGAAACTAATCAGAAGAAGTGGCATATTTGCACGCATGCAATGTTAATGTTGCGCTTCTCCCTTGCCATTCCGCATTCCGTTTTTTAATAGATTGAGGAAATATTTATATAAAGATGATTGGCAGGAATGAAGTGTGAAATGGGAAGGGGGGGGCGGAGGGGGAGCGTTGATCTCCGACACAGGAGCGCTAACACAGCTCTCTCTGATAGGCTGTCTGAATTTTAATTTCCAGCAAAGCTGTCTGTGATAGGCATTCACCAACAGCATGAGTCATGTTAAAAAGCTCTCTGTTTAAGCCAGCAGAAAGCAAGAGCATGGAGCAGGGCATGTTTTCATGTTGGCATTAAAAGCTGCTCTCAGTTTAGGCTGCGACATTCAAAACACGCTGTTCATTGGAAATGCTTTTAAATCGGTGCGCTAATAGCTCATGAAACATGTATGAAATGTGTATACATATTCTGATTTATGGTTCGAAAGCTTTCATATACAGTTCTGTCAGAAGTAGGGCATATAACAGGTTCAAATAGAAGAAGCTCAGATCAAAGGTTATTTATGTGGCGGTATAAAAACGTGTTCAGTATTAAAATATAGCTGCAGCCTTGATTCATTTTTTTATCATTAAAAAATGTGTGTGTGTGTTATTTTGTATATTCTCTGTGTGTGCACACATGGATGTGTTTTTATAATGTATATTTTATATGTACTGCTGTGTGTGTGTGTGCACAGGTGTGTGTTTGTCTAATGCATGATATTTTGTATGTACTCATATGTATGAAAGAGTGCGTTTGTATAAAATATGATATTTTATACACACAGTGTTGCGTGTGTGTGTGTGTGTGTGTGTGTGTGTGTGTGTGTGTGTGGGTTGTGTGTACCATTCATAGACAAGGAGAGTAAATTACATAACAAAGGTGCACATATGCATTATTCAGTTACTTTTGCAAAAACATTTCTGCACTGAAATATAAATGGCAAAATTGGATCTGCTATTACAGAACTCATTTGTAAGTCAACACATCTATCCGTGTGTCTCTGGAGTCACTGGGCATTAAGGCACACAATGGGCAGCACATCTGTACCAGAATCTGTTTAGCCACTGCCCCCCCCGACAAAAAAAATTTCACAGCTTTGCTCAAGGAAATTCAAATTACCTTTAATGGCCGAGCTTATTAAGGTCCTTGATTGGGTTTCTATGTAACATTTCCAGTGACAGAAATTAGTAGTTATATATATATTTCACCATGCTGAAACTCAAATGAGACTGGAAATGTAGATGCACATAATGAAACTCCAATTCACACTTGGCTCCTGTGGCCATAAGTTGGAGTAGGAACATGCTGTAAACAGATGGCCCTTGTGATGTACCACTGGCTCAGTTGTACAGAAAGGGGGGTTTGTCCTGGGGGGAGGTTTTCCTGGGGGGGAGGATGGGGGGGTGCTGGACAGTTATAATTTTTGAGTGCAATGTTACAGCCATTGTCCACTCGTTGTGGGTTCAAGGGGGTTGTCATGACAGCTTTCTGTAATGGATTTGTTGGGAGAAGGTGCTCAGATCTGTGTGCAGAGGGAAGTGCGTATTCTGAGGAGGATCGCGGGCACTCAGTTTGTGTGATGGGACTGTCCTGGGGCAGAGGGGGTATTGGGGGTGCTGTTTAAAAACGCAAATTGCACATTGTCAGGTGCTACGGCTGACTGGGAACTGCTGAAGGGGGTTTGCTGCCTCCACAAGTGCAGAGATTACTCTCCTGCCCTGAAACGGAGAGACACCATTTACTATCTGCTGCCATATTAGGGATTATCTTCCCTCAGAAGGTTGAAAGCAATGAATATTATTACATCATGTATTCCTTCAGTACCGGATAAGGGAAACCATTCAGAGTAAGGGTCTGGCTTCAGGGTACGACAGCAATATCCCGGTATTGTTATTATTGTTGTAATTGTTATTGTAATAATACTACTACTATTTACCATTACTACTACTACTACTACTACTAATTAATAATAATAATAATAATAATAATAATAATAATAATAATAATAATAATAATAATAATAACGAACACAGAGGGGTACACTTGCAATCCACAAGGGGCACAAAACATTTAAATAAAATAAATACTATGTCTACATCAGGATATAAGGAGACAACTAGGGGTGCACTGAGGTCCATCTGGGGCTGCAATGAACCCTTAAGCACCCCCATAGCACCAGCCCTGGTTGCAATGGTTGTGTTTTTACTCTCTCCTCCTGATAAATTTGCTGGCCTCATTCTAACAGGCTGTTAGGTAACTTTCTTCAAGCCCGTCACTCTAAGCACAATCCTGCTTCTCGGGGGCCCAGAGAGGGCCAAAATGTCTGCCTCACGCTCCGCGGGGAGTGCCATGCTAGTGTAATCTGCCGCCAGTCAGCATCACGTTTGACACCGGGGAGAGGAGCACCTGAGCGCTAATTCATTCACGCCGTCTGCAGGAGTGCAGCACCCAGCACCGGCTCCGCGCGCATTATTCCTCTCACGACTCTTTTCCTCCTGAAGTTTGGAGGTGCACAAACATCCATTAGCAAGCGCGTTTTTCTCAGCAGCTCCCCCATTACGGGCAGTAACAACTCGCTTCCAGATTGAACACCCGTAGGGACCCCACCGCAAACATCAACCCACAAATTGGATTCCTTGCCTCTCACCGCTACCGCTGCTGCCACCGCCGCTGTCTCAAGGATAAATTCTGCAGTATTTTCCTTTTTTTTTGGAAAAAAAACACAGGCTCCTTTGATATACATACCACAGGAATGAGAAGTGATGCCAGTTTCCAACAGCAGGTGATGCTCCTATATACATGACACGCTGCATCAGTGCAGAAGCAAAATCACTCCCTGTTACCTCTACCAAACAGTCTTTTATAGCACACGGCCTCTTGAGCATCTTGATGTCTTTTAATTACTTCATTAAAGTTCCACAGAATGAAAACAGACCTTGATAATTCTGCAGTTGGACATAATTATATCATAATTATAAAGGGGTGGCAGTGTAACATGGTGGCAGGGCTCTTAACAGAAAGGTTGCTCGTTCAGTTCCCCACTGGGGCACAGCTCTTGTACCCGTGGTCAAGCTACTTAACCCAGAATTGTCTCAGTAAATATCTAGCTGTATAAATGGATAGCATGTAAAAATTGTAACCTATGTAAGTCACTGTAGATAAGAGCATCTGCTCTGTGATAATAATGTAATGTATTTCATTTGTTGTTTTATGCAGAGGGGTTAGAACGGGGCTGACTGGAATCATAGCGCACATCTGGGCCCTGGACAGGTAGGTGGTTGTCCCACTAAGTGGAGGCCTGGCTGTACCAGGATCCCCACTAGGCTTTTCCTCAGTGGTTCACAGAGCCTCAGTCATAACGCTCTAATTCACTTATTAATGACACGTGCCTTGCTCCACCTCGCACTGCGAGTGCCCCTTAATGAGCCTATTTGCATGCTAGTGGCAGCTTGCCATCACTAGAGCTCTGAGCCACGTTTGTTTTCTCCACGTCCATTTATGTTCCTGCAAAATTGAAAAGGAAAAAAAAAGTCTTCTTGATGGAGTGTGTTTTGCCCACAGCTTCCATGCCATCTGTAGACAGAACACAACTATTTCCCGTTCGTCCCGTCTAAGGATATAGCCTTCTGTCAAGACCATTCTTATCACCTGTTGTAGAAGGCAAAGGGCCTGTCACTCTTACTGCATCCATGCCTTGCTGCAGTTTCTTAAATTCCAAAACGGTTAAAAAGGTACAACAGTGGCAGCTGTGGATGCATTTCATAAATACACCCTACTGTGGTGTAACCACTCTTGTGACTGGGTGGTGATAGTGCTCTCAGGCCTTTTGAACCCCTACAATGGGTGAAGCTATAATGTACTTTACGGTGATTGGCCAATTGAGTCCACGATTGACAAAACATGGCTGCTCCGCCCAAAATTCCATTTGTGAAGCTTCACCCTCCAATCTCTTGTGTCTATCACTGGTGAATGATGGATTCTATGATGTTGAGCCAGAGGTAAAGCAGGATGCTTTACTAGTAATAGGTTCTCTGCTGGCTCATGATATTGTCCCATTGAGCTAGGTCTTCTACCTGAGCTGGTCCAGGGATAGGACCTAACCATTATTACCCATAACTACTCATTCAAACTCTGACGCATGTACTGGCCATCTTTCCACATGTTTACGTGATAAGCAGTCATTCACTTGCCATTGACCAACTGACCCTGGATGCCTGGTCAGGCATCCTTTGTTCCTCTGTCTTTGCATTTATTAGATGACTGAGTGGGTGTCTTCAGTAACAGGGTAGCTCAGTGATGAACGTGTCCTGGCGGATGCTAAATTACATCCAACGCAGCTTATTAAAACCGGTGATTCATTCTGAGCACCGGGCCTCGCACAACGCTAATACATCCTCAAACTTATATTAATCTTCATAATGTTGAGTGATTTATGTCATTCTTTAATAGGCAATCGTAAACGCAAGTGCAGACGCAGATAAAAGTTGACTTTTTGCTCTAGAGAATTCTGACCGAAGCAGACCCAGGAGGGAAAGGTGAGTCATGCCGTTACAAATCAGCAGAAGTCATTTACAGTCTACTGGCTACATCTTTAAAAGCACATCAGTTAGTTGTCATTAAGGCAGGAAATAGGTGCCCGTTATATCCAATGACATTCTGTTCTGCTGCAAGACGCACCACTTCCCATGGTTTCTTTGAATTTGGAACAAGTGGCAGCTGCAAAAACTACTCTCATGCAAATATTTCTGGGAAATATTAATCAGATCACTCCCAAGCTCACCGAGATCTCCTTAGGTGTGAGAACGCATGGCACTGCTAGGGAAAGAGCCATAGGTTTTCTGTTGTGAGCAGATATTTAGCTCCTTCTTCCCAGCCCCCCCCAGCCCCCCCGTCTACAGGGTTCCTCTTAGTAACAGGAGATTCTAGTGCTGCTTGTGTTTGTGTGGTTACTGTAGATATTCAGATATACATCTACTTTAGACCACACCCCTACAAGAATGTTCATGATGAGCCAGCTATTCAGAACACTTGTAGCATCAACAAAGGCAGAGACAGAATTTCCAGTGCGATAAGCATTAGATGACTGATCTGGTCTGTGTACAGAAATCTAGTTATGGAGCTGTCAGTCATAAGGTAGAGAAGGACAGCATTGTTATCTTGTATGAAAGTAGAACATCTTTGATAGAACTCATCCATGTTTGGGGGGGAGAATGAGACCGTGCTGAGAAAAACCAAGGTGGCGTGCAGTATTCCTCCAACGTGTTTCAAACATTGTGCCAAGGGTCACCAGGTGGGCAGAAAACCAAAGGAAAATGCTCTCAAGACAGAGACTGCCAAACTCCTGCAGGGTGTTAAAAGGGGGTAAAGTAAGGAAAAAAATGCTTTATCAGAGAATGGATCAGGAGAAAACAGGGCCAATATCCTGGAGTCATTCAGTGTCCTGTGTGAATGGTTTCATGGCAGGGAGATAAACGACTGAAAAGGAAAAGGATGGATGAACAGTGAGATCCTTTATCACCTATCTGGAGAGGAAGAGAAAAGCACTTCCTCCCCCCAGGTAAAGGCTTTCCAGAACGATGGTAATGATAGCAAGAAAAAAACAAACAAGCGTGTTTCATGCTCAAGAATGGCATGACCTCTCCTGAAATGAGCTGTCTGTGTTTACATTATGATATTGGTTTGTGTCACAGGCACTGGTTCTCTGAGTGAGTCAGATATCTTCCATTTCACACGATATTAACAGTAACCAACAGCAGTGTATCATAGTGGTAAGGAGCGAGGCTCATAACCAAAAGGTTGCTGCTTCAATTCTCTGCTAGGACACTGCTTTTGTAGCCTTGGGAAACCCACAATTGCCTCAATAAACATCCATCTGTGTGAATAGATAAAATTATAACCTACTGTATGCAAGTTTCTCTTTAAAAGAGCATCTGCTAAATGACAATAATGTAATGGAATGTAACCACATGTGCCACTGAAGCTGCAATAAACTGACATAATTCAAGTTAAAGATGGTGTGCAAGGAGGCAAGAGAAATAGGCCCATGTAGGATCTGAGTTACAGAGCCCCTGCTTACCAATCCACGGCTAATTACCACTCTACGCTTTCTCTCAGAGTTTACCTTTTATTTATATTATATTTACACTTTTATATTGTATTTTTAGCTTTTATTGATGCTCCCCTGTCCATTCTATTACTTTTGATTGCTTGGGGACACCGTCTGTGCTCCCCAGTAAAATTTGAAAATTATCGTAGTATACTTGCCTTTTGTCAGAGTGCACAAGTTAACTTGTGGTAGGGCTTGAATGTATTATGCTCACACTCACTGGTCTGGGAGTGTTGTTAGCCTGGTCTGACACTGTCGCTCGTTTAAACTGAATGGATACACTTATGTTCTATTGTGATGGAAGTTGCTCTGGATAAGAGCATCTGCTAAATGCATGTAATGTAATGTACTGTAATGTCAAATTTCTGTGCCTGACCAACACTCCCCTTTTTTAGAATAACTTCTGCACATAAGCTGCATCAGGCTTAATTTTCTTTACTCCCCTCAAAAATTCTTTCTAAAGTGCTTCGGTCCCATTCAGCAATTTAATCTCAGGTACACAGGGGGAGAGAGACATTTTTGTCAGCAATTTCCGCAAGATAATGTCAAACCATTTACTACATATATTGAGTTATTTCATGCAGTCGTGCAAAGTCTTTTGTGGCACTTTTCAAAATTACAGCCATGAAAACATTAAGGGAGTGGCTTGCTCTACTGTCAGATGGCAGTAGTTGAAGTATTTAAAAGAGCAAGATATCCAAGTCAAGGATATTTAAAGTTTTTAAAAGGCCATTATATTCAGTCTCCTAGTGGAAAGAACAGAACGTGGCAACAAAATGACAGTTAACAACAAAATGGGCACTCACAACATTTTAATTAGCCAATTAGTTGCAAGGCTATGTCAGCAAAATTACATTATCAACGCTTTTTGTTTATTGCACACATTCTATGTTCCTCTACACCTGTCTGTTTATGTCTTTATTACATGCATAAATATCCTTGTTGTATGTCATATATTTCTTTAATGTGTCACTGAATTTATCATGCATCTATCAAAGTAGATACATTAATACGGTACTGTTGTTTTTAATTTTGTACTTGCACTGATATACAGACATCATGGTTGTCTCTGTAAATTATTAATTTAACTGTTAATCACCTCCCTGTGTCTCTGTTACATACATGCATATTATTTTCACACATTCCTATCTTTCCTGAATACATTCTTACAAAAAATCAATAGGTCATTATCACTGTATCAGCTGTTTTGGACTTGGACACACAAATGCTCTTACTTACAGCAAAACTGAAAGATTTTGTCACTGCCCTTGAAGAACACTGGCTTGTCTTCAGGAGGACACAGTGAAACTTCATGGTCTCGTTTTGTGGGCACATAACACTGTGCTCTCAGCCTGTAAGAATGCTGCTTCTCAGTCATTCATCATGGACGTGACTGGAAAGAAGTTAGAAATGGCAAAAAGCTTGGAGAATGATGGCCGCATCACGCTGTAGTTCTTATCCAGAGCAGCTTACAGCACAAAAGAACAGAAGTGCATCCACTCAAGTTGAATGAGCAACAGTGCCAGACCAGGCTAACAACACTCCCAGACCAGTGAGTGTGAGCAAACACCATTAAAGCCCTACCACAAGTTAACTCGTGCTAACCTGCTGTGATGCAGTTTCCTCACCTCTTATGGCTATTGCACTGGAGTGGTCTTGACAAAGCGCATCTATTCACTAACTTAGTGCACCAGGACACAGTGCCGGGTCACCACCACTAATCAGCATGTGGAACTTGGTGGCACCTCCTAACCTCTTCCAACCCTCTCCAGGTTAGATTTCCAACAATGATTCAATTCAACAGACTTTATCTGCATTGCAAGATATTTCAAGCATTGCCAAAGCAGAACAACTATAAGTTATATAACTTGTTACATAAGTTATGCTGGAATTATGTTAAATTTGTATGTACTATTTTCTCGATAGTGATGCAGATTTATACATACACACACAAACACATGTACACAGGCATATATAAAACTGGAGAAGTAAAACAGAAGAACTCTTTCTAAATATATATTCATGTATTGTGTTGGCTCTTCAGCTGTGTAACCTTCATAGCATTTCATACTTCTTACACAACTTCCTGTAAACAGACCCAGTGAATTATTGGATATTTCCATTTCTCACAATATGTGGATTTTCACTAAGAAAAAAAAAAGCAAAAGGGCTTGGGAAATGTAAGGTCTATTATTTCCTCCATGAAAACAGAAAACCTTTTTACTTGGAGTACCTGCCATTTTACAAGCCGTACATTCAGAGTGATATCACCCGGGAGGGTGGGCGTATTTTACCTCCACAGAGTGTTGTTTGCAGATAGTGTTTACATACTGTGAAAGGCCTCATCCATGCAAGGTAGAGAGAACATATGGCGTATCCCTAGATTAATGTTCCACTGAACCGAGGACACAAAAGATACATGGATCTACAAACGGGGGGTTTGCTGCTTGCGGAACAGGGTTATCTTGTAGCTAAGCTAATTGATTCCGATGGAATGTTGATAGTGTTGAATTTTGTTAAACATGAGAATACAGAGCAGGGGAACCTGTCCCAAATCTAGCTATTTCAGAACAGAGAGCAGTGTTGACTTGCAGAGAAGGATTTTCCCCAGGGTGTAAAACAGCGCAATGGCAAAATCATGGTCGATAGGAATAACAGCTAAACCCATAAGGTCAGGTGAGAGCTGAATCCATTCACCCAGAACGAGGAGGGGTAGTATTAGGTTATACCCTGTCCTGAAAAGACTTGGTGCGGTGATAGGTTACAAGTTGACCTTCATGACCTCTGTGTTCCTGGTCAGCTTTTCCTCACGATAGGTCACCGTTTCCCTCTTGTAAATTCAACATTCCTGCTGCTATTACTATGAGTATTTATTTCTTACGCAACTGAGGTCAACAGCGGGGTTTCTCAGTCTCACAGAAAAAAAATTCCAACCTTTATCTGACTGGGAGATCCCACTGGAGAATAAAACACATTCTGAAAACCACTGCATACAGCATACAACACGGGTTTTAAAAATATCTGGTATCTTTGGCATGACATGCAGTGCTCTGCTAGGATGTATCACCCATGCAAGTGAGATGCTGCTTTTTTTTAGGATTTGAAAACAAATATTGATTAAATGGCCACAAGTCGGCGGTTACAGTAGAATCGTGTAGGTAGCTCAGAAACGATGAGCCGCCAGGAGAACAGACAACTGGGAACACACAAATTCTTTTGAAAAGCATGATTCTTTATTTTTCCTCTGATTTTGAGCACAGCTAAGCCTTATGTATCTGTCACAGTGCAAATAAACACAATGCCACAAAGAAGAAAATATTTCTTTTTCTCAATTGATAGTATTGTTGAATTTACATGTTTTCTTTTCAGAAAGTGGTTTTGATTTGCTTTGTGGAATCAAAATACCACAAATAAAGGAGTCATTTTTTCCCAAAGAATACAAAGTGTGGCGATTGTGTGGTGAAGTGGAACAGATATGATTTTTTTTTTTTTTTACTTGACAGTGAACAATAACAAATGTGAATTTCATTGTCAAAGCACTGTGATGTGTTTGTGTATGTGTGTGTGTGTATGTATACATTTGTATTTGTGTGTCAATCTGTGCATGAATGAGTGACTATTTGTGATATGTTGGTCTAGTATGCACGCATATGGTGTGTGTTTGTGTGTGTGTGTGTGTGTGTTTGTGTGTGTGTGTGTGTGTGTCTGTGTCTGTCTGTCTGTCTGTCTGTATATGCACATTTTTGTGTGACTGTCAGATAAAGTGTACCTACTGTTCATTTTCAACTGTAGGGTGACATAAGCAAAGTTAAAATGTGACCAATTTCCTTTAGGTTACCCCTAAAAGGCAGGTGGTCGCCCAAACAGTGCTCTCCATTTTGACACATGACATGCTAGGATATGCTGCCCAGTGTTTTGCCTGGTGGCTGCAGACAAAACATTATTTAAGAGGCTTAAAGTACAGAAATCCATGCTTTCCAGAGGGCTGCATTTTAACTGGGAGCTGCACTTTGAATGTAGTCTGTCTCCAACTGCTCAGCTGTGTGGGATATACTGTATGTAGTGCCACTTTGTGTTGAACCCAGTGAAAACTTCACTGCTGACAGTGTGCATGACCTGTCATGCTCTCCTGGGATCCAGGGGCATGATGGGAGAATTCTAGGGGGACGGTGTGATCCACTGCCTCACCACTTCTCCAAATCCAACTCATTTTAATTTTCAGCACCAGTGTTGGTGTTTGTGATAACGTGTGGACTGCATCTTTGAGCCGCTGTTTGGTAGTATTTTAGTCATTTCAGGATGAAGGTCAAACTCTGGGCTAACCCCCCTCCCCACCCTACCCCACACACACACACACACACACACACACACACACACACACACACACACACACGCATGCACGCACGCGAACGCGCATACACACACACACAAACACACACACACACATACAATCTCCACTACCCTCCTCTCATCTCCCCTTCTGTTTAGCCACTTTGTTTTGTCTAACCACTCTCAGATGTTCGGACACTAAATAAATAAATAAATACACGAATAACAGAGATCAGAGCTCAAGAGTATGCTCCTCATTGAAATACTGGCACAGCTCCGTTTAGGGGTGCCCATTCATACTTCATGATCTCTGATCTGCAAGGGGATTTTCTCCTTAAGTTGTTAACAAAATTATCCATTGCAAAGGGGATTACAGAGTTTTAATCTTCACAGGGATTTCATTTTACGCTTAATGTACAGTGTCATCCTGCTGCTGGTTTTATCAGCCCAACCTTTATATTCGCACACAATGAGTCAGGCAACGGATCCTCAGCAGACAAAAGGGGCCCGCAACACAGCCAGGGGTTGGATTTTTTTCCTCTGTGTTAGCAGTGTCCCGCTGGGAGTAGCTTGCTCTTTGTCTTTGAGGAAATTATACTTCATAAAAGTGCTCCAGATCCAATTGATAGTGTGCCCCTGGATCTTACTGGATTTTTACAGGCAAACAAATGCTGGCATATTTGTCACAGCCCTCCTGTGGAATATGAAATCTCAACACTTCTTGCATACTGTTGGATTCCTGTTACAAAAAAGACACTGAAAGATAATGCAGTGGATGTACAACTCTCACAAGAGAGAATACAATGTATGACTTTCTGAAAACCTTTTAATCATCTTCCCTTATATCTGTGTTATGGGATGAACATGTTTTGACTTTTTTTTTTTTTTTTTTGGGGGAATGAGATGAAATTCAAAGGACACTGCATTGGTACGATGATTCTCAGTCATTTCCTCTCCCTGGCCTGTTCTGAGGTTGCTATAGCAACATGCTTGCATCTCATGCTGAAGCACAAGTTAAGCCCCACATAACACTTCAACTTGACGGAATCTTCGCACAATATGGGCGCTTGCTAATGTCTCCTCTGTACCGAGTGTTTTATTAGTTTTCGTGTTTGCACTTTGTGACCATGAAAGTGACATTACTTAAGAAGGTGCTAAAGGATATGTCTCCTACACTGCATTTTTTGTCAGCCAGTGTTAAGAAGCATTAGACCAAAGAATAAGAATATATATATATATATATATACATACATACACACACACACAGTCCTGAATGTCTCCAAATGGCTGAAACAAAGTACAGGCTGTTAATCCTGAGTATTTGGTTCCACTCTAATGGTAACAAAGGGAAGGAAATCTTACTCCAGATTTTTTCAATAATTTTACATTACTTTCACTTTACCTTATTGGGTTAATTTCACAAGGACAGTGATCAGCATGATCAGCATTTATGTAAACATGCCAGAATTAACTAAAATAGGTAGTTTTCCTCTGCAGTCCCTGGGCAGCTAGTTAAAAAGGCATTTAAAAAGCGTAGTAAGCGATAAAAGTGGTGAAAAACACAGAACATGAAATGACATCGGACATGGAAAGCCAATGACCATCAAATGTCACAAAATGTAAACAATACAAGCTCCTAGGAAGCTACAGGACAGGAGCAGCACAGCTATGAAATATGTAACATTAAATTACAAATGGTATCAACCACAGTTTTTCAAAGAACTGTCATTTATTGAAGAACCATTATGTTTGTCAGGGTAGAATGAATTTTCATATGTTTAGCAGAGAAAAAGCATGCGATAAGGAACTGTTTACTGAGAGAAGAGGTAAAATAGACAATAACAAGAAAGCTCTTGCAAGCAGGGAACTAATCATACGTTAAATTAATTAATTCATATTTGAATTCACATCCATTTCATTACATGATTTCTATTGCCATTATTGTGCAAAGAAACAAACAAAACCACCGAAAAACAACCCATTTTATTACAGATACAGCAGAGGCAATTTCGGGCCTGTAATTCTTCACAAGATGAACTTAACGCTTGGATTAAAATTGAATTTCACCTCCCTTCTCTCTCTCTGGGAAATAGAATGATCTGAACCCCTCTCTTGTTTGTATCCCACTGAGCTGCAATCTGCCTGTGTACTACATGGAGTGCCAAATGTTAGAGTCTGGAAAAAAACCCAAAATATTACAATAAGAAAATGGGGAAATTTCAATCTTTGAGGATGAAGACGGGTTCCTGAAGCCTATTGTGTTTCAGTGTCATTTTATTCATTTATTTATTTTTTTTGTTTGCTTTTTCTTCCCAAGATATTATAATTTAAGAATAGCATTAGGCATTGACAGTGCTTTACAATCACACTGCAAATATGAAAAATTGTAGGACATCATGCATGGTCAGGAAATAGAACATAAATTGATAAAAGGGTCTCTTTACTACTTTTTCCACAAAAATGTTGACAAATGTAAGAGCTCAAGAGCAATGTAGGGGCTCAGCTGAAATTCTGGGCACACATATACTCTCTCTCCCTATATATATATATATATATATATATATTATATATATATATATACATATATATTGTATACTATATATATATATAGTAATGCATACATAGGCTTTACCCCTTTTCCCAGGGGTTGCTACTTCCACCCCTAAAGATTTCCATGAGTTTTGAGATTTACTAGTCTGAGCCATTGATTTGAATTGGAGGCGCATCACCTGTGTTAAACGTATCATTTATCATACTATTAAAGGTTTCAGACAACACAGTTTTTTTAATGCTTTTGTTTTTATGCAATCAATTGCACAGCGCACATGAAGCAAACGCATACAAATGATCAATTTGCCGATGCTTAAAAGAGTCCATTTCTGGAAACGGCCATTTGTTATGTAGTTATGCTTCTTAAGGCTGCCGTTACCTATAAAATAACATCTGTAACACTATTTTGTGAATTGATCTCACTACCCTTCAACTACTAAATCATATTATTAACACAAAGGCATATAGGCTGGGATGGTGTGCTTCACACTGCTTTGGTGGATGATGCTAAATTTGTCTTCTCCACCTAGTTTGTTTGCACAACATTTGGTACAACAGCTACAAAAGCTGAGTCGACTGAACCATCTGGCTGGGATCTGTTGTTCAGTGTGATATATAGGCCTACAGTATGTACAATATGGTAGCAGAGTGTGGATGCAAGCACTCCCCCCTGGTGTTTGTTCTGCCTTGAAACACGATCACATTTGTGTAACATTTTCAGTTTCACACATATGCTGAAATAATAATAATAATAATAATAATAATAACAATAACAATATCACCAATTCAACTGCTTATACGTAGTATTAAAGTCTCAATAGAGAGCACTGAATAAGACTGTTAATGGCAGTCACAATCACAATACTTATGAAGGCAATAGTAACCCTTCTTTTGTTTGTCAAAAGAATGAAATTAATGCCAATTGTGCAGCATTGATTTATATTTTGCTTTGGATTAAGGAAAAGCCGTATTTATGACATGAAATCCCTATTAGTTTAATGAAATGCTAATGATGAAAATGAGACCACTTTCTGCCAGGAATTAAATTATATATCCATCATTTAAATATGCAATGGCTCTAAATCATTCATAAACATTAATAGAATCTGGAAATTTTCCCGCAGCAGTAAATGAAAATGTCCCTGGTGGTGATTGATTCCTTCAATGGCTATTAGCATTGCAGAGGAGGCGGCTCTGGCTTTTCTGACTTAAGCTCTGTGGTCCTCCTCTCCCCGGCTCTGTAGCAGGGAAAAAGCTAATGTCATCATTCAGCTCCCTCCCCCCCAGACACAACCCAAAAAATTCCCAACCCTCTCAGCTGTGCGAAGGCCGCTCCAGTTTGTCTCTCTGTTGCGCGCGGTTGAGAGAACGGGCGCATGCATTGCGGGCACGACATCTCCCTGCTATCCAAAGCGAGTCTTCTCTGTTTACCATGTGATACATATTTATAACGTTCAGACACGGCTCTAAACTTAAATGACAGTGCCTTCCAGCAAAAGGCACCACGTTACTTTAGGGTGAGACCTCCTGAAGCAATACAGGGAAGAAAAAAAAAAAAAAAAGTCATCTTTGATATTTTTACTTGTCTTTCATGTGGAGCAGAAACAGCCAGCATGCTTTTCTGAACTGAGTTGAAAGGTGCCCATCTCAACAGTCACTCTTATCCTCTGCCAGATTGCT
Source organism: Megalops atlanticus (assembly GCA_019176425.1). NCBI lineage: Eukaryota > Metazoa > Chordata > Actinopteri > Elopiformes > Megalopidae > Megalops > Megalops atlanticus. Next base: position 4,060,199 of record CM032884.1, on the reverse strand, counting down.
TTGCAGCTGGCAGATCTGATTTAGCCTCTTGAATGAGACCTTTAACAGCTCATTCTGTTGTGTTTCTTAGGCTCACAACACATAATCACCTAAAACTCTGTGCTTCCTCGCTTGGTGTAAACCATTATGCTGCTGTAGGTTGTCTCAGACTCTTGGACAGTTTGCTGTTTGTGGCTTTCTTGGCTGCTGGATTTCTGTCTGTTCAAATGTTTTTTTTTTTTATGTAAGAAGTTAATCTTGAGCTGCAAAGCTACCTTTAGTGGTGCTTCTGATGGGACCAAGCTACAGTGTCAGGTATCAGTGTGGCACAGTGGCAGGTCCTATGATTTTACAAAGTCTAAGCACTGTGTTTCCTTTTTAACATACAGACACCGCACAATCAAAGGATATATGGTATACATAGACAGCTTGCTTTTCTACACCAATTGCTTTGCGGGAGTCCAAATGTCTCAAGTGCTCTTTGCCAGTTTACTGCAGTTGTTATCCTCATATCCCCAGTCCTTATTTTCCTGGGGAGGGGGGGAAAAAAAAACGATTCTCACAGAAATCTTTTTTCACACTGCTTCTGAGCCAAATGTTACAGAGATTGCCTCTTACTATTCCCAAGTGCCCTTTTCCTTCATTCTTCAAATTGTGCTCCAAAGTCATGTCTACTGTATTTTAGAGATGCCCTTTGGCAAATCTGAAAACTGAGGGCATTTTTATGAGGGTGGAATGGCTTTCATCAGACATCGTTACTGCAGGGTCATGCTCGTCTACATTCACTTACTTAAGATGGCGAAGAGGGTCTAAGTGAGAGAGTGTTCGGCAAACTGCTCCTGCACTTCGTCTGAACACCTCTGAGCTCCCTGTAATGCTTGGAGGGTTATGGTATGACTAGCTGCAAATGACAGCATTAAGCAGGATTTGTCTATAAAGAGAGAGAGAGAAAAAAATGATTGCACAGTTCCTCTGCTGTTTTAAAAATGATCATTCCAGGGCGTTCTGAGAACGATCTGAGAGTTACTCCAAAGCTTTCACACATGTGGCGGCCAATACTTTCAATTAATCAATCACCCAATCAATCAATCAAATTTCATTTGACGCAGACATCACAGAAAGCGTTTCAGAGATCTTTTTTTTTGTGGATACAACTTGAAAGGAAGCACAATGATGCCTTAGCAACGGAAGAGAAATCACCTGGAGGGAAAACAACAGAAGCAATGAAATGATCAAACCGTGCTTGATCTGAGACTGCAACGCCCTGATGGAAACCCAGACACTTACACACATTAGCAAGACATCACATGACCAATTTGCACTTGAGAGGAATATAAACAACACACATAACAAAAGCCATAAACAAACTAACTAACTAAATCTGTGAAGGAAAAAAAAAGTAGGATATTTTCCCCTGAACCCATGGTGGAAAACAACACACTGTAAATATCACAAGAAAATCCATGCTGCCCACTTGCATTGACTGTCAAATATAATCAACTTTAAAAGCAAGAAACAAAAGGCTGTATCAGATGTATATACCCAAGGGTACAGCAGCAGTGTCCCAGCGGGGAATCAAACCTGCAACCTTTCAGTTACAAGCCCTGCTCCTTCCAACTATGGTACAGTGCCTTATCACATTGTTTTGCTGCTTTACTGAACACATGCAGACCATGCAGCACAGAGGAAACCATTGTGCAAAGACACACTTTCCTGGGTCAAACACATATATCATAAGCACCTCTCAACTCTATGCAAGCGACTGCACCCTGGGTTTCTGTAGCATGAGCATGTTCATTTGTCTTTTCTGTCTCAGGTGACCTGTTACTGCAGGCTGAATTTTGAACCCTGAAGACTGAAGGCAGAGCCCACAACATTCTGTAACATCCTGTTTATAGTGTCTGTATTAATTACCTTGAAGATTTGTAAATTGTGTGTTGGTTTTTTTTCAGTGTGTTACTTTGCTATTATTATGATTAATGTATTTGGAGGACTGTCTTGTCTTGTTAAAAGCTGTCTTGCACATTAGAGAAGACATTGCAGAATATTTATAGGAAATAAGCCAGTGCAACATGTCCCGTTTTACACAACTACCTACAAGACAACACAAATCCATCTTATCCAATTAAAATGCAAATCCCTAAGTGTAAAAACCCTGGTGAATTAAATCATATACGCTATTTTCCAGAGAGGACAGAGCAATGACCTGGAAGCTAATAACTATGTGCAAAAGGTTCATGAGAAGTGGATCAATGTTCTTAGCAGAACCTGGGGGTCAGTGCCTCAATGCTCTGAGGAATGGCCAGGGGTTTGTCCATCATAATTACAATGTTTACGGTGGTGTGGGACAGGGTCAAAGTGAGGGTCTCCGGGGAGACGGGGAAGTTCAAGGCATGTGGAAACTGGGCAGGAGATTCAGCCTGTCTGGCAGTGAAAAGTTAAGCTCTGATTGATGATGGGCAGGAGGTCATCCAGGACAACAGAGGAGGAGTCTGCAACAACAGGGTGAGATTGTGAAGGAGACTATGAGGAGGGCTTTCATGCAGGCAAATACACACTCACACACAGATACACACACACACAATCACACACACACCCACACACAATCACACATACACGCATACACACTCATGTGCACACACACACACACACACTTTGTCTTAACTGCTTAAGCTGAATGGAGTACTTCCTGGATTAAATTTAAGAATAAAACTTTTTTGTAAGTATAAAATTGATTGGCACACATAAAGGCCTACCAGCATGTGTGGTGAAACCACTACAAATGGTTCAGAACGCGGCGGCGCGTCTGGTTTTCGATCAGCCCAAAAGGGCCCATGTCACCCCATTGCTTGTTGAGCTCCACTGGCTACCCGTGGCTGCCCATATCAAATTCAAGTCTCTCATGCTTGCCCACACAGTGACCTCTGGGTCTGCTCTGACATACCTGAGCTCAATCATACAGGCTTACTCTCCTTCTCGGCCGTTACGTTCCTTCCAGGAACGTTGTCTAGCATTGCCATCCCTACACACAAGGCAATCTCAGTCCATACTATTCTCCCGCTGGTGGAACAAGCTACCTTATGCTATCAGAGCAGGGGCGTCCCTCTCAATCTTCAAGAACCTCTTGAAGACTCAGCTCCTCCAAGAGCACCTCCTAACACTTCTAACATCTCTGCGCACTTTTTGCCTCGCACTTCTTTCTCCGGTCACTATTTGTTTGTCTCCTCAGCTTGTCTATCCTTGTGTTTTCACCTCATTTACCTTTGTTTTGTACTTTTCTCGACTTATTTAGTTGAGTTTAGTTGTTTAGGTTGCACTTAAAGCTTACTCCAAGGTCTCCTACACTACTGTAGCTTGCTTGCTGTTCCTCACTTGTAAGTCGCTTTGGATAAAAGCGACTGCCAAATGACCTAAATGTAAATGTAAATGTAAAGGCGGCTTCTCTTAATCCACGCACATGGACCCCCTCCTCCCTCATCCACAGCGGCCGGCGCACTGCTGCTGTCAGGCAGTTAGGGGGACACCTGTAGGGCGCCTCGCTGGAGGTCTGTCTGCACTGGGTGAGGGAGCACTGCTGTTTGCAAGGCCCCCCTGGCACTTTCCCTTACTTCCATAACACAACAAGAGCAACAGCAACAAAAATAAGCCTCCAATTCCAACTGCCTCAGGCCACAGGGACTGTAAAGCATGTGGGAGAGTGTGTTCTGTGTGGCTCCTTTTGGCCTCAGTAAACTTTTCATTCATGCCAGACATTTGGGAATATCTACCGCCACAGGACCCCAAAGTGCCTGTTTTTTTTTTTCTGTGCAATGATTTAACCCCACATTCAAAAAAAGGCATCTTAAGGGACACATCGCCTTAGTCTAACACTTCTAATGCTTCATATGGAAGCATTGTGACCACCAGGCGTGTTTACAGACTTTTATCAGATGAAATGAACCTCATGGCGCACAAAACACATGATGAAGGAGAGCAAGGGAGGGGTCTGCTGGGAACTTCAGGGCCCAGGAACGGTAGTCTAAACAGATTCACAGCGTGGTGCATTCCGGCCTTTACAGTGTCTCTAACAGGTACAATCTTCCCTGTATCTCAGGGGTCCTGGCCCACCCCTACCTGAGTCAAACTCCATCTGACCTGCTCTCAGCTATCAATACCAACCCCCCCCCCCCCACCCCACCCCAAATCCCAGTGACTGTCTCTCGTAAATACCGTGGTCCCATTTAGACACCTCCATCATACATAATTACCAGACCGCCAGGGAGACAGAGAGAGAGGCAGTCTGGGGTAATTGTCTCAGAAAAGAACGAGAAGAGCTTTCTGACATTCGCAGCCCTGATTACTTGTCCCTGTCTTTAACCTCTCCCTGTTCTGGGGGTCGGCACTTTGTACATACACTCCACCTCGAGCGCAGACGATTAAAATCTACTCTCTGCAAGTCTTTTCTTTTTTTTCTCCTACACTGAACCTTCCACAGAGTGTGGACAGACCACTTAAATGAACTGTGAGCTGTTTGGCTCAAGGCACCACCGTTGGTAGTGTTTATCTCCTTTTTTTTTTTTGGTTTGGTATCGGCATCAAAACCTGTCAAGGTGCTCAGAGCTCCAGATTATTTGGATGACCTTATTCAGGGTGACTCATATACAGTGCCTTACACTTACACACTATAAGCATTTATACAGCTGGGTATTTGCTGAAGCCAGGTTAAGTTAAGGGCACAACAGCAATTCCTGGGAATCAACTTTGAAAGCATTCTGTCTACTTCATTGACCACAATGCCACTGTGCTGCCCAGTACCTATAGCAATCTGCGCAAAGTCTCCTCTAGGATGTTATTTTCCCAGAGGAATGGAAAAAAAAATGAAAAGAGAACCTGGAACGGGAGCGTTTTCTCAAGAGCAGTGATGTGTTTCCGATGTGGAGATAAGCTGGAGGTATCTGTGGCGGCTGGACGACTCGCCTCCCAGAGAAGAAATTCCGCTGACACCTGCTCCAGCGCCCGGGGCCCCTGTCTGCAGAGGCACTGCTGAAATGGAGCTCTCGGGATCAGATAAGCCGTCTTTGAAAGTGCCCTCAAAAAAAAAAAAAGAAGCCGCGGTGCCGTCAAAGTCATCCAGCTTCATCCGGTCGCCCGGGTCCCGGAAACGCAGCAGTGCAGAGATCTAGCCTGCAAGGCTTATCTGGGCAGAGCCGAGGAGTTCAGGCCAAAACCTGCAGACCAGCACAGTCACCAGCGTCTAAACATTCCACAGGCAGCTGGACTCTCAGCGACCAGCAGGACGTGCAGGGAAAGGGAGAGATGGAAAGGGAGAGATACAGAGAACAAAGATGGCTGAAAAACCCTGTTTGAAGCAGATGGGACGTTTTGGTAGCACTGAGTTACAGACTAACCCCTGGAATGATTCAGATATGATTATTGGCATGGAGGCACCCATCTTGTAAATGTCAGGATAGGAGAGAACAAGGCTGTGCATTATATTTCATTACATCATTGTCGTTACATCATTTAGCAGACGCTGTTTTCCAGAGCAGCCTACAATTTTATCCATTTATACAGCTGTATATGCAACTTGTCTCTCCGATAGAACTGGAACCCTTCTTGTAGTTGTCATGATAGCAGAGGTGGAGGCTATGAAACTTGCATTACCCAAACAGCTGGCATTGACATATTATGCGTGTAAGGGAGGGGTTGAACAGGGGAGCAGCAATGACACATAAACCTGACACTGGGAACTCCTGGAGGTGCCAGGAGCGAGTAGAAAATATAAGTCACAGCCGAGAAATCTCCAATGTGCAGATCCTCTCCTGATCCTCATGTACCCCTCACAAAAACGGCTTGCCTGCCATTGAATTCGGCATTTTTTTTTTTAGTCGGCCTTAAGCCTGGAGCCTGACATCGTCTTTACTGCACCACTGTCAACCTGTCTAACCCGCCCACCTCTGCACCGGCCTCCTTACAGCACACGCAGATTAGGATTGGGAGTTCGAGAGGCCTCAGCCAGACATGCTAAATGCGCTTAACAAACCCCACGCCCCGCTTGGCAGTCCCCGCCGAAACCTGCTTCCGCTCAGATCAAGCACAAAACGTATTTCAAAAGGCGTTTAGAAAAGACAGCCATTCAAGGCCCCCGTCTCATTCATTTCACAAACAGCAGAGCTCGTAGCCTTTTTATCAGCGAGGTGAACAGTTTTTACGACCGTCTGTATTGTTTTTATGCGGGGTGCTCCTCCGAACGGCGTTGGCACAGAAATCCCGCCTCAGGCGCTTTCATAGCTTTGCAGGGCACATGATTCTCCCTGGCAGCTCACAGACTAAACCAGAAGGTGAGAAACTGAAATCGATGCCGGGATATTGTGGTGCAGCAATCAATACGCCACAGTTAATTAACAGACGCACTTTAATTCCTAGCACGTGGGTGTGAGGGTTGAACTCTGAGCTTCACTTCACAGTGAAGTCACAAGATGTTTGGGAAGTTTGGAATATTCTTTCTTTTTTTTTTTTTTTTTTTTTTTTTTTTTTTTTTAGTTTTGTCATAAAGAACAGTGTCATTTTTGCGCTAACAAGGAACAAACTAGGCCTTCCCGTTTATTGTCGCCCCTGTGAGCACACAGCCAGGGCAATCAATGGCAAATTTCTCCCAGTCAAAATCAAATGCCATCAGGTCTGTTCTGAGCAAGGCCGCCCTCCCCTGCAGCCATTACTTTGCAAACATGGTGCAGCACGGAGTAGATTTTTCAATCACGAATGCAAACCGGCCCTCCAAGTGGCTATGAGGCAGTGGCACAGGCTGAATTTGGGAATCTTTACCTGTCTGTGACCATAGCCTCCAGCTGGGGCAAACTACCTCGAACCCCATACCTGTCTGCCTGGTGCTCAAATATGAGCAGTGTTTTGTGGGTCAGTTCTCTCCCGTAGACTGGCAGCCGTCCGGGGGTGGCGTATTTGGACACGGAGCCACGGATGTCTGGATAAGCTTTGACCTAATGATCCGCCACAGCTTGAACAGGGCTTATGTGCTCACAGGATAGAGGGGAACTGCGCACTGAATCTTATGAGATATTCTGTGCTTTGTAGACACTTTAAAGGTCAAAGTTCGTTTGTATTTTAGAGTGCAGTCAATGTTCTTCTCTGTTTATTTTTGTTGTTTTCTTTGTCATTCAGTACAGAAAGTGTTGAGGTCAAGATCAAGTCTGAGTCATTGCCAAAATCTTACAGGCACTGTCAGTGTAGATCAAGTCATCATAGACAATCATATATTGAAGACAACCATATATTGAAATGCAGCACCATCAGTGTATCACTGAACTCAAGTTCAGGTAAATGACTCCTAATCCTTAGGAGGGGTTGGTTTCATCTGAAAAAAAAAAAAAAAAAAGACATTTTTGTGATGAAAATGAGTTTTCGGAACTTTCCACACCTCTAAGGCAGATAAGTAGTGATTCTCTTGCACAATTGATTTTTTGTCCCCTGAAAGCAAATAAAGAACTTCCTTTTTAACCATTTTGACATTCACACTGAAGGAAATTGCAGAAGAGTGCTTTGAGGACAAATGCACAGAGCAGTTTATTTATTTTCTTTCTCCAAGCAGAGACGAGCCAATATTATTTGAGTTGTGCTCTGTTCTTATGTGTCATTTTGATGCTGATTGGTTTAATTTTGGAGGTTTTTCACATTCTGCTCCAATGCCTTTTTTTGTTACCAGAAACAGAGGTGTTAAGTCTCTTGGCAGAACTCCAAGGTGGTTGTCAATGAATAATACAGAAAAGTGCTAGATTACTCAAAATATGCGGCAGCCACTTAACAAATCCTGTGAAGTATTTGACTGTAGTCAGAACAATTGGCGTGGGCCTGCGCACAATTAAAATCTGAATCTTTAAAGCTTTTGGTCCAAATGAGACCAAAGCAAAGATGTGGACTCAAGCCTTTGTACTGAGTCAAAAATAAGTTGATATTCCTCTGATTTAAGAGTGAACCTGAAAAAAAGAAAAAATAGAGAGTGCCAAATACAGCTGCAGTCCTTTCACTTGAACAAGCTTCATTGCTTTAGAGAGTGGCAGGACATGCCTTCCATCACTCTGTACTGTATATTTTTTTGAGGAATATGAAAAAAGGAAAACCTCATACTTATTGTGCCAAAAAAAAATTCATGTACTGGCATTGGCACGCAACAGAAAAGCGTCCGTGATCAGTAAGGTTAGCGTTCATCCTCGTTTTGTCAGACTGTAAAAGAAATGGCTCTAAACTTAGCTGCCATGTCAGGACCAAGCTGTCAACAGCAAAACTCACCCTGGGGCTGTCAACTCTTCAAATTGCCTTGGGGCTAAGTTGTCCCCCGGGTTCAGTCTGACACACAGACCTTTTATTACCAGACAAAAACAAGAGGAGCCTTTGAACGCTCAGTAGAGCGGACTTCAAACCAGAAAGACACACAAAGAAGAGAAAGTCTGCTGCAGCATGTTGGTCACCTTAATAGCCAGTTTCAATAGCTTCCAGCTAGAATTCATGCATAATTTCTGCTTCTCATTTTTGCTATTGTTTTTTTTCTCTCTCTCTAAAAAAAAAAAAAATGGCAAAAGCTCATGTTTTGTGATATGAACCCCTCCAGGCTTGCAGCTGGATGCAGCAGTGCAGTTTGCTCAGCTCAGAGAGTTTGCTTCATAGGAAGTCAGAGTAAATTCTCTTGAGTCCCTGAGCTGCTCGACCACACCCAGGAGACACGCCCCTGCTGGAGTCTCTACCTGTTGCTGCTCCGCCCATCTCACAGCTGACAGCTCTCCTGCTAATTGGTGCTGATTGCTGTCACCTGTGCTGTGCCTTTATAAGGGATGGTCACCACCAGAAAGCCCTCTCTCTATCTCCTGCTCCTAATACTTCAGCTAATCTCCATCCAGCATTTGTTTGCTGTTTGTAGTTATAGTGGTTCTCCCTTTTTTTGGGGTATATGGAAAGCTAGCAGGTGGCACCTATTTCTCGGTTTGTTGCTTTAGTTTGTTATGTTGTATTTTTTTTTTTTGATCATGTGGGGAAGATCCTGGGTCTGATGCCCTATTGCAGGGTGGCCAAGACTTTCCCCTTTTCTCACTTTGTTAATTTGCTTGCATCCATTTGGTACAGCACAATTGGGTTTAATCAAACATTTTCTGGTAACACTCTGGTTTGAGGAAGAATTTGGGTTTCTTTTCAGAACACAGAAATGCAGATCATGGAAGGACACAATATGAGGGACAGAGTGGGCAGTAGCATATGTGCATTTTCCTATTTTGATTTGTCTTTATGAAGAAATATGTACAAATAATTCCTGGAAGGAATTACATGTCCCACAAACCAAAGTTCAATTAAGTTTCAATGGCTTATATGTGTGATTGTTTGTAGGGGGCTGAGCTATGAGGCTAAAGCAACAAGACAGAAATCTACCCTGAAAGAATTTGCACATGTAATGAAAGGCATGAAGGCTTGTTAGAATACTATGATACTGAATGTGTTGGGGGTGTGTAGGTTTGAAACTGGGTATGAGTAAGCGTGTATTTTTGTTATGAGTATAATGTGTTTGGGGGGTGTTTGAAATGTCGTATGTTGTTTGAAAGGCTCTCTGTATGACATGGAGAGCCCTTCAAAAATATGACAGCAAGAAACACACAGAGCACTAGGAAGAGAACAAGCATAGCAGGATGGCAAGAGGCGAAGCCAGCAAAAGCGAGCAAACCAGAATCGCCGTTAACATACTGGTGAGCCAATAAAACAGAAGCGCTGTGTGAGTCAGATTCCCGGACAGGTGACAGGTGAGGTTCTATGGATTAGAAGACCAAGAGCTACATGCTTGGGCAGTCTGGCAGCAGGCAACCCCAGCGCCGATGCTTTCTCGGCCAGCGCGCTGGTATTAAGCTCCTGTCAGCTTACAGAGACGAGAGGGAGAGGAAGGGTCTCGCAAGTCCAATGGCCGGCTCACCGAACCAGATCGGCTGTCAGACCCTGGCCCAGGCAGTCCCTTTGACTCGAGGGGAATGGTGCGTGCGATTTGTTAAAAGATCTGTCCGGGCGAGTATTGTCTGACAAATCACATTTCGGCAATTGAAAGCATGGCAATACCGCGAGACCGCAAACAGCAGGTAAGGTAAAGTGGGATTTCTTCTATCTCCTGCTGCCAACTAGGGTGAGGCAATTATTCACTCATCAGAAATATAGTGTGGCAGGTGACTAATTTGTGTTCAGGGCTGTTGATCCGATCATGTGCCACACGTGGCACAGTAGGAGTGTTGGTGCCCTTTTAGACTTGTAAAAATACCCTGGCTTTCATGATTTTGTTTTTTTCTCACATGGAGGAGGCGTACAAGAGGAAGCACCCCACAGGTGGGTGAGTGCTTCCAGGAAGAATGGAGTGCAAAGTGACTTCCAGTAAGAGTTGGAGCAAGGGGATTTCCAGGACAGCCACTGAGAACAGAACTAAAGACACTGGAAATAAGAGGCCTGTAGCCTAACCTAGTAAAGATTAAGTCTAAGGACAAAGGCACTGTACAGTTTACACTTGTACTTTGAGCACATCAGGGCACATCTTGAAAAACCACTTTTATAGTTTCTGGAACATGTGTCTTGAGTTGACTCCTTTTATGACTCCCAAGTTGTATTTAAAGTTATAATCTTGAAGTTTTTTTCTCCAAAAATATCTCATTCAAAAGTAACCCAGATTTTTTTTGTGCACTCAGTTGGGTTCCTTCCTGTTCATAATCCAGAAAATATCACTGCACAACCTGAAACAGACATTCAAGCTGTGCAAAAAATGCTAAAAGGTTAAAATGTTAGACTTCCTTTCAGCGAGCAAGAATAGAAGAATATCTTATTTGTTCCCCGTTGGCATTCCTGGTAAATCTGAGCACTCGGAATATCAGATAACTCACCATTCCCTTCATTCTGCCATTTGGCCACATCACTCTTGGCTGTCTTATCTCAGACAGCGAGGGCCAGCTTCCTCCCCTATCCAATAACTCTGACCTCTAAAGCGCAATGCGGCGTTTCTCGGAGACATCATAACACAGCTGTCACACGTCTGAGCTTCCTGCCCCAGACATTGGTGAGATATTGATGATTAAAAGGCAGATGTGAAAGGAGGACATAAAGTTTGCTTTTTCTGTGGAAGTTTGCGATCAATTGTTGAACTGGGATGGGGGAAAATCTATTTTCAGCCCCTTATAAGTGGAACCACACATCTTTTCTTGGGCAGCTGCGGATGCAATATTTGCCAGAAAGTGCAGCAATGCCAAAATAGTGAAAGGATACATTAAATATTCAGATGGATAGTATTTGCTCAATGGTGTATTGTGTAGCTGAACAGTTGTCTATTTGAAACATTCATCTAGATTGTATCATTTCTCTGTGTATAATAAAAGAATATCTACCACCGGTCTACTTCACTCAACTGCAACATGCTGGATTTCTGTTCTTATGTTAAGGATTACCAAAAGGTAAAGGAAACCTGGATTTGTAACTGTACCAGGCTATCACCCTAATTCAATGTGTTTAATGGTTCTTGCAGTAGGCTGCAATGCTAGTTATCTGTTCTGATGTTGGATGTGTTCACACAGCACATAAGTTCTGTTGACGGTTCCCCTTTCTGCAATTAGCACAATCAAGTTCACACAACTGAGAGAGCTGAACCAAAGGGGTGTATCCTGCCAGTGCAGGAGCCGCTGGGCCACTATAGCAAAGAGCAAAGCGTTGCGCGAAACTCATTTTGTATTCACAACAGATTATTCAGGGAACTTATTCTGTGCGGAGAGGTTACAGTGCAAGGATAGTTCGTTTCGATCTGACACGACTCCTTTCAGTGCACACCTCGGAACCCTTTTGGTCAACAGAACGTTTTAAGCCCCGGCAGCCCTGAGCTTCACTGAGACGTGTCCTCTGCACTTTCTCAAGGTTAATTACCATGCGTGGATAACTACAGTATCTCCCCCCCAGTCTCCCTGGTGTCACTGCCCAGAAGCAGGAGCGCTCCGGCTCACATAATCACACCCACCCTCTGCCAGGCAGCCCAGCAAAGACTTCTGGGATCTGTGCTTATTTAACAACACTTAGCTTGTACATTGTTATTAAATGGTCCAGTTTGCAGCGCATCTATGTAATTATGTCTGAGGTCACTTTGTATCATTGGACTTGCTTAAAGCGTGCTCTTTCTTATGAACTATGTAGTAGTAAAAATACATTAGAATTATGTATGTATATTAGAATATATGCTTTATGTATATTAGATGTATGTTTTTTTTGCTGTGCTAACAGGAGTGAAGATGAAGTCTTGCTATGTCTGTCTAAGTGCCGCACAGGTTGTTTCTGCCTTGCTGAAAGACTCTGAACATAATGATTAACAAAAAAAGCAGCCTTTGAAAGAAAACAATGATTCTTCATTCAATGCCTAGGGGGCTTCTTTTCTGTGTTGTTGGGTCATTTGCCACAAAGAATGCAAGTCGATGTAGAAAAATAGACTAGAATGCAGGTAACATTGAGTTTAACCCTCCAGAGTCAATCTGTTTTGTTCATCTCCAGGGACTGAATGGCTATCAGATTGATCCTAAATGTCAGACACTGCAGCACACTGCATAATTTTTTTTCCAAAGGAGTTCTCTGAAAATGTTGATTTTACTCAGAGAGAGAAAGGGAGAGAGAATAACCAGGACGTGACCACAGGCATCCAAACCGCACGCCCACACAAGCACTGGCTTGCATTCAGGCCCTTTCTACCTCTGTCAGACACCTTTTGATCACGTTACATGCTTGCTGTCAGACAGCAGTGAGAGAGATGGACGGGAGAACTTGAAAGATGTAATAAAAAATAAATAAATAAAGAGATTTTTTTTTTAATCAATAACAACAAATGGCTTTGAAATCATGACCGGCACAGCTGATTAAGTGATCCCGTCAGAACATTCCAAGGGCTGACTGGAGGAAAACATTCATCTGGTCACATTTTCACTAAAGGCTATAGAACCTGAAGGGTAGACTGATGACTTCAGGGCTCCATGTGCCATCCACCTTTCACAGCAGCTCCTCTCTCTCTCTCTCTCTCTCTCTCTCTCTCTCTCTCTCTCTCTCTCTCTCTCTCTCTCTCGTAGTTTGTCTTTCAACTTTTGAGTTTACCAGCTTGTGTACAAAGCAGGTCAAGCTGAAAGACCCCGGGCGACAGAGGTGAGCAGGGCAAGAAACCGTATTGACGTTTTTCAGAAGCTATTAACAACAGTCACTATTGCGCGGGGGTATCTTAGCAGAGCCGGAGCTTTGAAGAGCCGTGCAGAAATAAACGGGCATTGAACAGCGCCGTGCAGGTGGAATGATGCTGGAAAAAAAAAAAGATTCCAGGCTGTATTGTGACGCGACAATGGGGAAGGAATGGAATGCTGTCAATTCTGATTGCATGAGGGGATTGGAATTCAGACGTTACTCACCAAAATAAATAAATAAATAAATAAATAAACCACCGATGCCATCGTCAGACCTCGAGCGCAAAAGTATGGAAGGACCAAATGTTGGGAGACAAAAGTGAAATGGTAGTTTTTTTTTTTTTCATATAAGAGCTGAATGGGCTTTAGTGAAAGTATGTTAAGAAAGGTATGCCCTTTTGAGAAAGGGGGTGTAGCCTTTAGACACAGCATGCAAGGTTACTGAAAAGGACATCTCAGGACAGACAGGAGGGGAGGAAAAATAGCAGAATCAGCTTGGAAAGAGAGTGTGGAGGCCTTAAGGGTTCACACGTCTGTAGAACTACTATTTTGTTCAGTGCTGCTATAAGTGTATCTTTTGTTTGCTTTAAAAACACCAATTAAGTACATACCACTTTGTTAAATTTTGACCAATGCATTAAGATGGCTCACTGGAAGATACTGTGGCCACAAGAAACTCTTTCAATTATGAAAGAGTTATCCCACGTTGCACACAGAATATATCATTTTAATAATGAAGATGAAAATATATTAAACAGTAAAAAATAAATTTCCTTCTCAGGCGCCACCAATAAATACAACTGTTTCAAAGTGCAGCACAAATCAGTTGAATGAGGTTCCCTCCCTATTTTGTTTTTTTTTTCTTTTTTCCCCTATCCAGCAGAAATAATAGAAGGGAAAGGTTAGCCGCTATAAAACACCAGGATCTGCAATAAACCATGTGGATTACGCGCCCTCTGCTCCACAAATCTAACCAAGCGTTGGAGAAATGCCCTGCCACTCTGCCTCTCCCAGCTGGTGCATAGGCAAACGTGGCGGATTAAAGTGGGATTGATGGCTGAGCGGGACAGACTTCATCTTGCCTGGTGTAAGGAGAGTGCCAGAGAGATATATGACCCTGGGGTGGGAGGGGAGGGCCTCAGGTACACTGGCGGGTGGGGGGGCGTGTGGCATCATATAGTAAATGCATGACAGCAAATGAGCAAGATGACAGGAAAGGTGTCAGGTAACCTGTTCACTACCTCAGGACAATAACAGTACATTAAATTACATTAGATGCATTTAGCAGATGCTTTTATCCAGAGCGACTTCCAGCACAATAGAACATAAGCACATGCAGTCAAGTTAAATGAGTAACGGTGTCAGACCAGGCTAACAGCATTCCCAGACCAGTGAGCGTGAGCAAAACAACGGAACGAAAGCCGAGTATACTACAGAATCCAAACAACAAAAACAGTGGGGCACACGAGACCGTTAGGACACCGTCAGTTTTCACGTCTCTTGTTGACGGCGAGTGCTAGTGCAGGAAGATGGGCCAAATTCACTGGGGCTCAATTTGCAGCTGATTGATTACAGGTCAGTATTGATTGGTAGCTTGCCAATGCCCTGTGTCAGATAGCAGATAGGTGATTGAGGAGAGCTGCAGAGGCTAGATTGCCCTGAGTGTGAAAAGGAGACATTAAGAAGATCTAGAGATGAGTTTATGCATGTGGAACCAAAGCAGAGAAAACAGAGGTCAATGAAGAAAGCCAATAAGGCGATACATGTTCACCGTATTTGACTGCAGTACCGCAGGGATGTTCTGATAAGGAATTCATGCTGAAAGAGGGTACCAAACCCCACTCTGATCAGTAATTCCAAGCACCCATCAGATAAAAAAAAACTATCCATGTTAATCTCTGTGCTAGAGATTAACCATTAATGACCAAAATGTGAAACGTGTTGTTTTAATCTGACTGCATGCATTAGGGGTTAGCCAATAGAGATTGCTCTTTTCACTGTTCACCCAACCACATCTGCTAGTTCTATTGGTGATTTTTCAGGAACCTTATTTCTTTTGCAAGTACAGGGAAAACGTACATTTTTCAAAAGCTGTGGCTTGTGTTCATCTTAGAATCACCTGAATAAAAGCATTAAACAATTAATACAAGAAAGATACTACATATGGACTTTTCAAGTAATTTTTTATACCTCAAATTAAACATTTGTCTGTGCTCCCAGCCCCACTGGTTTATTTCATAACCATTTAATTACAGTGGATCCACTGGAAAGGAGTGAAAGACGAACATAAATCAAATGTATCCAAAACTGCTGAGAATAATGTCACGTAAATTAACACATTATATTCCACGCTGGGTCCATATTGTAAGATCACATTTAGGATTTGGATGTATTTATCAGTGAAAAAGCCATAATGCCAACACAAAAAAGTCAATATTTTGGTTTTACACAGCCTTGGTCAAAAATGAACATTTAATTTTGCATACATACATACATACATACATACATACATACATACATACATACATACATACATACAACCTGCAGTACAGAACATTACAGAACCTACAGCCAAGTGCAACCATGTAGAACTTTAACTGGCCAGTCAAGGCATAAACAAGCTATAAGCAATATAATTTAATGCCAGAAATGTTCCCTCAGTTAAGAAAATCATGACATGCCAACTTTGACACTGAACCTTGTGACGAAAGAATGAAAGTATGTTTCTGTGAAATATAAAGTGATCTATGTAATGAGATGGTTAGAAGTTTTCAAACCCCCTTTTTCCCTTAATATATTCTCCAATATGAATTTCTCCATAAGATACTGACTGGCAATTAAGCATCATTGAATACACCATTGCTATTACTGTACATTTAAAATGATAGCTAACTTCCTCTACTTAAGCAGTGATGGGAGCCGAACAACAATCCTCGTAATCAAGTCGTCCAATTTTTAATCAGTGGGCATTCGGCGTGCTGCCACCGTCTATTGTTGAAACTGTCTGCCATTTGTCTTTTTGATAAGGGGTCTAGATCATGATTGACTCCATAGAGCAGGACAGGTCTTTTTACAATGGGCAATCACCAGGTCCTGAATAGAGGCAGAATAAAACATGCTTTCTTTGAATGGCCATTGATTATGTGCTAGTTGCTCCCTGCAGTACATAACTAAGTAGAGTGGACCAGCTTTTGCATGCTGGTGCCTTAGACTGACCTCACTGGATGTAGTATGTTTATAGGCTCAGGTAAGCGTGCTTACAGCACAGAACATCACCACCAGTCTGTTTATCTGTTTATTCAGACATCCCATGACCTCAGGTATCACCAACATGCTCTTTTGGCCTTTTAGAAAAAGAGGACATTGATGGATATTTTGGGTCACGGAGCAATACCACAGTTCATGCACTTGTTTGATGTATTAAGAACCTTAAAAATGTGAGCAGAAATTGAGAAACCAGCGGCAAATATACCTGCGTGCTAAATAACGTGCAACGTAAGGAACAACAAGAATATAGCATTGTTTCAAGGGTTTAGTGACCCCTTTAAGCATGTATCATAAGTATTCAGATCATCGATAATATCTGTAGCTCCGTAGACTACTGTTGGGTTACCTTATCAGTATGAGTAAATGGAAACTATAGTGAACTGCGCACAAAATCTGATACATTTTCCCCTTCCTCTTGCACTTGCTTTATACAAGGGCAATAAATAAACAAAGAAAAGATGTCTGACCCATATGCTGTAAATACATTATTGAGGACCAGCAAGAACTATGCCACGACTGCTGTAGTTTATCATACTGATCACTGCATTTGAGCCCAACAGGAAGCATTAGCTTTGCAACATGTTTGCAGGCTCTTGGCTGCCAACAGCAGGTTAAGGTCATGCTATCCTATGGGAAAGTAATGTTAGCTACTCATAAACCAGCTGGCTATATATACATGACAAAGCTGTGGGTTTACTTGAATGAACAGTGGATTAGCCAAAAGCTTTAATGATGACATTAATCTTACAAGAGCACACGTCTTACAAGAACACAAAGCTACATAAAGCTACTGTATTTATCATTAGTGAGTTAGTCAGCATCTATTTACTGAAATCGCTGCATAAGGCATGAGATTTAGAAGGCAGTGCTTTTGAGAGTCCAATGACATGAAATTGTGTGCCATTCCCATGGCATTTAGAATGAACAGGCTGCCACCATCTGTGGAAGTATAATGTAACGAGAACGTGGCACTAACCAATGCACTGGGCGATAAGAAGCAAAAAGAACATGAGGCCATTTAGCTACATAACAAATACATGCGCGCACACACAAACACACACAAACACACACACACACACAGACACACACACACACACACGCTCACTCTAGAGGTGACAGCAGAATCCATGCAATTCTATTAAAAACAGAAAGCGCACCTGCGCGCGCGCGCACACACACACACACACACACACACACACACACACACACACAGGCCAACTCCACTTGTGTAATCTTAATTATTCACAGGCTCAGCTCCTAGTCCAATGGGATGGCCTCTCTCTCGTTTCACATGCACACAGCTGGTCTTAGGGTAAGTTGATAATACAGATCCACTGAGGGTCAGCTGATGATCCTCTAAATGAAACATTGACATTCACACACGGTACAACACAAATATAAATACATTTGAAAAGCATGCTTCATACCAATTTACATACATACAAGTCAGTGCATTCACCATCATTAATTCATCTAATTAATCAATGAAATGGTGCACAAAGACTCATCCCTCATAGAGGTCCATGGCTTGCATTTCACATACAGTGCCACTCATGTACAGCTGGATACTGGAAAATAACCACAAAGTGTTCTAAAAATAATCAGATTAGGGTACTGTAGTGAGTTTGAGTACTGTAACAGAATGGGTTACTGATTACTTTAGGAGCAAATCGTTTAGTGTTCTTTGTGAGAATACACTTTCAAGGTAACCCCACCGGCCCTGTAGGCTCCATTGTATTGCTATTGCCACTTAATGTGTTGTGCTTGACTGAGTTAAGGTCACTTCTGAATTCAAGTTACAAGGGAACCAACTTAACACACAAATGGGTAGCACTTTATTTTAAGGTTCCATTAATTAACCATTCATTTATGTTTCTTTTAAAAAAAAAAAATCACTAACACAAGTTGCCTGCCCTAATCACTCACCCTTTACAAATGACTTTAAGATGGGCTCTGAAAAAAAAGAATCAAGAAAAATTCTTATGGCATCAGCCTGATGTTTTATGGGTCATTCAGAGGTCATTTGTAAAGACAGAGTAATGCCAATACTAAGACAGACACTTCAGGATGAATAGATAGTGCTCATAACATGTTAATAATGTTTCATTAATCATTAATTATGGGGACCTTCACATACAGAGCTATCAGAAAAAATCCAAAATAATAATAAAAATGAAATGATTCAAGTCACAGTGACAAATGACACTGGATATGAAAATCTTTCCTGCGACATCTTTTTCAGATATTTTCTCAAATAAACTTTACTCTACCAAGGGCACTGTGCTGGGGAAGAGAGAGAGACATGAGCTGTCCTTCATGCCCCTGTCATTAACACTGCGAGGAGGGGGCACACTTGCACAAGGGCAGCCTGTGAAATAATAATGGCATATTTTTGATTGTATATTTCTGGAAAAGGTCAATCCACATAATATTTTAAAAATAAACCACTAATAACAGAAGCAGTAGCTTTATATACATGAAAATTGTAATATATTGAGAATCTGCTCTACAAATTACTGTTAAATCACATTACGCATCATCCATCTCTGTACACGCAGCCCTGTGATTTCAATTTTGCCCAGTATAGGTTTTCATAAAAAAAAAAAAAAACACTTTTGTACAACGATGCATCCATCATTAGCCTGGCCATCAGTGAATTGTGTGTTTTTGGGCTAAACAAATGGGAAAGGAAGAGAAGGCAGACATACACAAGGTGGATAGGCGCAGTAAACACAGTCACAGAAATCAGAATGATCTAAAGTTAACCCAGCAATACCAAGCACCTCCTCCTGAGGGAACTCAGAACTTTAAAACTGTCAGTGAGGGTGGGAAAATATCTATGTAACTGGAGCTTAATATTGCTTTATATTCACTGGTATAGAAAGCCTAGTAACCCAAGTAAAGTTGCCAGTTGTATCAAGGGAACAGCAGTGGTATGTCCACAAAAGCAATTTCCATCTCTCCTCTGCCTAACATGGACTTATGTCTTTAAAAAAATAATAGATTAAATTAATATTTAGCAGCATCGCCCTTCAGCAGGTATGAAGGGTAAATCTATAGGTGTGATTTTTTTACACTTATTTAAAAATATACTAGATTCTTATATTACATACTAGTAAAGCCCAAAATAGTTTTCATATGTGGATTGCTTGATCCTTACAAGTATTTAAACAGCATTGGTATAGGAATGAATGTACCAACGTTTTTGATCACTATATGGGGTTATTTTGTATATCTGCAATTCTGATATACAAAGTGTCCTGTACCATAGACACAGACATGATGGGTATGGGAAGTGTCTACTCTAAAGCATTGTGGGTAATAAAAAGAAGGTGACCCTCAAAGAGTGTTTACAGGGCTATTCATCGCAGGTATTCAGGAGAATTTCTCACACAGTGTGTCAAGTGCAGAATTTCAGAAGTGCAGAAGACCAATTTCCATGGTAAACATTTTTTTTTCTCCCTCACAAACCATGGTTTGGAGTTCACATGCTTTATGCCACTGAATTTTAAAGACCTGTCCTGTCAGCATTGCATTTAAATTCAAGGAGCATTTGTTAAACCAGAAAATATAGATACACCCATTTCCAACTGTAGGGTACATGCCTCTTAAAAACAAACAAAAAAAACAGACACACACACACACACACATGTCGGAATAAAGGCTAGATATAGCTCATGTTGCTACTATTGATTGTTCTGAATAAATGCTTTGTGATCTGGCCAAATTTATTCTTTCAGAGTTAATATTGTGAATGGATGGTGTATGTTCCATGCTGAAATCTTTTTTTCCTTTAAGAATTGAAAATAAATTGCTCTGGAAAGTGCTGCAACAATGCATTTAGCTCACATTAAGTTTACAATCCAAAACCGAACCACTGGATTAATTACAGTTAGAAGTCCTCTGTGGATTCTACCACTCCACGTGAGGTGAAGGTGTGAGAGTGTTCCTCCAGCCAATCCCCTGTGGCCCTGTTCCTGCCGTTTCATTCCATTTCGGTTATCATTCATCTCTGTAATTAAAACTCAAGATCCCAATGAAACGCAGAACACTTGGAAGACATCGCACAGCCATTTTATGTATGGCACCATTTTAAAGCGATTGAGCATGTGGGGTAATAAACATTTAATCTGCCATTTTCAGCATCGCCCAGTGCGCACAGCGACGCCACTTACGTCCTCGTTTGATACGACGATTTCACGGATATTGACTCGAAAACTCTTCAGTACGGTTTGGAATTGGGGTGCCCTCTGTTTGAGAGCATAGTTCAGAGCAGACAAGGGTTTCTTCACTCATTTTGTAAGATCTCTCCTGCCCTCCACTCCAGGGGAAAGGGGTGTGCAGACAAATGTCTTAGGTTGTGAACTCCAGATGATGATACCAGATAACTCTTAAGGGCTAATTGATACGCACATAATGCATCCACACACACTCTCCTCTTGTCAAAATTTCAAACGCTTGTTGACTTTTAACAGAAGATTAAGAACTCATTTAGACGTTTGTAGTGTTTACCGTATTGTTTGTGGGGTTTTTTTAAAATTGTTTAAGAGGAAAATCGCAAAAAAAATCCTTGTAGCTAACACTTAAGTCATTCTGCGAGAACATTCAGCATAGCACTGTTCATGTTGGGAAGCGGGGAGCGTTTGAAGCAGTAAAACCGAAGTGTTAATGCACACTGTGTTCCTTTATTCGCAGACTCTGCAAGTTTGCACAATGCCGTACTTAGCCATTTTTTTCTCCTCGCCAGTTATCACAGGAAGTAGGCGTCCCTAAATAAAAAAGCACAAATGGCGCTGGCATGTTTTCTCAGCTGGAGGCAATGAAAAGTGCCCAGGCCCTGTTGAGCGGGCAGGGTTGTGGTTAAATTGGCATGAGTCAACAGGGGTGCACGTGCCAGTCTGTCTGTTAAAAAGGCCAGTTTTTGTTTGTACGGCCCACCGGAACACTGCCATGATCAAAGAAAAGCCAGTTGTTTCTCGCAGCATGGATGCCATTATTGGTAATTAATTTTTTTTTTAAAGAACTGGTATGTAGTGAGAAGAAACCTGTGTCTCCTAATGGCTCAATACTTCAGTATAAAAGATGCTCTAAGGGTCATTATGCAGTGTGGTAGAAGTGGTTCTTTATTAAGACCACATTAATAAAGAGGCACCACTGGTGGATTTTCTTCAATAAATAACGCAAATCTGTGTTATTTTTTGTGGCAACCAGTTAATCAGAATTCTATTTTATGTCTAGCTAGTTAATGGCAAATCCCCCCTGTCTGTCTGAAGCAGAAACACAACATTTCTGACAGTCAACAGTAGAAAAAATCACCCACTTTTAATTAAAAGCTTGTTCCCTCTTTTCTAATCCAGCCACCTCCAAATCATTTTGTGTTATCTGTGTTAATTCTTCTCTTTCCTGGTTTGTCTCATCAAAGCTGCAGTCCGTATCAGGACTCTTCAAGCTTGTCCCTGCGCCTCCCTAATCCCCTCCGCATGCTTTTGATGGAATCCATTTTACTTGTGTTCCCAGCTAAGAGGATGCTAATGATTTACAGAAAAACAGGAAAATGGCTGGGCCGGGGAGCCCTGCTCATCACCATTGTGTCTTACTCACAGCATGTGACACATATTAGTGTCTCATTTTGATGTGTATTCTAGTTTTGGTCAAGCACTGCAATGCTCCAGGTTTGTAAATACATAGGTATGGAAGCAATCACAAGACATTAGATATTGTTTTTATGTTTTCCACACACCACTGTGTAGCTATGACTAGTCATTAATTATCAAAGTAGCAACATCAATCTGTTGCAATTCTATTAAACAAAATCCACTATGCATTTGAAAGTGATTTGATATAGTAAGTTAAAGATCAGATGTACAATAAGGGTAGCATGTGCTAATGCTATGTCATGTGGCCAAGCTCTTTCAGAAACCGTCAGCAAGTGAAACGGGAGCAGACTCCCCCAGCACTACCACATGCTACAGCTGTACAAATGAGCCACACATGTGTTTGCCCAAAGACTACTTGCTGCTCTGGCGTTCAGTCGAATCATGAATCACGATGAATCATGTACCGTAAAACGCAAATGAATCACGTACTGTAAAAACAAAAAACCTTAACGGTAACACACTGAGAATCTGTCACAGGAGCTCAGATATTTAAGCAGGAGCGTCCACTCCCTCTGCCTCACAGCAAAGCTGTAAATCTCTGATCCTCGCACTTCCCGCCTCTCCGAGTGACGCCTGTGTCCACAGAGGAGCCGTGAAAGGACGTCTTGATTTTTTTTTTTTTTCTCCCAGCGTTCCCCCGCCGCCCGCATCCGGAAGGTTCTGGCTCTGGCGCTGGTCCTTGTTTGCGGTCCGCGTGAATTACGCCGGTGTCTGGGCCCCGGCCTGCGTGTTTGACGTGGCCCTGGAGACGAGAGACAGTCTGCTTCCTCTATTTACGCTGGCCGCGCCTGGCCCTTTTTAATGGCCCGGTTCCCCGCCGCTGTGTTTAAGCTGTTGGCCCATCTGGCAGAGGCCAGGTCCTGGCGGCGTGCCATGCGCTCTTCTCCTCTTCCGCTCCCACCAATCATGCTGCCCCTTTTCACGGGACCCCTACAGGGTCACGACCCCCCCTTGCCTTGAGGGAGCTCTCATCTGATCTGTTTAGAACCCCCTGTCTTCGCCCTGAAGCTCTTTCCCACCCTGTTCCTGAGGGGCTTGTTTCCAGATTACCATGCTGTATACCTTCTGTGTTCAATATGTCTTTTTAATAGCCCTTTTAAAGCCTGGTCTGCCCCTCCTGTACAGTTTAACTGTCAGACTGCAGGTTCAAGAACATTAACATGACTCTTGTCAAGCCCTTCTCATATAGGTGGCCGGGATAACACAGACAAGTCACTCGCTGGCTGGAACCAAACTGCCTCAGGGATTCCAGCGGTACCGGCGTGTGTTATGAGGGACAGACAGCTGGCACCAAGGATGAAGGAGCAGCGTTGAGTAGATCTGTGCCGTTCCGACGGCGGCGCTCTGATGCGGAGAGTTGATTAAAGCCTGTCTCCTTTCTCTCGCCACTTTTTTACGAGCGTGGAGAGAGTGGGGAACCCACCGCCGTGACGAGCGGTCCAAGCCCGAGCAGATGGCGGCTTGGTAGCTTGGTGGGCTCTATTCACCAAAAATCTGCTCCTGAATATTCAAGGAGCTATTATTTATTTATAGCTGGTGAATCAAAAGCTCGCGGGGAATGCACGCTGGCACTGTTGCTAATGTTTTGTCCTTGTCTGTACTTGGTAATGTGTGCATGTATCTGGAAAGCGATGTATCTGTTTGCTGTGTTTTGCACCCTTACTGTTATGTGCTGCTGTTGTTCTGAGTGTGCATCATTTGCATCCATGTGCGTGTTTCTAGCATATCTTTACTATTCACATTACATGATAATGATAATCATAACAATATTAATAATACATTTTATTTAACTTTATCCTGTGCTTAAAGTAACTGAAAGTACAAGGATAGAGAAACACAATACATTGACAATTACTTGACACAAATTAGACAATGAATAACAGTGATGCATTAAAAATGTATTAAAAAATAAGACAGTGAAACAAGTTGCAAACAAATAAGGCAAGTAAAACAAGGAGGTCTAAAACATAGAAAAGGTATATGGCATTAATTATAAAACCCTGGTGAGATCTGATCATTTGCCATCTCTCCCCAATTGATCCCACTAGCAGAAGGCACACAACCTAACTTGCCTCTTCCCTGCATTCAGACAGATAGGCCCCGCACAGGTTAATCCGCTCTGTGGTGATATAAAATGAAGCAGATTTATGCCACCACATCTGGCTGTCTCGCGTTTTCAAAGCCGGCTAATGCAGAGACCGATTTCCTGCCGGTGAATTACACCGCCGGTCCACTTGCAATATAATTAAGGGATAATGGTACAACAGTAATGTCTTACAAGCTAATAATGGAACTCTGCAGTCAATAATAATTGATTCAGGAGTTGTCTCATTAACCATTGAAGCTGGGGGTTTGCCGGGTGGGGGGAGGGACTGGGGGGCTGTAGTTGTGTGTTTGTGTCTGATTGCTGGTGTCTGTATTCTGAGACGAGGAGAGAGGAGGTGTCGACGAGCTGGCGGGTGACGTAAAAGGGAAGAGAATAAAATGGCACTGTGGCAACGGAGCACTGGTCTGAAGGATGGGACTGGCCACTGAGTCTTGCGTACGGGGGTCAGACCTTTTCGTTTAAGTTTCATTAAATTTAAAAATTAAAAAAGGGATTAAAAGCCAGGCAGCTGAGGATTCTGGGAGGCAGGGCGGTGGGCTTGATTAAGAAGTCAGTAATGTTTTTTTCCTCAAAGGAGGTCAGGGTTTAAAATTCACAAGGCTGGAAGGAGTGGCCGTTGCCAAACCGGTGGAGCGAAGCAGCTAATTATCATTGCGTGGAGCTGAAAAATCCATGCAGGGGAATTAAGATCTTCGGCCGAGGGTAACGTTAATACACTCCCCTGTCACAGGCCCTCTGCATGCAGTCAATCTATTCTGAATTTATCTGGCCCTCTCCATAACGTGCATGGACAATGCAGAGGAGAAACTAATGCAGTCTGTACTTGCATGCCGCTGCCCAGCTGAGGATTTTGCATGTTTCATGGGGCTTGTCCAAAGGGCTGTGTAATCCATCAAGCATGTTTTTTTTTCTGCATGGTAATCCCACACCTTTCCACCCTGAGAGGTGCTCACTGGTGGAGGGAAAAGAGGAGAGGCAGATAAGCTGACATTTTGTCTCTCTGGGTAAGGCCATGGTCACGCCTGTTGACAAGGCCTTTTGGATTGCTTTACTTCCACGGCAGAATGCAAAGTCACAGCTCCCTGCAGTTGTTGCTGCCATGCAGGTGCCTTCACCTCACAGATGGGTAAAGGCTTTGCAAAAAACAACAAAAGCCCTTATTTCCATGGATGCATTTTGCCCACGGTTCAAATTTGTGCGTCATTCACAGTTGTTCAGAATTGCTCGGCATAAAGTTGATAGACGACATGATTCACCGGATACTGTATGTTATTTTCTGTAAATCGCCTCCGCTTTTGTTTTCATGTCTATCTGTGCTTAAATTTAAACGCTTTTTTGTCAGAAAAAAGCTTTTTCGTGTTTGTGTTCCTGAAATGTAGACATTTTTTTTTTCTTCTCAGATTTTCGAATCGACAGTGTTTTCTCTTGAAGGTGGCGTCCAAGTGCACCACGCGGGGCTCTCAGCGTGATGTTAACGGGTTCCAGATTCTGTTTGAAAAAGAGCTAACAGACGTGTCTGGTGACGACGGATCCGATTCAGGATTCCAGCCCACCGTCGTCTCGACTTTTAGTCCTCAGAGGGATTTGGAAGTCATCAGCAGCTAGCGTGCAGAGCGAACAGCGCCAGGGAAGTCTAGAGCCAACGAGCGGGCGACGGGAATCGGCACGCGCCAGGCCGTGTTTCGATAAGATGGACGAACCCTCAGTCAGCGGTGCGCAGTCATTTAATTAAGTGTGAAACAGCGCGCGTTATCTCTCCGAGCCCCAAATGAAATTAATTGGGGAGGCAGACAAGAATTATTCGGCTCTAACTCGCCTCCATTAAACCCTCGATCAAGCGCGCGCAACAGTGTCAGTGAGGAATGCAGGAGCGTGACCACATTATAAACCATTTACTGTGTCGTTCTCCTCTGTTCCTCCCTTCTCTCTCTCCATATTTGCGCTGTGGAGGAGGGAGAGAGTGCTCCAATCACCTGTGCTAATGACCCCTGGAAATCCGCTTCCCAAAGGCCCGGTGGGTGAGCGATGGGGAGAGAGAGTGCAATATCTGTTTATTTTCCCATTTTGGCGGAAACGCCAGGGCCGTCGTAAATGGCCTAGCTGTTATTAAAACCTGAAATGGGGAGGACAAGGCGGACGTGGGCCTTCCAACCAGGGGGAACCACTGCAGCAAATGTAGGACTGTAAATAAAATTGATGCTGAAGTGATACTTTTGTTAAGGGCAGAAAAAAAGCTCAGTTACAGCTCGGAAATGAGACCACAAAGGGATTAATCTGACTCTTTCTGTGCTCAGAGAGAGGGCTGGATGAGAAATAGATCAGCTGAAACTGCTAAAGCTAATTAGATTGAACTGTGCTGGATGCAGCGTTGGTGTCAGTTCGTGTTGTCGACTTCCCCTATCCCCAGCGGAAAGAGGTTTCATCTTAAACCGATCTGATTCCAGGTGATTGCTTTGTGATTAACTTCTGGGATTTGAAGCCTTCAAGGGGTCCTCATGGCCCCCACCAAACTCTTTCCCCACCAATGCATTTCTTTAACATTTCTTTAACACCATGCAAAACTCAATAAGGGTTCCTGGCCTCCCACCTATTCCCTTATAGTAATACAGGTAGCATATGCTAATGATATGTCTTGCGGCCAAGCTCCTTCAGAAATCCCCTTCCCTGCCTGCCAGCCCTAATGACTTTTTAAAGATTTAGATTTTTACTGGAGCATATAAGTACTCACACAGTGGTGAGGGCAGCTCTGTATTCCACATTTGCCCAGCATAATCAGTGACCAGTAGATCTGTCAGTACAGATCTGTGATAGGAGCATCACGGTTTTGCGGAATTCTCAACCCTGTCTCCATGAGGGTTCTGGTTCTGCAGTCTGTGCTTCCCAGAGCTCTCTCATTCTTTTTCAAACCCCATGAGGGTTCTTGCTTGCTCATTATGTACTGTCTTAATTTTATTTACAATGCAAAGCTGAAAGGCTGCTGCTCGTTACAACAAAAGGCCTGCAGTGAATATTCCGGTGGCTGCTGCTTCAGTCTGCTGAACACATCAGGCAGAACTACAGTTCATATAGAGAATATGCCTTGTTTAATGTGAGAATCAGGAAGGTGCCAATCACCAAAAAAAAAACCTCAGATTTCTTTCAGATGATTTATGCTCTATTTTAATAAACAAATAACACCACAGGACAAAAACACAAACTTTTTTGGCTTCCTTTTCATCTGAAATGTACGTGCTTTTACTCTCCTGTGCAATTAAAACTGTTTTTTAAATCATTAAATTAATAGAATTTCAGAGGAAGTTCAAGTCTGTTTATGCTTTATTTTTTCAGTGTGGACCATCCTAATTGTTTCTTGTGTGAAATACTCACATGCAACATTGAAGATGTGACTGAGCACCGCTGCCAAGATGGAGAAGATTAAAGCTCCCGTTTGATATAGCTTGACCGCAGGGTCCCTGCTCTGAATTTGACATGCGGTTTTAATATGCAGTCTATGAAAGAGTCACAAAGGCCTTGCGAAATCAGACGGAGGCTGGGCTGATTATGCCTTTGTTTTTGGTTTTTTTTTTTCTCTCAAAGAACATGCTTCTCCCTTTTTTCCTCTTCCATCTGTCACAACTAAAAATAAAGCATAATTAGAATTATAGATATGGCTACACTGCAGCTGGAAATTAAAACTCACTATTCATCGCAGGCCGTAGCGATACGTGTATGAGCGCGGAGGGCACAGCGCTGGAGCCAATCGAAAGAGAGACGGGCAGATAAGAGAGATGGAAGAGAGAGGCTGAGAAATACAAAGGGGGGGGGGGGTGGGGGAGTGAGCAAGTCAGATTTGACTAAAAAAAACCAGAGGGTGCTCAGTGCGTTATGCATCTTAACGTGATCCCTCGAACGCATGGACTGTGTTCCTGGCCACCCACTCAGCTTCTCATCTATTGATAATGCATCTGCTGCTTCAATATATTACATCTTTTATCATACCAGTCCTATATTTCTAGGTTGATAGTGGCATCAGTATTTGTAATTCATCAGGAAAGCTGTTTTCCTTCCCTCCTCTGTTGCGATGCTTTTTCCGCCTTCAGAAATTCTGTGCCTCGTGTTTCACAGCGGAGAGGAGAGCTTGGGAGCCCCCAGAAGCAGTCCCGTTTCCTTTTTAAACGCACAGGGTGTAACTGTTTGTGGGTGGGGGTGTTTTGAGGGGGTTGGGGGTTGGACTCTGACAGGACACCTGCAAGCTCTTTTCACGCTCTGCTTCTCCCCATTACGAGGGGGTTGAGAGCAGTGAGACTCTGTCACATCGCCAGCTATGGATGCCAATGGCCAGCCATATTCGCAGCGAAACACTGCAGTGTTTCTGACACGGTCTAAACGGTTACCGAAACCGAGGTGCTGTTTCCAACCGGCTCATCTCACCGGCACCCGGTCAGCAGCTCCAAAATGGGGACCGTCGGGCATGCACCCCCCCTTCCTAAATCTATCCCCCACATATCACATTTTTTACCTGACTCACCTTGATTACATCCCTCAGAACACTGCCCTGTTACCTTGGCAGCAACCCAGGGATGTCGCAGGAGAGGGTTTGGCTGCAATTGTTTGGCCGCCTGACCGGCTGACTCAGGTATCAAATCTAAGTTGTTGCAGTTGACTTTGATGTTCCAGCGGGCTGATGGAAACTCGTCAGCATGACCAATAGTTTTTCTCTTATTTTGGAGAGTGCAGTGTACATGGCGTTGGAATCAGGATACTTGAAAGCTGGTTGGACAGCTGTCACGTTTAATGAGTACTAATATCTAACAGTCAGTAACAGCTTTTCAAGAAGGATTGTTCTCCTTTTAGGTTAGTACTAAGTTTGATAACATGAATGAGCTTTATACGTGACATTTTAGGGTCAAGATTCTGACCCCAAGCATCAAGCATTAAGATGTCAGCATCTGAGCTTTTCAGGATTAACCTAATCAAAACATACATTACCATTATTGTAAAGAGATAATTGAAGAGACTGATTATCAGGTAGTATAAGCATAATCATAATCTTCAAGCTCACCACACAGGAAAAGAAAACCTTCTGTTATATAGTAATGCAAGCATTGTCAGTGCAATTCAGAATGTTAAAATTAATTTGCATAATCACATCGCCTGATTCCACTGTACACTCGCAAACATGTGAAATGACGGGTTATCTTTCTTTTTTGTTTTGTTGGTTGGCCTGCCGCCTCCACTATAAAATCATACGATAACAAGCCCTTTCGTACCACAGACAAAATGAACTTCAGCTTTTTAAAAGACTGGATTTGATACCATCTCCTGTCGTAATTGTGTTGGTCCCTCATGATGTGTGAATGTTTTGCAGGGCTTTGAGAGAAAGATCAATTTTTTTCTTTATTTTTAATGTGAGACAGAAGCACCGAATTATCTCATTGTAATTATGAAATAATGCCCCCCCCTTACATTTTTCTGTCACTCTTATTATCTGTTATATAATGAGGTTCTATTAATGCTGTCACTATTTACAAACTCAACAGGAAGTGTTATATAATAAATATGTATAACTGGGTTACTGCCAAAATATGCCACTTATCCAATGTGAAACTGACCTTGTGTATGTGTGCATCTGAGCATTTTCTGTGTGCATGCGTGTATGTGTGTGCATGTGTATGAGTGTGCATGTTTATGCGTGTGTGTGTGTGTGTGTGTGTGTGTGTGTGTGTGTGTGTGTGTGTAGGGATAGATGTGGCCATTGGACAGCATGCATTTCTTTATCTGAATTGGACTGCAGAGGGTTTAATGCCCAATCATGTCCCTCTGTACAAAACCCTCTGCAGTCAGCAGGTTCAGGCAAAGCTATTAGATATCCATTGGCTTATAAATAATTGATAAAGGATAATGTCGCCGCTTTGCACTCTGTATGGGAAACAGGGTACAGGCTACACCCCACACCCCCCTCCCCTCAGAGCAAAACCGATCCTCAGACAGGCGAGATTAAGACTTATCACATGTGAATTTCGGCCAGCCAGCTCTCTCTATCTCTGTCCAAACCCCTGCTCTCCAGTCACATTGAAAGTAGTTGCTGCAAAGTCACTGCACACTGTTGTTTAGTTTCTCCTGGTCATTGCATATCGAGGAATCGATGCCATTGGGCTGCCCTGAAAGGTCCAGGAGGTGATAAATCATTCACAGAGCCTGTTTTTTCCTTTCCTTTTTTAATACAAGGCATCACTGAGAATCTGGCAAAATCTGCAGCAATGCACTGTGGGATTGTGTCGTCAGACCAGGTGCTAAAATTAAAGAAGCCTGCCCTGAATACCCATTAGAGGCTAATGCTCTCTTTATTTTCCTCCCCAGTGCTGCAAAGGGGATCACGGGGGGGGACCTCACTTCCTCGCATCCTGACAAGGTTGACGCCCCCCCCAGGCTTGTTGGCCCTTTATGATGTCTGAAGCCACAAAGGGCCCTGATGTCATAATGGGCTGCAGCAGCTGAGCCCTGTGATTGGCTCCCTGGGTTAGGTGTTGAATTAAACAAGTCGGCAAGGGAAGCTTACCTCCCTGTGACTCTTCAGTTTCCCAGTATTAATCACAGTGTAATTCACAGTACGTTATCACCTAGAAACAGAAATATCCCATTTAAATAATAAAAAAACACATAATATCATAATATCACATAAAAACGACCACTCAGGTCTGTCATGTAATTGGCTAAATATTAATATTCTTATAAAAGTGATGATACATTGTGACATGTATTGCAGACCACTTATAATAAGAATTATGAGCCCCTGCACAAAATTAAGGCATGGAATATAATGATAAAACCAGATTTATGTGCCAATATAAGACTCTCAGCCCTGCTGTATTAGCAGACAGGCTCTTGCACATTCATTAATATGATTTTCAACTGATAAAATCAGGTGCATCACACACATCATACAACTCATAACTTCACCGCTCAAGTTAGCGCTGATAGCACCATATCAACATCAAGATTCCTATCTTTGGCAGAGTACGGTAGCCGATAAATTAGATATTTGAATAGTATTAAAATAATCTCTTAAATGATACATCCAGTTGTCTTTGATGGCAACTGGCCCATAATAATACTTGATAGATGATCATCAGGCATTTCAGTGCACCTTTATGATTATACATAATTGCTAGGAGAGGCAGGACTTTTCTGAATGGAATTGCTCTGCATTGTTGCATTAGGAGTGGGTTTTAGCACACCACGATATGGCTTGTATTTGGGGATGAGCAGTCTTTGGATTTCCCACCCCTGTGGGGCTTCTGTCCCCCTTTCATGGCTTCATGGCTCAAGGCTTGAAGTGAAGCATGTGGGAGACAACAGCACCTTTCGGCCAGGTTGTCCTATAGTTCTGGGCAGCATAAGTGCAGAGAAGATGGCCTTATGCAGGGCATCTTAAATTAAATTTTGGATTTAAAACTTAATCTTACATTTTACCATCTATGCAGATGGGTATAACCTGAAGCAATGAGGGTGAAGTCCCTGGCTGTGGCTCAGCTGGGTGTTGAACTGGCAACCTCCTAGTTACAAGCCCCTGTCTTCAAACCACTATGCCACATTGTTGCTGTAGCCTGCCTGTACCATGCGTGGGGAAAAGCTTCCTGTTTCAACAGTGCAAATTAAGGCGTTGTTTTGAAACGGCCTCCGCTGACTTGGGTTCAGTTTCCATTGAGTTATCAAAGTACAGAGCTGTATGTTCTAATGAGGAAGGCGCGCATACAAATGCAATTGTAATCCTATCAATTGAGTGGCAGCAGTAAACAGTATAATTTTCCCCTCTGACATCCCAGGAAATGAGATCCGTCTGCCAAAAAACCATCCTAGAGCAGCGTTCTGCAATTTCAGTCCCTGAGAGCTGGAGGCCCTCATTACTTAATTGAAACAATTACTGTATATAGTTGCCTGCTTCGGTAAATTGGAGATACAAAGATACTAAGAGAACCGGTTCCGTCCCTCCAGGCCCAGGGGTACCCATCTTGTCACGGCAGCTGGCATCCAGCGAACACAGCGAGGGGGGGGGGGAGGACAGGCAAGTCACAGGAAGCCATTTAACTCCCAGATTCCTCTGCCTGCGGTCCTTCTCCTCCCACCAAGCGCATCCTCAATCTGCGGCTTCCTTCCTGCAGTTTCCCGCTGTTCATTTGCGTGTTTTTAAATTTTTTTTTTTCTTTTTTCTTTGACGGACATGAGCAGTATCTGCTGCGGCAGAGGCAGCTCTGATTTATAGGGGCGGCTGAGCGAGGAGTTTGTGTGCGCACGCGATACGGGGAGCAGCTGTTGTTACACGGCCGTCATTAGTCAGAACTCATGGGTCGAGGCGGTGTAAACACGGATCCGTTAATGGGGTTCATCTCTCTCACAACGCCCGCTGAAATATGGCTCACCTCAGATGCAGAGCAGGACAGAAAAGATCATCTCTGTGTTATGAACTCTGATTAATGTGCGTATGACTTTGGAAAATGTGTGGAGAAATGCATTCCATACCCGACACTGTCCACTACAGGTCCTGCCTGTGAGTAAGCCATATATTACATATTATAATAACATATAATTGCATAGTGTACAGGTAGAAAAGTAGACACATCCGGAGTTCTGGAAACAAAATGTGGAGGCAATGTGTTGCGTTTCTCTGGCCTCTGAAGTAGATCAAAAAGAACATGTAGTCTGTATAATAAAGTTGTTTGAGTAAATGCCAATACATTGACATTAAAATTAACATGATTTGTACCGAACTGTAATTTCACAATCATCTGTGACACTCCCTTGCTTTGTTATCACAGATAAACTGTGAGCTGACTGTTTACAAAGGACAGAAGAAAAGCAACAATTAAACCATCTTAATTTGTTATTTGATCATCCGTTCGTTATTTGATAGTCCATTACATACAGAAAAATAAATGTATTTATAAGTTGTGAATGCCAGATATCTGCACATTTATTGCTGAATTAAAAACTCAATGTTAATTTGGAGACCATATCAAAAACCTAATCTATCAAAAAGGTGAAATGGAATTCCTCCTTTGCCATCAAAATATGGCTGATCCAAAGACACAAAGATGGAGAGAGGCTGAGGGTAGTATGCTATTCAAAGTGGTTTGCTGTTTGGCTCCAGCATGAATTCATTCAGCTGGTGGCCAGGTTAGTGTTAAACACACCTCACTGCCTCAGGCTGTCTGCTCCAAGTACTTCTGCGATATGAAGGAACTACACTTTTTCATCAACGTCTAAATATCTCATTTGTGTTTACAGTCTTTTATGATCCAAATTTTGTGTTTTTTACTGTTGTTTTGCTCCGCGGCTTGCTTCCGCCTTCTCTGTTTGTTGTAAGAGGCAGGGCTGATGAGAGAGCCTCTTATTGTAGCCTCCAGGCCTTTACATATTGCAATAAAAACATGTTCCACGTTATTATCTCTGCTGCTTTCTTATCGGCTTACCGGGAGCGGCTCACAATTATCATATGTTTTATATCTATATTCCACCCACCCCATCAACAACACCCCCCCCCCAAAGCCCCTTACAAATAAAACAAACAAACAGGGGTCTCCTGGCTGGCTCACCAAGGTTCACCAGCAGTTTGACTAGAAAGGGATGAGACAGCTAGCCAGACAGGGGGTCCAGTCACCCCAGGTCCCCGGAAAGGTGGCATTTGCATTGCACAAAACCGGCTCTCCGTCTCCCTGGAGAGCACTGAGGGGGAGGTGACAACACAGAAAAGGTTATACTCATTTTTCTAGCAGGAAATCGCAAACTCTGATAAAGAGTTACGTGTAACCTGTGACTTTAATTCCCGCGAGAGCCCATCTCTTTTGGCAACCTTTAGTTTTAAACTGAATATCAGAGCTGTCAGTCGAACTCACCTCGCTCATCTTTTCTTTTTTTTTTTCTGTCATCTGTCTGGTGTATTGAAAAAAAAAGAAAAGAAAAGAATGAAACGGATAAAAATAGGAGTCCTCTAAACGCACTCCGGGGTCAGGCCGAGCTTATGGGCCCGTGGAACAGATAGACCGGCTGCCTCCGGGCTGAGCCGCAGCAGGTGATTGGGTCCAGGTGTCCAGCGGAGGGGAGAAAAGGTGCTGTCAGAGATGGATTATCGGTCTGATGTGGCCGCTTTGTTAAGCGCCCGCAGGGGATGTCGCGGGAGAGCCGGCGTGGGCGTGCGGCGGTTGCGCTCCCCTGACCGATTCCGAGCCGCGGCGGCCGTGATTGATGGCGCGAGCAAAGAGGGGCGTCGGCCACCCCCTCGCGCTCTTCGCGTCCCAGAATGCCGAGCGGCACTACGAAGGAAAGGAGTGCGGGATTGGTTTTTGGTTTAGGCAGCGGTGTTGCTTCTCCTCCTTATATAAGCCAGTCAAGTCAGCTACATATCAGCACAATGCTTGGGGGGTGATTATCCGCCCCCCTCCCCTCGCTCCATTTCAAACATATGCTTCCTTTACATAAAGTAAAGATGAGATGTCTGCATACCAATGTGTAACAATTGTGAAAATGTATGTTACAAAGCTTGAAACATCTGTCATGTTACGGCGATAGTCTGAAAAGGGTCGCTTAAGTTGCAGGCCAATTCTTGGAACCTGTTTGCTTCATTTATGGAATGTATAAAGATTTCTCTCATTGTTGAGAATGGATTCTATGGCAAAGACAGACATTTACTCACATTTATGACAATAAATACAACCAAATATATTGTTGGGTATGCGTCTTTCCTGCAAAATGCATTCCCCCTCACTCACTCTACCCCTTGCTTTTTCCCATGCAGTCTTTTTGTTTAGAACTGGGAGTGAGATACTAAAGATGCATCACTGTGTGGGGTGGAGAGATGCTGGTGTGTCATCACATCATGTATTCTCTCAGGGAGCACAGCAACAGCAACAAACACTATGTAAACACCCTGTTGCAATATATATAAGCATCAGATTACATGTTTCATGACTATTATATTAGACTAAGTTATGTTATTTTATATTACCATGGTAGCCAGATTTAGGGTACTACTAGGCACAACAAAATTTAGCACATTCATGCGCACCATATCAGTCCTCCTTTGATGGAAGTAGTGTTCACTGCTCCAGCACTTCCCATAATGCAATGGGGCTTTCACCAATGTCCAACCCCTTAGGCTGAAAGAGTGAATTATACTCTTGGCCTTTAAGAGCTTATGTTGGACTAAGTGAATAGTATTTATCACAGTGCTAGTTATTACAGCACTGTTTGATGGATAGGCACATGCTCAGATGTGGTCTGTCACTCATTTATTTGTAATATGCCATTGTTCTTGTTACTTTATTGGATGCAGATTTGTAACCCTTCTTTGTCAGTCACTCTGGGATAGAGGCTTCTGCCAAGTGGCAAAATTCAAAATGTAAAGCAGCTGGTTATCCCACTCCAGGGGATAAACAGCAAAAAAAAAAAAAAAGGCTTGACTTCTGAGCAAATATATGCTGTCTGGATAGCCACATGGGTGATACGCACTGAAAACCAGCCACCGAAGTGACTCCTTTATCACGCGCTTGCACTGGGATTTTTGCAATCATTGTCTGTGATGGCCCATGGCCCTCCCGGATGCACTCTCCCAGCTCTGGATGCGCCCCCGATGGGGGTAGAGAAGGAGAGCCTCATCTCAACCAATTCATTTAGCCTCCGTTTCACCCACAAACCCATGCTTTTCTATTCCGTGCCTTTAAGCAGTCAGCCAAGCCTGCGAATTCAAATTCTCATCTGGTGCTGCGGATCAATTCATTTTATTTATTTATCTATCTTTTTTTTTCCCTCTCCGGGTGTGAAACAAGCTTGCATCAGGATGTTCATTTTTTTTCCCTTGCAGTTGCATTTTCCTGCAAACTTCCTATCTGAAGATGTCACAGCACTGCAGGCAGAGAGAATAAAAAAAGCAACATTTTATGAAACCCACTGGGGGAAGTGATATAGTAGCACTCATCAGTAGCAATGAGGTTACCCATTTACTATGGGCTGATATTTTGCCTGTTTCTGAGAAGAACTGCACTGCCGGCAGCACAACTGGAAACAGCTCCTATTGGGCCATCTATTCTTTACTGCCTGTCAGGTGCATGAGAAATAGTTCCCAGTCGACTGCAGCTCATCTGTGTCTGGTTACAGAAGGCAGTCATACTTATGATCTGCAGTACCAGTCAAAAGTTTGGACACATCTGCTCACAGAAGGGTTTTTCTTTATTTTTACTATTTCATATTTAAAAGCAATAGTAAAGACATCAAAACTCTGAAATAACACAAATGGAATTAAGCAGTGACCAAAATGTTAAACAAATCAAAACTATCTCCTATTTTACATTTTTCAAAGTAGCCAAAAAATATTTTTTATTCATGCAGCAGCAACTTCAAATATAATTTGTAAAAGAAACAAATTTCAAGCATTTAAGCATAAGTCTTTAGATGAAAATGTCTTTGAATGCATATTTCCAATTATTTGATTCAGGTGTGTCCAAACTTTTGACTGGTACTGCACATCAGTCTGAACCTCAGAACACTCAGACACTGTGATTTCAACATTCCATCTATGTTGCCCCAGGTACTGGCGAAAGAAAATGTGATGAATGCTTTTACTGCTACTCCAACATGGTCTACATGCGTTAGAGGAAATGTGTTCGGCGTTTGATGAGGTATTGCCACGGACTGCCAAGCACAACCCCTGCATCCAACAGGGTGTCCTCCTCCTACCACCAGAAAGCAACCTGACCCCATGTATCTCACCTTTGTGCAGCCAGTCCTCTTTCCCATTGCAGAGCCACCAGCCCTTTTACGCCTCACCTCTCCAGACCTCTTCAGGTTTATGCTTTGATTGTGTAAGATGTTGCCTTTTCAGGTACAGGGTGTATCTTATTTGTTTTGTTTTTTTTTTTCTTTCAGCTTTGCAATGTCGCATTCTCTGTAAGTTGCCATGGAGAGAGAGGAAACAGCAAAAATTGCAGCGCTAGAATGGATAACACTTCAGAATGCTATACTATACATTACAATGCAGTGGATGCTCAATGCTCAGGTTGCCTGGATCAAGAAATGATTTTCATCATTGTTGAGATTGACATATAAGCACAACATAGCAACAGTACAAGGCTGTGAGCCTGGCAAGGCTCTTGATCTATCTCCTCCTTACCAACACATTCATTCACATTTATTAATGTTGGAATAAGCACCAATAACTTATTTGTAATGATGTATAATTAAACACAATTCTATTATATAATTATTTGTTTCCACAGAGCGCATAACTCCACCCTCCATCCAGTTGTCATAGTAAACCTAAAATCAAATCTTCCTTCCTTCCTATGATTTTAATGTATGTCTGTCCACAAGCTTTTCAGTTTACCCACTGACAAACTAATCCATGAATGCATGGATCACACAAAGCAAGGAAAAAAAGGACATAAATAAAAGGTTAAAAAGTGGGGGGAAAAAAAACATTTATTTGTTTGTCTCACTGTGAAATAGAATTAGCCAGGTAACTTTGAGCATTCTTTGTTCCATGAAATTTCTCCACTGATATTCCCCCTTGCGGTGAGACAGCCGGGTGATTATTTATCCTCTGAATATTTGTATTCATAATTCATTCTTTTGGAAATGGCTATGTTTCAAACACCATGAAGTGCTGCAGTCAGTATAATCACAAAGCAAGGGCCGTGGGATGAAGGCTGTCAACTTCCGCAAAGTGGAGTTAGTCGTTCTTAACACATTTCTATGCCTTGAAAAGCCAGGGAAACACCAGGCAAGGAAGCTTTTCTGTTTATCTCAATCTGTGTTATCGCCACGCGGCTTGCAAATCTATATCCTGTGACTTCGTCCATGGCTTCTTCTCAGACTTGCAATCTTGTGGAAAGCAAAGAAGTCTCAGTCCTCTTTTTATCAGGAACTTCAGACATATTTTAAAACCTGAAGATGAAAAAAAAAAAAAAAAAAGTTTTTCATCTTTGACTTCCTGCTATTGAATTGTGAAGCTTGTGTTGTATTGAGCTCTACTTTGTGTGTCTGGAGATGAGCGCAACAACCATCAAACCCTCTGCCTCATATATGAGTGCTGCTTACTTCCACCAGACAGAAGGGAACGTTTTTTTTTTTCCTGGTTTCCATTGGCTGTTAAGTGTATACAGGTAGTATTTCTCATTACTAAGTGCGTTCACTCTGACACTATTCCCAGCACATCTAGGATGACCGAGAGTAGCCTTTTTAGAAGCTGACTTGCAGAACTCAGGTATGCAAAGGTTACCACTCACTCAGTGCAGTGTGTGCAGGGCTGTCCTCTACCCCCGGGGCCAGAGGCAAACCCTCCACATGATGTGCTGCATGCCTTCCTGACCTTGAGCTTAGGGTGGGGGGTCGATTCGGATGCACCATCTATGACCGCATCATGCATGGTGAGCCTGTCATTGCTAGCCCCCAGGCCCCCAGGCCCCCAACGGGCTT
Organism: Megalops atlanticus; assembly: GCA_019176425.1. Lineage (NCBI taxonomy): Eukaryota > Metazoa > Chordata > Actinopteri > Elopiformes > Megalopidae > Megalops > Megalops atlanticus. The sequence continues at coordinate 4,021,542 of CM032884.1, read as the reverse complement.
GGAGTGAGGGATCGTTTCCCGTCGGCTCGAGCGATGGACTCCATCGATACCAGCCCCTCCGGCAAAACAGCGTGAGGAAGAAAAGAGATGTGATGCGATGTTGCACTGTAAATCCGATTGATAGGTAACAGCGCAAGTTTGTCAGGGAGGCGCTGTGTACTAGAGGAGTATTAGGTTAAAGGAAAGGGTGGGGGGTGGTGGGGGTGGGGGATGTTTAATATCGGCAAGATTTTCACGCCATGAGGGAAAGTTTACCGTAGACGGCAGGGTAATCACTGTTGACAGGCATATAGCAATACAAGCTTCAAGGCAAATATGCGAACAAATAAAGGAGCGTGTTTGTTTATTCAACACCTCCAAACTGCACGAAACGCAAATGGAGGGAGGAATGAAGGTGAGCCAGCATCGCTCGGTCTACGTCTCTGAACTTCTTTTCTTCAGAATTTTTTCCTCCTAAAACTCCTTCCTTGTCTCCCTTCAGCACACTTGAAAACAGAACCAGAACAAAAACTTTTGATTATCACTTTCTGATTAGGTGGATTCATACACTAATCAGTAACATGTTTTTAATGTCAGTGAGAATGAGAGCCTTCAACTGCCCCCAAAACTGAATGCTGTTAATTGTCAGTTTAATTGTTAAAATGTTAAACGTTTAAGGCCCCTTTGTCTTCTATCCATTTCAAACCTACCACGCAGATGACATTTCACCAACTGCATCCAAACCTTTTAATTGTCAATTGTTTGCCTGTTTGTCATTGTAATTGTGTGCTGTGCATGTGAAGCCAGCCATTGGTTAGTGGGCCACACCTGCCTAATCAGATGCTCATTAAATACAGGTGTGTGTGGCTGCTGCTGGAGGCATGCTTTTGTGGGAAGCTTGTAGCTCTGGTGCTTATGCCCTAGGCTGGGCTTTTGTTTGGGTTTATATATATATATATATATATATATTTACATAGTTTGCCATAGGATGTTTACTAGACCTGGAGTAAAGGTCAGCTCCACTGATCTTCAAAGGATATGACTGGAACCCAAATTTGGACCAAGGAATTTTCCAATCCCCCACCCCCACTTCAGCCCAAACCTTATACGTCACTGGCAGTTGCATGCATCTCTGTTCAACACAACTATGCACTGAGATTATGAAGCAGCAAGCTCCCCAGTTCCATCCTCATGTGCTCCAAACAAAAGCTCTGAGCATACCTTAACCAGACAGCGCATTAAGCAAAAGCTAATTAGTGACTGGAATTTATTATAGGAAGTGGGCACTGTGCACTGCTTTCTGTGATGTTCAGAAATTACACACATGACTCACATGGAGCCCTCTGTACGGTGGTGATGGTGGACTTCTGGATCAGGGGGTGCTAAATGCAGGAAGTGATGTCACTGCCAGGCAGATTTCAGGGTAGCCTCTCCAGGCTGAAGTTGGAGATCCCAGCTCGGCAACATAAGGTACTCACAGCAGAGCGTTCCTGGTCAATAATGGCCGTTGTTTCAGTTGCAGCATTCCACACTCACCAGGCTTGTTGGCCACGAGATCCTCAAACAAAGGTGTTCATTGTGACATCACAGAAGAACACCCACATGGCTGTTTCTGTGGCTGTGGTTCTCATTCTGGCCAATCTGCTGCAAAGACATGCATACACTATTTACATTACATTACGTTATTGTCATTTTAGCAGACGCTGTTATCCAGAGCCACTTACATAGGTTAAAATTTTATCTATTTATATACAGCTGGCAATTGTGAGTTAAGTACCTTACCAAAGGTTCCTGCAGAGAATCAAACCAGCAACCTTTTGGTTATAAGCCCTGCTCCTTACCACTATTTCACACTGTTGCCCACACTCAACCAAGCTCAAAACACCCACTTGCACAGACATGCATATATGTTACAAAACAAAATTATTTATGCAAAAACAAGCAAAGAGGCAGGCGTGCAAGAATGTCCACACAATCATAACACATGAAAGCACATAATAATCATTATTTCTGCAGTCACGCTGAAGAAACGAGACGAGAAAAAATGCTGATGATAACAATAATAATAATAATAACTTCCCTGGAATTAGTTATGTTCAGCTGAAAAAAGACCACATTAGATATTCCTCCAGAGTAATTCTCAGCCGGGCCTCTTCATATTTTAATTAAGGGGTTTAATGAAATACATGTGTATATTACAAAAAAGCCCATTAACAACTTCTATATTAGGGGTCTGCAAAACAAGGGAATGTGATTTTTTTCCCCCTCAGTTCATTTTAGCTTCAGTTTTATAGTGCATGTTAAAAATACATATTTAATGGCTCTTCCTTTGAAATGGAGAAGCTCTTGCTTGGGGCATTGGAGGATTCAACGAAGGGGTAAGGGGCGAATTAAGTGGTCTGCCCTCCCTCTATCTCTACGCTGGGAACTCGCGCAGGGAATATTATTTGCCTTTGTAATAAAGTGTCAAAAGTTCACGTAGTCAAAGGGGTAAAACTGTATGTTAATGTGAAAACTGGCCCCAGGAGCTCCTTTGTAGCTAGACTTATGGTACAGAGCTTGACCACACAGTGTTTAGCATTAGCGCCTGCTACAAGAACCGAGCAATGTATGGATTATAATATATACACATTACCAAGCTCACGTGCATTTAAGTCATAAATGCCATATACAAATCTAAAGGTCAAATCACATTGGATTTTCAGGAAAAAAATAACATGAATGGATTGTTACATGTATCGACTTAAATAGAAAGGCAAAAGGCAAAGCAAACTAATGTCTGTGTGAAATATTGTATTGAACCCAAAAATGATTTGTATTTCAGTCAATACTGTTGTTTCTGTCTTTGTTGTACTGTCAATACACTCTGCCCTTTATAAATAATATAAACTCAAGCACAACACACTGTTAAAAATGCTTGGAGGATGACCATGTCATAAACAAAGAACAAATTTGTATTAGTATGTTGCATAGAGGTGCTTTTTTTCTGGAAGAGCATCCTTTTGCATAGCTGTGTTTCAGATATATATATCTGAATATAGTATTTAATGTATATAATATATAATGGGTATCAGGGAAGCTAAATCATACAAATGAGTAGGTAAAAGGGTATAATGGCACAGAATGACAGAAATAACAGAACCACAATAAGAAAGAAGAATCCTGGACAGTAACAATATTATATCAGGACTAATGGATTTCAAATTAAATTTGACTTAAGTGAAAAAAGAATGGCCAAAAATCATTGTCAGACAGCGCACATAATGATCAAAAATGATGACATTGGTTATAAATCAGTTAAATTATATTTTTTAAAAATTAAACGAACAAATTACTGTAAAATTGAAAAGGCCAATTTGTACATCTGCAGCTTGAAATGAAATTAATGGAACGCTGTAAAATGAGCCCATCTAGGACCAGCTGGGGCGGTATGATGCAGGTAAGCGATCAGAAAATGGTAGTTACCGCAAATTCTCTCTGGGGCTGTGCTGCAGAGGTGAGGAGAAATGCAAAATCTTCCCGGTAAGCAAGGTGGGGAACAACTGACACCAGGCCCAGCGCCATGGGGGGTGCTTAGGGGTACATCGCACCCCCAGAAGGACCTCAGTGCACCCCCAGCTGTCTCCTTGTGTCCACACAGCATTTATGACTTTTTGTGCACCCCCATGGATTGCAGCTGCACCCCTCTGTATTTTATCCTGGCCCTGAGCCTGGCTGAGGCAGAACTCCCTCCTCATTCAAATTTTAAAGAATAAAAGAGCTTTTTGGCTTTTTACAGGTGTCAGGTGTAAATGACCACAAAATGTGCAACCTATGAAATAATACCGATAGTCTTTCAACAGCACATACAGACTAACAGAGATCCCTAACAGTAGGGAATGGTAGGTCATCTTCATAGGGATGCAAGCCAAGGTGATTTCACAGACTTGCAGAGAAAAACTGAAAAAAATAACTCATTACAAACACTTCTTATCCTTACAGTTCAGCGTTTGTCAAAAAACTAAGTATGAAGTTTCTGCAAAAGATACCATTCAGCTGCATATTTTAATGGGAATTGATACTAGAGATTGCAGCAGAATTGACAAACTTTGTGGTTTTCAAAAAGCATGTTAACATTTACTGGCCACTTGTGATATTTACTCTTTAGTCAGGGCTCATCGATGATCATAACATTATTACATTATTGGCATTAAGCAGAAGCTGTTATCCACAGCAACTTACATCAGTTACAATTTTTACATCATTATCCATTTATACACCTGGATATTTACTGAGGCAATTATAGGTTAAGTACCTTACCCAAGGGTACCGTAGGCAGTGCCCCAGCGGGGAATTGAACTGGCAACCTTTCAGTTATGAGTCCTGCTACTTAACCTGCTCCTCAAAAGCCACTGGACTGCAGAATTCCACATCTCTCTTCTCCTGCCAGGTTGTGCAAAGTGAGAGACCCCCCCCAGCTGCAGAGAGCGGCTGCAGGGAACAGCATTAGGACAGCTACAGCTAACAATATACACCGCTGAACAGACTGGCGCCCTACAGCTTGTACCCAAACACTGTGACTTTTCACTCTGATCCCTCTATCTGCATTAAAAGATGTCTAAACTGACTGAAACACAATGTGTCAGATTGTGGAGTAAATGTTAAAAAGTCAATTTAATGAAATGTTGATCAAAATCAGTTGGAAAATGAAGTAAAAGTTAAGCACTCAAAGTGATTCATCCAACAAAATGTAAAATAATTTGTGAGAACTGTCAAAGAAATAACATTTATAAAGTATTGCAGAAATGAGTAGCATCCTTTTCTATCAATCACACTGTGACAAACTAACTGCTCAGGAGTAAATTAACTACATAATTAGCTGCTTCTATAAACCAATCAGTTCAATTTTGCAGTATAGCAACCACCAACTGTGACTGCAAGGTTTTATAGACTGACATTAACTGTGATATATACATATATATATATATATTTTGTGATGCCAGCCTTAATAACGGCAGATAATGGTTTACACACCATCTGGTCAGACACATTGGAAACTTCAGGGTAGGAAAAACGTGATGGTGTTCAATGCAAATGTGTGACTAAAAACCATTGGGATTACAATAAATGACTGCCAGGGTGCTTCTTTGTCTGCTCGCTCAAGGAATCTCCATCGGCCCACAATCTTAATCACACCTGCCGAGCAAAAACACAACTGGATTAAAGAAAAGAAAAAGCAGGCCACAACAATTATCGTTAATTTCAAATCCAAGGGTTACTCTTCCGACACAAAGCCAAACTGGAACATTCAAGTTAGAACCAGCACAGAATGGTGTGGGGATATTCAGACAGCCCTCAAATATGACTCCCTCAGTGTGTAGGGCTATTGTGTTCCCTCCAACCTTATTACTGCAGTGAAATACAGTCTACTTTTTGTTCCCCATAATGTGCTCCTGCATCTGTGCCCTTTGCCATTACCTTCTGTGCCATTGTTTCTATGAATTACAACTGTTATTATGTCCTTGAAGAGACATCACCACAATGGCCTCTTGTTCATGTGTCTATGTAAGTATTATGCTGGGGCCATAGCTAATTAGAAGATAATTTGCATTTTGCTTTTTTTGTGTTGTGGGTGCAAACAAGAGTGGGCTTGGTTGGACAAAGCTCTTTAAATATTGACAGAGGCTGACTGAAATATCCTAATTGTTTTGTGTCTGTCTGTGTGCGTGTGCTGAAGTGTATGTTTGCTTTCTCTGTCTTCAGCTACAAAGGTGGAATTATGAGGATGTCTTTGAAAGATAGGTTTCAGACTAAGCTACTAGATACATTTTTGGTGATCCAGCAAAGTCAATTATTCAAATTCACTAATCTTGGAGGTTTTAAGCTTTGAATTCATTTGTTTGTTCAAATGAACAATAAACTTTGAGCCTCTGTTTGTAAAGAGTTGATATACTAAAATCCTTGCAGATGCATTTTGGAGAAATATAACATGCTACTCTTTCAACCTAATATCGCAGGTGAAGACAGGAAGAGGGAGAAGGGAAAAAAGTTTTAATTAATTTGCATTCTAATCACCATGGCCATATTTTGAAGCCTTTAGGCAGATTGTGTACTTATTTATTTCAAAATGAAAGAATTTGCAAGAATAACAAATCCCTCTCTATCCTCCAAGGACAGCTTCTGATGCAATAGAAGGTAGACAAAGGAAGATGCGCTCATCAAAAAGTTGTTCTCAAGAGTGTATAAATAAGGGATGGTGGCCGCCCGAAATTCAGTTAATGCGGTTGCTCCCAGTTTACCAGAGGAAAAACACATTAGCAAGCCCAGCACCTTTCATGTTTAATTTGGCTTCTCGGGAAGGCCTCGGAACAACCAGTGGAAAGCCGGCTTGAAGCCCTCAAGGTGACCTTGTTGTTCTAGAGTTCCAGGAAGTCTGAAGCCTCCTCCAGCACTGTTTTCATCCTGCTGTTTTTTTTTTTTTTTTTTTTTTTTTTTTTGCAGAATTCTGTGCTCACTTTAACACAAAGCTTAAAAAAACTGCATTTTGTTCTTTTTCTTCACTGCTCAGCGCTGCCGATGGCACAGACCGGGATGAACCAAGCAACGCTTGAACAGAGGCTGATCCAAATTAAGAGGCTTTATCATCAAACCATACCACAAAAGAAAGATCCAGCAGGCCTAGCTTTTGTTGTTTTTTGAAAATGGCTCACAGCCGTTTAGTTTGGATATTCAAATCATCCACTTTTTGTCCTCTGGATCTTTGCGCCAAATAAAGTCATGGAAGAACGAACGTGCAAGCAGAAAAAAGCCCAAAAGTAACAACGCCGAAGGAGAGAGCAGCTGGGAGAGCACATCTCACCAGTGGCTGATAAGTCCAGGGTAACATGATTATAAGGAGAGGCAGGCGAACCCCTATTCCCTACAGAGAACCAGAGGAGTGCGGCAGAAAGGTACAGTGGCTGATATGAAGCTCGTCATCCTTCAGCCTGCAAAAGATTCCCAAAGGGTCCCTCGGGTTTATCTCACATTATGTTATGTTCCTCTCGTTCCATTATTATTGCTGCCCCCCTAATCTCACACACACACACACACACACTCACTCTCTCACACACACACACACACACACACACACACACACACACACACACACACACACACACACACACGCACACACACTCACACATTGCCTCTCCACACCCCTTTTCAACTGAGTGCTATTTGTGGAAAAACAGAGCACCCCACCCCACCCTAACCCCCCACCCCCAACTCAAACTCCCCAGCAAAATTACCCAGGTTCACCCGGCTCTCCCTCTCTTTTGAACATTTTTTTTCTTCTTTCTCTTCTGTTGTTCCTTCACTCGCTCTCTTCCTCCGCCTGGCTTTGCGCTTATCAGGACGGTCCAGCTGCCTCTGGTTGGTCCGCCGAGACCCCCCGGGCCCCCAACAACTTGGCAACCAGCTGCACACTTTTCATTTTTCCCTCATTTCATTTATGTATTTGTTCCCTCTCCACCCAGCTGTCCCACCATCTCTCACTTCATTTTCTACTTTTATTTACTGTATTTTATGTTCTGTCCTCTGTTAAAAATGTAGAGAATCGAAATGGAATGACAGCTTGGTGCTTTATACACAAGACTAAGGGACCGTTTTTAATTATTAATGAAGAATGGGGAAATGATCATGGACTACTAATTATTATTATTATTATTATTATTATTATTATTATTATTATTATTTATTAAGTTCCAAAGGAGATTTTTCAGAAAATCCCTACGCAATCAATTAAACCTAGACAAACTCTTGGTTGCATCCATTACCATAAAAGTCCCTCTAGCCACTTCTTCTGTGTGAGTTGTTCATGGTATCCCTCCAAATGACGTCCAGATGGAGGGTCAACCACCTCGGCCCATGGCCAGATGCAATCCCTTTGTTAGACTCCGGGCCAAATACAGGTACTTCTATACCCACATCAATCACAAAGCTCTACATTTTAATCATATGGAAATTCATATCCTCTGAATAATTATAGCAGCAGCAGTACCAGGAATATTAAATGTAATAGTAGTACCAGTAATAGTAGCCTCAGAAGTATCCACAGCAGGAGAAGTGGCAGCAGTAACAATCATAATCTGTGAACGTGTATGGTGAGAAATAAAAAGTTGAATGCTTGAAATCTAAAACTTCTCAGCTTCCAAAGTACTCGCTACAGTAGCAGTGGTAGCAGTGAGCACAGCATTAGCGCTGTTAGCAGTAGGGTATATAGTGGCCGAAACTTTCCTTCCTGTGGTGGTTTTAACAGGGTAGATATACAGAGGAGAAAACTTCATTTGCAGGTGACCATAATGAGTAAGCAGTTATTTATAGGTGCATTATCTCTGCCAGATGGTGTATGTTGAAGGTTGTACACACCTGTCCACATTTATATTTATACACAGAGGTGCTTCCGCACACGACTACTACCGCGTGTTTACAGAAAACTGTGATTGCACCGAGCAAAGCCTGCGGTGATTTCATTTTGTAGAGCGTCACCTTTTCAGGACAAGCCGAAAGCGAAGAGGAGACAGAGTCACTAACTACAATGTACATGCAAAGTGAAGCAAAGGTCAGGAACCATGGCAACCTTCATCCAACTCCACACTGAAGACAAACTTTTTTTTTTTTTTTTTGCCAGGGGTACTTGCAAACTCAAAGACAGGTCAGTGTAAGGGGACTGTGCCAATCTAGTCATATGTGTTACTGGAATCCAAACACAATGTTTACTGTGGTTCATCTGGGCTAGGCATATTCAGCCATGTTAGCCCAGTAGAGGCTAGGCAGCAGACCTCTCCTGACCCAGAGAGGGAAAAGGAGGCGTCATTTCAAAAGGAGACGCAGGGGGGACACAGACAATACAAGGGATCCCCGCAGCGACGGCATGTAGACACTGCAAATAATACCAAGCCCCCAGAAATCCCAACATGAAGGCAGCGCGTGGAGAGCTTGAAAAGAGATTTATGAGCTTGAAGGTTGTTTGGCTGTGAATGGAATTTAGACTAGTTAGCAGGGGGCTTGTACTCTGAGAATGGGATGTTGCTGAACAGGGTTGGGTATAATAGAGAGAGTTGTTATAAAAGCTGGTCTCTAAGCTCATTATATGGGGAAAAAAATCAGGCCGTCCTTTATTAAGATGCTAGCGTTTTTCTCTTCTTCTCTTAATCTGCTTATAAACACGGAAACAAGGCAGGTGCACTGGGCTCAAACCCAAAGTCTTGCCTTTTGAAGCTCTGTGACTGTGCCGTTCTTCGAATCGTTTTTTTTTTTTGACAGAAATTCAAACCCCGCACAGCACGATATAAACAAATCGTGTCTCTTCGACACCGAGGAAACGCGACATGAGGCCGTCCACCCCTGCAGTGCTCCCTCATGTTTTTGGTCCGTGGCCTTCTGTAGGTACAGAGAGCGCTGAAGTCTAGAGATACGGGCTGATGCATATCATTCATAAACCACCCGGAGAGACAGCAGCAGAGGACATGACTCCAACCCAAACACAGAGCTAAAATCAGAGCAGCTTGGTTGCCGTACCCCAACTCTGAGCTGCAACGAATCTCATTGGCTAGTGAACAGGAGGCGCCTCCACCCAGGTCTCACTGCACGTCTTCACTCCCATAACATTACATTCGTTTAGCACACACTCTTATCCAGTTCCGCTTCCAGCACCAGAGAGCAGACGTGCATTCATCCAACTTAAATGAGTCCCTGCTCATTACTTTGAGACCAGGCAGACATATCGCATACTCCCACACACGTCTGATGCCATAAGCGTTGCTGGAGTGTTGAGGAAACGCTGCAAGAGTAGCGTGAGCCAGTTGAGTGAATTTGCTTCTATATTGGAGTGTAGTGTAGTGTAGTGGTAAGGAGCAGGGCTCGTAACTGAAAGGTTGCTGGGTTGATTCACCACTGGGGTACTGCTGTTGTACAATAGGCCAAGACACTTAATCCACAATTGCCTGAGTAAATATCCAGCTGTATGAATGGATAACATTGTAGACTGTGTAGGTCACTCTGGATAAGAGTGTCTGCTTAATGAATATAATAAGAATGCCCACCTGTGGCCATAGGCTTGAAGGTCAAGCAGGGCCAATGGCCCACTTCAGCCTGTCCTGTAGAGCCTGTCTGCAGATTGCAGCCGTGGGGACTGAAATATCCACAGAGACAGTAGGGTCTACTGTATCTTTCATGGTTTGGATTTTCTTTGCACTCCTGAGAACAATGAATATAAAGAAGAGCACAAACAGTGCAAAGCTCTGTTTTTTTCCCTCCTTCTCTTTGTTCTAGGAGGAAAATGAAAAGCAGAGGGCATGAATAAAAGTCAATGCCTCTTTGTGAGGCAGGCAGCAGCTTGAAGGATGAATGCCGACAATTCATTTCACACAGCTACAACGCAGTCAAAGGTTTTGCAAAGAAGGCCTTTTCTGTCTCCTGCAAAGAGCCATGTCAGAACCGCCACAACACTGTATGGGGGGGGGACCAAGGACACCTCCTTTGAGCAGTTTCATCCATCAAACTGCAGACTGTGTCACACGGCATACCGCGACCACGACAAAATAAGTAGATAGATAAATAAATAAATCTCTGCTCTGCCCTGGTCCAAAGCGACTGAAACATGTCATGGTCGTTTTTAGGTTTCGCAATTGTTCCCCACGCTGCCTGAAATGTTTTTTTCTTCACTTACAGAAGTCACTTACAGAAAAGGTTTGACAAATGACAAGGTCAGAATGACACAACGTCACGATCCACTCACTGTCTGTCCTCAGAGTCCCCTGTAATATCTCTATTGTAAGGGTTTTTTTTTTGGGGGGTGGGGGAGGGAAATTTCCAATTCCCTCAAATTTCACAGCACATTTTGATGATTTTCCATCCTCTTTGAAAGCCTGAGGCCAAGCACAGCTCCTCCCTCCAACACTCAAGTGGCTTTTCTTACAGCCGATGTCTTCAAAGGTGAGTAATCTGATTCAGTATTGTTACTGTCAAAACCCTCTCTGAAGAAGCCATTTCACAGAAGCCCTGATGTTTGGAGATGACGGGAAGGCAGAGAATATTAACTGCTTTGATCGAAAACAACAGTTTTTTTGTTTAGACTCTTTCTCTCTTGACCTTGAGGTTCAAGGGGAGACAAACCAAGCTTACCTGCTTTCTGCTAAAAAAAAAAAAAAATCAAAGCATATTGCCACTAAATTATTCATGGTGCACTGTTCTTGCACATTTTTATAGGATTATACCAGATTACACTGAATGATCAGAAACATTAGATGCATGGTTTAACTTGATAATTGAGTGTATTTTCCTGGAAATACTTCAATAGATGCTACCCAAGATCTGTAGTACTCATGTACTTCATGTACAAACATTTTATGCACACACACGCATGCATATGCTGTTCACTTGTTCAGCACCTGCGCTGAGCACATTGGAGAGGCTCTACACAGTAAACAAACGTGAAAACTATCGAGGAACGCCTATTTGGTAGCTCTTCCATCTCGGAGGATGCAAGTCTGCAGCATTTATCGTTTAGTGCGTTGCTGTTATTTATCCGCTTGTATGGGTTTTAAAGGGAAGTCTTCTGTTTAAATTTGGCCATGTGCAAAGAATTCAAAAACCACCAGCAGCTGCCCCCCAGCTGCTCACACCCTCTGTTAGATGTTCCTCCAGTGGAAACGCAAAAATTACATCCTTCAGAAGCATCCCTCTGCGTTTTTCTTTCTTCTCATGCTCCTTTCATTTCTCGCAGGAAAGTACAGGAGCACCGGCCGGTGCCAGTCCATGTGTATCCTCACACAATCCTCCTTACTGTCACCTTACTTTCTGTGTACCGACAGGCAACCTAGGATACGTTCCGTGGCTTTGTCCTGACAAGAGCACTGATACCACTAATGTGACACGCATACAAAGCCACTCAATGCTGCCCATTGACTCTGCTTGCTGGGTTTCCCACAGTTTCAGAGTCAAAATGTCAGCCGGTATCTCTGCTTTTGCTAATCAGCTCTGCAGCAGGTCTCAATAAATGCTGAGCTGGCACCACGTCCGCCGGGTTTATCAGTAAGTGCTGCCTTCTGCTGGGTATCATGCTATTCCTCTCTCCTCTCAAAACAAAAGAACTTTCTCTCTCTTTCCTCTCTCTTTTACACACTCCTGCACCCACTCCCACACGCACACACACACACACACACACACACACACACACACACACACACACACACACACTGCAGAAAAACATTGCGTGCTCCATTAAACCTCTCCACCGAAGACACTGTCATTTTCTATAGGAGTTGCTTTTTGTGTGCAAGCACATTATATTTCAGACAATGCAGAAATATTTCTGGTCAGATTAACTGTTGTTTTTAAACTGTTTTTTTTTTTATTATTATTTGATATAATGCTGCCAAATTAGCTAAAATGGTGTCAGCATGAAGAACAGGAAGAAGAATCTTCTCAGGCCTAATGAATCTTTAGTCCTGGTAACCTTAGTTAGCTAGCTACAATATCTGCATGTATCTCTTATGTTTACAATGTAGAACAGTGTGGCTGAGTCCTGATTTTGAGCTGTAGTCAGGCCAAACCTGCTGCATCTACTTTACAAATTGTTAAGATGTGCTCATTGCAGCAGTGTAGCAGAGCGGTAAGGAGCAGGGCTTGTAGCCGAAAGATGCCATTGTATCCTTGGGTACCTGATAAATTGTGGCAGTAAATATGTAACTGTATAAAAATCAAAAGCTATATAAATTGCTCTTGATAAGAGCATCTGATGTGCTAATGTAATATTTTTGCATGCAACCAACAGTTTTACATGTAGACATACCTGTTGAAGGTATGTATGTATATTTACATGCTGTGCAGGTTGGACACATCAAAGAGACAGTCTTGATGTGGACCTCAGACCAGGGGAAAAAAACATGAAAAACACCTGAAAAAATGAAGCTGATAAACCTCACTATCCCATTATGTTGGTAGCACAAAGATAAATATACCTTGGTCACTCCAAAAAATACTCACCTTGGGGGGACAGGTTTTCTTTTTCCCTGCTTTTAAAACATTTTAAGTACAGAATGGAAACTAGCAAAAAAAATCATTGTTCTTAAAAGTATATAGGCTAAGTAAAAAAATGTACGCTAAGCAAGTCAAAGCTAGCAAGTCAATTACCTCATTCACATTTACATTTTTGGCTAAGGTAGGCTATAGTATCATTTTTTAAAATGTATTCAATTTGGGTAATTGTCATTTTAAAGCATCTTGACTCATGCTACCTGTGCATGCTCTAGTAGCATAGTGATTGCAAAATTGGGTTTATCTATCATATTTCATCTCAATATACTTGATTGCATCAGTGGGCTGAGAACTGTGACTATAGTAATCATAAAAGTGGTTTATGAATGTTATTTTTAGAATATAAAAAGGTAATAAATATGAAAAGTCATCAATCATCTTCTGTAATAAATATGAAAAGTCATCAATCATCTTCTGTTACAGGGTTCATCTGAAAAGAAACATTCAAACTGTTCCTCTTTTTTATTTTTGTAACATTTATACTTTTAAACAAATGATGCTTCACATGATGGGGTGAAAAGTTTTGGATCGGAGAGCTCCTAATTTTTCCTTTGTTCTTTTCTTTGGATCTTTCTCTCTGATCTGTCATTTTTATCAGGTTTCTTTTCTCCAACTGCTCTTTAACAGGCTTGATCTAAAACCATCCACCCATCCTCCTCTGACCTGTCTCCCTATCCAGGGATAATATATAAGTCAACGCTGCTTCAGAGGGGGAAAAAAAAATCACATGATCATTCTTCTGTGTCATACTTATTGGAACACATCGAAACTGTGGAATTTTAATTATGTCACCCAGGGCTCTGCGTTAATGTCACTCTAAGAGAAACCTTCACACTTAACAGGGGCAAGCCGCAGAGAATAAAATAAGCAGTGAATACAGGAACCAATAAATGGCACATAAGCAGCGCTCACTGGCTTCAAGTGCTTGACAGCCATCTCTTAAGCCAGTCTGAAGACTATATGTGTGTTTTTATCCTAGCTTATGCAAAAAAAAAAAAAAAAAAAACTGAGGGAAAAACATGTCTATTGAAGTGAACGGTCTGAGAGGATAGGAGGGGTGCTGGCTCCTTTCCAGACTGTCACCCCACTCCTGGCTCGTCACCTCTTGTAAACCCTTGAAGCCTTGATCGGACACTTCGGGATGCTGAGGGAGAAGGCGTATTGGTGTAGTGATAGAAACTTGTTGCTGATTTTCATGGTAAAGGTGGTAAAGGCCAGTGAATGATGCAGTGTGTTATTAATTTGTGTAGTGCTGTGCTGTGAAGCGTTTGATCCAGACCTGCTCTGGCTTACAGAAAAGGTCTGTATGTGCAGTTTATGTGTTAGTTCTGCCTGTGTAAAATTGCCCTCCACTTAATGTGACATGTAAATTCCACTAGCTGTTATGTACTGTGACATACACTAGTAGCAGCTTTGCTAAATTATCATTTAATCTAATTAACAGCACTCTCTCTCTCTTTCTCCTCTCATTCTTCAGAATCAGAAATTATTATCACCGGGGACTAACCAGGCAACCTGCCTTAGTCTTACCAAAGGAGCCAGGCACATAGAGGGAACTGTCTCCATTGGCAGTTAAAGCCCACAGTTTCATGCATTTTAGCAGGATACATGCACACAAGATGTACTCCCGTGCTTGACTACCACCTTGAAGAAGCAAGTAGCAAAACCGCTATTATGCTTTCCTTTGTTGCGCTTGTGTTTACATGGCAACCTGTCCCAGCTGCAGGTAATGAGAAAGACCTTACTGTGCAATCACACAAATCACAACAAGATAGCAACTCTCCTCTCCCGCAACGCTGGGTATCTCTGTGTGTTTATTTCCACTCCAGAGAGTGTTTCACAAAGACACAGATAAGACTTCCCACTCATTCCAGCCAGCACATTGCCTCTGTTAGCTCAGAGAAAGTAACGCAGGTCACAACGGTAACAAAGCAGAAATAATTTCAATATCTGGGCTCAGGGCAAAGCGATGACCTTGTGTCAACCTTCAGGTCTCAGTTATTACCTGCATTGGAGGTATACACACACAGAGTCATATTCAGCTCAATAAATAACATTTTTCAATCAACAACTGTTTTTCATTTTGTTTTGGTGCCCTGTACAAGTGACCAATGACTTCCACCGTGGTGGCCTTGTTGCTATCTATTATCCTATCTTTTGTGAAATTACATTCAAGAAGACTTACAGAAAAATGCAAGTGTAAGTCTATGTGTTCTGTTACGACCATATACTGTACAGTCGTACACTTGTAATGGGAGACTCCATCCAGTGCAGCAGCACTGCCATTTCCATGTCCAAAAGCTAGCAGCAATGGGAAACCTAAATTATGATAGTTCCAGCTGTGCAATCTGATTGGTCAGCTTGGCATTCATTCACAACAACAGCACACCTAGCACTGTGTTATTGACAATTTCCTAATCACCTTACATATTAATCCACAATCCATAACAAGCTGTCACTGACTGAGAAATAAAGTAATGCTGTTGGGTGTGGTTAGCTAGCACCAGTTGAAACAGATTACCAATTTTACTCTTTAATTAAAAATATCATCACAGTGGCTTCACTCGACTTCACCCCATACATAGCAACCACGTCATTATCATGCCAATAATCACAATAATGCACAGCCTCTCGTGTGTTATACCTTTCACAAATGGGGTCAAAGAACCTGCAAGCACGGTCATCAGGGTTCCGTCAGAATCAGAGCACCCAAAAACAGATCAGGTCACCAGGTGACCAGATCACATGACCACATGAATCCAGGTAGAACCAGGAATCCAGTCCAGCAAGCAGCTTATCCCTGAAACTCAGCAGCTGAAGATGCAGGACTGCGTCCCACGCACTCCCACAGACGGAATTTGGAGTCCAGTCATCTAAAACAGAGTGTGAAAGCAAAACAGACAGGATCCCCAGGAATAAATCCAAAGTGCTTCTGTAGAAGGAGGCATGTGTTATTTAAAAAAAAAAAAACAAGGCTTTGCTTTGGTAGCATATCCGGGTGGGAAGAGGTGATAATTAAAAACAGAACACAGCAGAAAATGGGGCTTTCCTGTTTTACAAGCTGAGAAACTGACCTATGAACCATAGGCAGGTCTGAAAAGCTGTCTTCAGGCCATAGCCACTGGCATTAGACTCAGTCAACTTGCACCTGATAGGCTGATTAATCATAGCTAGGATAAATGAGCTGACCAATTTCCTCAGTGTCAAACACTAATGAAGTGATGCCACTGTAGCATAAATTGGCATTGTTATGCTAACCACAGCTGACCTTTGTTTTAATGAAGTAATTAATTTGTCTTCACATATCCTTCCAATTTCTCCTTCCATATCTGTATAACAGTAGTATTGCTTAGTCTGTAAATGGTTGGCTTTTGTTAATGTTTTTTGTATTGTTTTTTAATGTTTTTGTGTGTTTTTTTCCTGAGTAATGTAGTCTTAGCTCTGCAGATTAAAATTAACTCAAGTTAATGCCATTTACATAGTTACCTCTTTGCATCTTAATAACTATCCATGTTAATTAATCATTGGTTACTCTTCATCAAAGGGAAACATAAATAAGTCCATGAGGTGCTTCTGTATTTTTGGCCTGGTCTCTGTCATACACAACACAAGGACAGAGCAATCTTCAATAATACCGCACTACCATAATACGTTATGATAACAGCCAAGGAGGTGTGGCAAATAGGAGGCAAAGGCATCGCCATTATAGCCAAAGCTCTTGCATCTCCATCTCTATCAGGGATGTGTTCTCAGACTCCACCCCATAGACAGAAAAAGAGGCATTTTGTAGAATCACTCTTTAATGGGTGTGGCATCATTGAAGGTGTGACTGCATGTGGAACCCTGTGTTGAACTGAAGGAAGTCACCTTCCCTGTTCAGTATGGCTACTTCAGAGGCATTCAAAATGTAATAAAAATAAACTCTCCTGATTTTTTTAAAACCCTTTATAAAAGTCCTCTTATTTATTCGTGCCTTTGGATATTGTTTACTCATTTTTTTATTTGCCTTTTTTCTTGCTCTTTGATATATATCTGTGTGTATAAATATATTTTGACATTTGCTCTTCTGGATGTCCATGCGCATCTGGTATGTATGCAACACCTTTAAATTCTTTTGGATACAGAAAGCCTCCTGACTGTAGTGTTTATAAGAACATCACCAGCAGGACACATCAGCACAGTGCAGGCATTACAACCAATTAGGACAGGATGCAGACGTTCACATTTCAGTCTGTATTTCCTGCTTTTTCAGCCACTTTTTTTTTTTCTGAATGGCATCTCCGCTTTACGGCTCCAATCAGACGGATTCTATCACGCCACACAGACAGAGCGGAATGAGGGCTCCCTTTCCGGGCCGCGGCGAATGGATTACCCTGTCACTTCAAAGGTATTTCCGCCACGGGAATGATGAAGACATTACCACGGTGACAGCATGGCAGAGTTCTGTCCTCAGCATACTCTGGCCCTGTGGCAGTTTCCCTCCAAAAAGTTTGGTGTGGCTCATATTTTGGGAACATAATTGCTTCCTGGAGTGAGTCTCCAAAGTTTTTTGAATGGTCCTGAAAAAGAGTTACATCTGCATTTTATATTGTGTGTGTGTATATATAAATATACAGTATATATAATATATATTCTTTTTTAATACATTCAGTTTTTGTATATACACTCATACACATCATTCACACATATATGCGCAATATAAAATATGCAGTATAAAATGCAAATTGTTGCTAGATCACTAATTAAATGATCTAATCAGATTTAACTTTTTAATTAAAACGTATGAGGAGATTTTTCAGAAGTTCAGACTTAATTACCACCCAAACTTTTGGTTTTAAGACACCACTGTAATTTGATAAGGATTAGGCTATAATTATATCATACTGAAGGCCTCCAGCATGTCTGATGGATGGCAGTAAATGCCTCTGACTATGACATGTGTAATGTTCATACTGTTTCTAAATAAATGGGGCTATATGGCGAGACTCAATTGAATCTGGCTCCTAATTATAATGACATTTATTTTAATGTTCTGCACGGCAACCGAATTACAACTGACTTTTAAATTCCCAGACAGAGGTCACATTTTGAATGAACACTGGCAGGTTCTTGTCATTTGCAGAATGACGGTTCACGGTTTGGCATGTCGGAAACTCTCTGAAGGTCAAGGACCCAGCCCCATATGAGTCATGTCCACTTTAAATAGTGTTACGGTACATTTTTAAAACAGGATAAAAACCGCAAAACCAAAATGTGTTTGGGAGAATGGAAGGACAACAAGATATTTACAGGGCCTCACACATCCACAAACAATACCAGTTTCATTGAAATGCACGTGCGCACACACACACACACACACACACACACACACACACACAATGAAATTCATCCCCAAAAAAACAGCCCTTCCATAACTTTAAACTGATGTTGTTATTTAGAAAAAAAAAAAAAACAAAACTATTATTCCTTTCTGTCCTCAAGGGCCGGTCTCTCAACACAAGAAATGAGCAGGGACACGGGCAGTTTAAGGGAGAATGATGCGGCAAACTTCTTGTTTTATACTGAACGTCGCCAAGGGCTTTGCACCGCCATTGCCTGGGAACTGCTTAAGTGTGGCCGAAACGCTCGTGCAAGGACGGGGGCAGGAAAATCTTGCATGCCAGGTGGGCCTTTTGTAAGGAGACATAGGAACGGCAGGGACGTTGTCGGCGAGAATAGAGGAGTAGGGTCCGTGGATAAATGCATGCAATCATACTGGGGGGTGTTGCGGGGGATGCGGTTGTCAACGGCGACATAAAAATAGAGCTGGGTGCCCGTTGCTCTGAGATGCACCGCGGGAACAGTGGTGGGGGGAACAAAAACATGTAAATTGCAGACCTGGATGACTGCCTTACGCTGATGGCAGTGTGTTAGGTGTAATTTTCACTCATTGAAAACGGATGCGACTGACGATCTAATAGGCAATCTAATCAGCTCAGTCCCCGCGGAGGATTGGAGGAGAGGAAAAACCCGGTAATCTGGGCCCAATTTTCAGGCAGCTGCCGAGTGTAATGCAACAAAACGAAAGGGCAAAGGTAAAGTCTGATCCCAGTAATGTGCTGTAGCTCAGATTTTTTAAAAATTATTTTTTTTTAAAAAAAGGAATACATCAGTGTACATGATGCTCACAGTTGTTTGAAAGAAAAAAAAATATTCTGGAAAAGGCAGAAACTTCTGACAAAACATAAATGTGCCCCGAGAGATGATTTACGTATCGCTAGAAAAGTGTCATTTATCTGTCTGTAAATGGTATGCATGTGAAGGGATGGAAATATGTAAATTACGTGTCATATACTTTAACAGCCTCCACTTAATATTCTGTTTGTTCTCAGCATGTGTTTGTAGAGGAGCACCTAATATGTGTGCGGAAGAAAATGAACGGTTTGCGATATCAAACACAAATTTCAGTTCTGACTTGTCCCATGTGGGCAATGTAAAAATAAAAAAAGAAGAAAATAGTGTGCATATAGACAGATAACAGTACTTTCAGGAACCAATTTCACCCTATCAGATCCTCTCTATTCATACCGTCTGTCCACAGTGCCAGATCAGCAATAGCCTCAAATAAATAAATAATGGGAGAAATACCAATCTGGGCTTATCAACCCATTAAAGAAATCATCTGGCTGAGAAGATCTCATTAGCTGTATTTGCAGAAGAGTGTTTGATAGTATCGCTCGCCAGGATTAAACCCGCAGATTAGACGGGGAATTAATTTGGATCCGCCGGCCCCGCCGCGTTCCTCCCGGCAGAGTGGGGAAGAGGAACGTCCCGCACCTCTGAGCGGGACGCGGTTCAATCACCTTTGAAATGGGATGAGGGGACAGAGGCGGTCCAGATGTATCTGTTTCATTCCAACTCCCCCCCCAATGTGTGATCAGGGGGAGTGAACGAAGGAGCCGTGTCAGAAATATTGCTCCTTCGATGCCGGTCTTTTAGATTCTTCCACGCACGGTTTCTGAGGTTCTGGCAGTGTGTGAGACTGCCTGGATTCTCTCGGGTAAGCGTTCATCCACAGATATTTCACCATCTGCTAGCCGAGCTGAAAGCAATGTTTTTTGCTTTTTTTTTTTTTTGTCTGGAGGCCGGTTGATTGGATGTGGTTTCCTTTGGATGTGGTTTCCTTTGACACAGTAGTCTAGATGAGTCATTGCCCACAAACCTCAGTTAACATGATTTTGAACAGAATTTGGATCACAGACCCATTATCACTTAATTAAACCGTTAAACAAATCAGCTGCGGACAGACAAACTGAACCAGGCAAGATCAAAACATTGACCCGTTGGCTGATCTGACTGAGAAACTCAACTTGCTGAGTCAACTTGTGGTGAAACTAAGTGCCACCTGTCTGGTAGGGTGAGGAAAATAAGCCATTCTCCAGGCAACAACAGTGGGATATTTGTCTGCAATCACTTGAAGCCAGGGATTCTATTCATCAAAGTGCTTGTGCTGGTTTCACTTACCCTCTTACTTAATGGCCTGATTTCCTCTGACCATGCATTGTTCTGTTGCTCTTGAATATGGCAGTTTGCATTATTTCAGCAAATAAGGTCTTCAGAGTTGATTTTTTTTTGCATACACTGCCTGCATCTTTCTTTTTCTTCTAAATAAATGAGCAGGATTGTAACTAATACTCTAAATATGTAGCTCATAATGGAGGAGCAAAATCTCCTCATTATTCTGCTTTTGCCATTTTTTTTCTTGATAAGACCACAGACCCCAACAAATTATGGTCTGCAATGTTGTTTGAGTGGATGCTAGCCACAGTACAGGAGATAAAACACTTGAACCAGACCTTTTCAAGATGTGGGCATTGATTGTGGTATTTTACATAAGATAAACACAACTTGGCCCGGGCTTACCTATCGCGCTGACAGTCCGGGTTACCTTGGAGCCAAAACGCCTCCGGCTTGCTTCAGGTGTAGCGGACCTACAGCCAAGGTTGGTCGGGGAAGACGTGGATTAACA
The DNA here is from genome assembly GCA_019176425.1 of Megalops atlanticus. Classification (NCBI taxonomy): domain Eukaryota; kingdom Metazoa; phylum Chordata; class Actinopteri; order Elopiformes; family Megalopidae; genus Megalops; species Megalops atlanticus. Next base: position 4,000,496 of record CM032884.1, on the reverse strand, counting down.
GTGATGTTCATTGATGTTTGCAGTCTTGACATCTGCAGCCTGCACTTGCCTTTAGATATCCACTAGTGGAGAGTCAGCATCATGGGTATCATTTATTTGCTGAGGGGATGTACGTATCCATGGCGACTTACACACCCTCCCTTTTAAGAGGTTGTCCATCTCTACACGTGGATGTTTATGGAAGTTACTGAGGGTACGCTATCGAAACCTGCAGGTTTATTCATTCTGGTGCTCCAGGTCACCCCAACACGCTGTCATCTGGTGGCAGTGACCGCTATCCTTAGCTTGGAGTTTTGCAGGTATTCCAGAGATAATTTTCATGCCCTACCTTTTGAGCTGGGGATTTGTCCCAGAGGCCATCGTCACTGTCACACATTTAGGCATTTATCTGGGTACTATGTTTTTTTCAGTGCCCAGTTTTTTTCCATATGTTGTTACAAAAAGAAGCATTGCTAAGGGTCACAAATGCAGAGCTTGTGACTTGAAGATGGATGAAAGGTTTCAAGCCTGTGTGTGTGTGTGTGTGTGGGGGCTGGGGTAGGAGTTCTCCTTGCTTGGTTTCCCGTCAGAAGAACTGCAGAATGACTTTTTTTTACAATTAACTCTCAGCTTTAGATGAATTCAGGAGGAACCCGGGTGCCTCTCTTGGTCTCAGTTATGTGGGCTTTGCTACTGTTTTTTTGCAATATTAGAACAGGGCAGCATGTCTGGCCACCAGCAGCTATTACCATTTCCCATCATGATGGTAATTGGGCACTTTCAGTCTGTCTCTGTAAACATATTAAGGACAACTGTTTGGCAATCTTGAAAGTACTGCCTATTCCAATGAGTCTTTTTTATATATCTATTAATGTATATCTATTAAGTGACAGCAGGTAATGTTGCAAACCGTGCTAATGGATTGCATCCAGTGAGTTTCTGAGACAATTTTTCAATTATTGCATTTCTTTGTTATTACCTGATGCCGTGGGGTAGGCTGTGACCATGGTGACCGTCTGTTGCTGAGGCAGTCTCCTCCGAAATTTAGCGCCCACAGACGCGGTGAAGGGGCGAGCGGGTGGCCCCTGGCACTTCGCCCTCCGTGGGCCGTGACATTCTGAGGGAAAGCTGTCAGTCAAATCCCCTGCTCTGCGGCTGAGAGTAGGACGGGACCTGAGATTAGCAAATGCACTGTCCATTACTGTGTTTCTGCTTTTTGTCTAATGCACACATCCTGCAGAGCTATTTGTGCTGCAAACTAGGCCTGCACAAATTGAGGCAAAGCATTATGTCTCCCCTGTGAGTGTGTTTACGTCTGTGAACAAACATACGGAACAGAAAACAACACAACTGGATTAGAGATTGAAATAGTCTGTTTTACAATTACACCCTGCATGACACAGTAGTGCTTACCATAAACAGGTATAGCAGGCTTATAGTTTGCTTTTAAAGTATCTCTACCTATATCCCTTATATTCATATACAGTTTGTATTATTTTCCTGTATTATTGTACTTTCCTTTTTTCCATTTAAACACATATGCTACAAATTTATGCACAAAGTAATGGATATGAAAGGAATATATGGATGCATTGACTTACATACTTACATGGTAGTAGTATATCATTGATATTAAATATATTATTGAAAGATGTCTTCGCTTTCTGACATATATTACCCTTGTAATTAATTGTTCATAATACAAACCCTGCGGGGTGTGGAATTCGGCGATCCCATCCGATTGGCTGTTTCGGGATCAGCGGATGGAGCAGGGTCTCTGGACCGCGGGTGTGGGCCTGTAGGCCAGGTCTCTCACCGGCAACAGCTTGCCCTGTAATTATGCTGTGAGGAGCTGCGATCCTCACAGGGCCCCACCACTCACACTCAAAAAAAAAAAAAACCTGCAGGACCTGCAGGCAGGTTTATTTAAAACATCAGATCTGCTGGAGGGCTTTTGGATAATGGGCTGAAATTGAAATGATGGGGCCAATGGTAGTGGCAGGAATGCGGGGGTGTGTGTGGGGGGTTCAGGTAACCTCAGTAAACAGGATGCTTTTGGTGGGCTTCTTTCTTTCTCACTGAAAACCACAGCTGGTTTGTTTAAAGGCTGGCATCCGTGGAAGAGCTGGAGAGGAAGGACATACAAACCGCAAACAGATGCAGGTAAAGAAAATGACTGCAGAAAATGGAGAGCGTGAGGCCTTGCTCTGTCCCACAAGGAGAGCTTCAGAAGGACCAGACAGGTCCCAGCTTTGCTTTCCTTTGAAAACAAAAAAATAAAACAATAGCGCATGTAATAATGAAGCCATCCATTTGCAGCTGAAAGCAAACTAAGCCAAATCCCAGTGTTTACGAGCAGCGGTGAACCAGGATGCAACAGAAGCGCGGGGCTGTTCACCCCTGGTCTGGAGTTTGCGCTGCTGGAGTTCGCTGAGATGATTGGAAAACAATGCTGGGTTTCAGAGAGGTGGTTGGGGGCAAATTATGGATTTGTGAAATAGGCATGGATGCCTGTCAATGTTTCATTTCGCGTGACTCCACATGACAGTGGGTTATTACAGTAGCCCTTGCCTCAATTCTGCTATGGGAAAAAAATAGCATTTGCACTCAGATCTTGGCATGACATTGTCAAGGCTGTAGTGAATCGATTTTGTCTTCGTAGCATGTGTTCAGGTTTATTGGGCTATTTGCAATGCATGCTGGGATTCTTACCCTGTGTTCTTATGTGTTCTTATGAATTCACATTACCTACTGCGTATCCTTGGTATAATATAAATAATTTCAATCAGTTGCACTTTCCTAAATATAGCATATGTGTGCATACATGTAAATGTGAATATGAATAATTGTAGTGTATTTAAATATATATAGATTTATATTTACATCAAATTATGTTCTTTGTATGTTGGATTTCATAATTCACAATCTGTTGGGATGTATTTGTTTTATTATATTATTAACACACACTTCAAGAGGTGAGTTATAAAGCTTATCTTTTTATGTGATCCCTTTTCACAGCTGTATGTCCACTGTTTTAATTAACATTTAGCACCTTGCTAAATGATACAACAGAAGTTTTACTCTCACCTGGAACTTCGGCATGAAACCAATCATCCAGCACCCTAACCAAGCACAACACTGCTGACAACAAAAAAGTAAAAAGGGCTTAAGGGCTTAATATGAAATATATCTGAGGAAAGTGGTTCAGAGAAGCCCTGTTGTGCTGCATAGAAGATACAGACGATGCTCATCAAATATGACCAGCTGAATATCAAAGATGAGAGCTAATGCTACAAGTAGCCTAGCGGGGATCGGTTTGCCTGGATCTGGACTACGTGTACCTTTACTTTATTCATCTGGCAGTCTTATCCAGAGCGACTTATAAGAAGTGCATTCAGTAGGGTTACGCAAGTCGCCGCACAGATATCGAATCATTAGCGCCATCAGCATTTGCCCTTGAAATACCATTGCGCCACCAAAGTGCTATCGTGGCCACAATGGAAGTAAGTGGTGTCATAGCTTGTGTCAACATGACGGGGCAGCTGATGACGTCACCAACACGCTGTCATGGAAACGGACTCAGCTTCAAATGGCAGTCTACTTGCAATGGCACAGGTTCTTCAGGACATCGGCCAATCAGGGACTCCATAAGTGGAGGATCATCACATTGACGCAGGCGAGGCAGTTCCGCCCACTCGCCCCTGTGCGTGGGACCAAACGAGCCACAAGTTGGTGGGGAAAGAAAAACAAACCAAAAAAAAAAAAAAACCATATCAGTGTTTGAACTGAATTCAGAAGGCAGGCGTCTAGGGAAATCATGAGGAATAACACGAGTGCGTCTAAAACAACCGAGAAGCCCTTTACTGCAGCCTGTCGCCGTGGTGACAAAGGCCCTCCTCTCTCTGTGCTAATAGCAAGCAAACGTGTCTGAGTGTTTTTTCATGTTGAAAAACACCCATGCTGTATGAAGTGCCCTTTTCAACAGTTTGTTTGAAGAGGTTGCAGAAGCTCTCTACTGAAAGTGATGGCATGCACTTTTTTTTTTTTAATCACCGCAATCACTACGGCCCAGAGCCACACACACATCAGAGAGGGGACGGCTCGAATGTTTATAGCGCTCCCTTTGATTTCAGCGCTAACCTAGTCAGCCATAGCAGGAGCCGTTTAATTAAACAAGTAAACCACTGCACTCAAGAAATAAATTCTGAAAAGTTTTTAATATTGCAGTATGCAGGAGCCCATTTGAACCTTTTGCTCAGAGGGCAAGAAATCATTTGATGTGAAGAGCGAAAAGGAATAAATAGAGAGAGAAGCTCTGGCTTATTCATTTGCGGTTTCACATTGGCCAGCGTTATGAAAGGAAAAATGAGGGCGCTCTCAGACAGATGTAAAGTGTGAAGTTCTTGAAAGACAGACGCAGGTTGTGATGTGCCATTGCTCAGTGTCTCGGCATCATGTGTGGGTGTATTTCAACAGGAGAAACAATGCTGAATCACACACATAGACAAACACACACACACACACTCCAGTTTTCGATTTTTATTTTCTCACAAAATCATTTTCCGCCTGTGAAAATGAGTCCTTTCCCGGCCGACAACCCCTGCTGGCTCTGACAAAAAAAAAAAAAAAGTTATTAATTTTCCCCCAAATCAGCTCCAGATAATACCCAATTTGCCAACTATTAAAGGAGAAAGTCATTACGGCGCTTCGCGGAACGAGCGAATTTCAGCGCGAGGGCGAACGTTCTGCCATCCGCTGTCCCGGATGAGTCATTTCCTCATCATTCCTGCAGTTTATAATCAGCTATTTAGCAGCCTGCTGGTGGCAGGAGCTGTGGACACAGACTGCTACGCGACCTTGAAGCCGCGGAACACCTTGAACTCCCCGCTCCCCCCTCAACCCCCTCCTGCCCCAAACCCCCACCCACCCCCTCACCCCCCTGAAACGGTAGCGGCGAGGGGCTGTACTTTCAGTGAATTTTGCTGTCTGTTGTGCTGGACTGCTTGATCACATGAAGGCTCTCGCGGTTCTGTAACGTGTTCAGGAAGTTCCAGCAGGAAACTGCTTTTAGCGCCGAATGTGGAGAAGTCCCTGCGTTCACCTTTGCGCTCTTTCCCAGTTCCTGTGAGGTGCAGGTGGGGGATGGGGGTGGTGATGGGGGAAGGGATGGGGCAATCTGTATCTTGAGAAGCTTAATACATTTACTATATTCTCTTCTTGAAAGAAGAGGGACGGAGATTTCCATCAGAGCTGCATTATTGTACACGATACCAGTGCGTATTAAAAATATGTGCTGGTATCGTATGTTGTCTAAATGCATATCTTTTCAGTATCTGATGGCACGGCACAATGTTTGCGGCCGCATGCCAGCAAGAGAGGATTCTCACACATGTCAGTGTTTGATTCTTAAGCTGGGCAGGATTTGAATGATTTATATAGGTAAATATATACAGATATAGATCGTAATGTAAATGTGTCTTTTTTACAAAACTCCAACCACCTACCGGTTACTCGTCAATAAACACTGAAATTTAAAAGACCGAACACATGCCATTTTGATCCACTTCTCTATACAGAACTCCTCACGGCAAAACATTTAGCAGGTCAGTTGCGTGTTTGGAGAGAACTCCCCTCGGCACAGACAGCATTCTATATTGGGATTTTCAAGATTTTCCCTCAGTTCAACTGCCTCCACGCTGTAGGACTGTTAACTGTTCCTACTCCAAGTAGGGGGACATTTACTGCCTGAAAGACATCATTATACAAATGTCAAACCATAAAACACAAATTGACAAATTGACAAATTTGTCAATTTGTCAAAAAATGACAAATTCGGGAGCATTCTTCTGCACACCTATCAACATTCTGTCTAATGTAATTTCTGTGGGGGCATATTCAACCCCGGAGAGGCAACACTGTGCATAGCATGCAGTGAATTATAATTCATTCAGTTAGCCAAGTTCCCAAACTGATCTTGAAGAAAAAAGAAGGTACGTGTTGAATGGGTCAAAAAATCCATTACATTTAGTGACGGCTGCACTCTGTGGCCAAGTGTAAGCATGATACAACCCTATTGTACCAGGTCTTCTAATGTTTGATGAACTCCAGTAAACTGTAAAGAGGAATGCAGTTTGCAGATGTACCAGTCAAGAGCCAGTTCAGCATCGTGTTCCTCCAGGGTTCAAAGGTCACAATATTGATAAAGCCAGCGGGTAACAGGTGGGGGTGGGAATATAGGACAGGTGCACAGGAATTTATTTGTGGGGTGGGTGCAGGGTGTCACCCCCGCTTAAACCTCCATCCATTTCCCTGTTACTGTAATGCAGACAGAACTCACTGTCTATTATAAAATGAATGGCATCATTCATTCCTCTAAAATTTATTATTATTGGCATTTAGCAGATGCTCTTATCCAGAGCAACTTACATAGGTTACACTACCCCCCGTTATCCATTTATATAGCTGGATATTTACTGAGGCAATTGTGGGTTAAGTACCTTGCCCAAGGGTACAACAGCAGTGCCCTAGCGGGGAATCAAACCAGCAACCTTTCAGTCACAAGTCCTGCTCCTTAACCACTATGCTACACTGCTGCCCTCCACGTCATACTCCCAATTCACAATAAGGCAGGATTTGCCAGACTAAGCTCCCAGCTCAGACGAAGTCCCTTCTCACATTCATTCACCATTTGCTTTCACATACTGTGGGTAACAATTAATAGCTCGGGAAACCACCAAAGGCCTTTCTCCCACATCTCCACAGGAATTTCACACACCAGATTGCTAAGTCAATACGTTCGCACCACCTAATTGTTTCTGAAGAAGCCAAAAAAGGAGCTTTTAACCATAAATTTCCTCTGAGGCATTGCATTACAATATTTGATATACTTTCATCGCTGAATATGTTTACTGAACCCTGAACCTCTCTGGCTGCAAGTATTTGAAATCAATTAGTTGCCCCCTTATCTGACAAGACATATAAAAGGCACTCATTTACATTTAGAATCATTCGAAAGCGATACATTCCATACCATTGTGGCTTGTAATTCTTTGACAAATTGTCTGCCACTTGCATTTTGCGGGAGCTTGGATGTATTGGTACGTGAGCAGTTTATATGCGTGTGTGTGTGTGCGTGTGTCTGTCACCACAGAGGGATAAGGGTGGGGACGGAATAGAATGGTTCTTGGTAATTTCAATTGAGGGATTTCTGATGATGTTTGTGGAAGCCATTATAAGCCAGAGATTGAAAGCACTCAATGCACTCTATCGGCTCATGCTGTTTATGTAAAGCAGTCCCTAGGGAGCGGAGCTGCAGCAGCCGGCAGGGCCGTTTCATGAGAGTGGTGGGGGTGGGGGGCGCTTAAGGAGTCATTTTGGGATGTTTGGTTTCAATGAGCTGAGAAGAAAAGGGGGAGATAACCAGCGCTCTAGAGGTAAGTGACAGCAGAATCCACACATTTCCATTAAAAACAGAAAATGGAGCACCTACAGACACGCACACGCACGCACACACACACACACACACACACACACACACACACACACACACACACACACACACAACTGTGTGCGTGCAGGTACATCGAGATCCTCACTCATAATAAGTTATTCTAACCGACGTTTCGCTCCCAGCCCTCCTCATTGCAAGCACTTTGGCCTGAAAATTAAGTAGGGATTAATTTCTTTGTGTGTTGGCAATGCCAAGATGTCGCCTTCTAGAAGGTTCCACAAATTCATATTTTTGATTTGCCTTGACTGCTGTCAACATACCCTGGGCTGCTGGCAATAGACTATATATAATACATAATACACACAGACACGTACGCGCACGTTTACATGTGTCTTAAGGAAATATCCATGGGGGATATGTCTAACAGATTCCCGCTGCTGGGAAAATCCATGCATACTGTTCTGCACTGTATTTTACTGAAACGAATGAGGTAGTTTTGCTCCTCTCACAGAAATAACCACACTTTGAATAAAGTACTATTAAATAATGCAATAAGCAAGGGATTCAAATGCATCTTTAAGTAATAATCTAACACATAAGGAATTAATGTGTATGTTTATGTAAAAATGGTCTGGGAATTGGGGTTCCTGATGGATGTGGGTAGTTGATACTGAATGCCAATACTGAAACCAAGATTTTCCAGTTCTCCATTGGTCTCCTGTGTAAATCCTTACCTATGTTTGTCTGATTTATATTTTTTTGACCGGCAGGATTAAGTCTTCCTAATTATATGCACACTTTGCTCTCTCTCTCTTTCACTTTTCACCTTTCTCTCTACATAGACACACACACAATTACACACATATATAGAAGTATAAATAGAGCTGACTTTAGAGCATTATATGCAAATAATTCACTCTGGAGACAACCAATGCAATGTAATAAAAACCATGAGTCATGTTAACATTGCATTCCTTATAAATACAGAAACATTACACTCAGACAGGGTAAAATGATGCAAAGGCAGGTAAGCTTAATTTGTGAAAAGGAACTGGATGATTTCTGGTGTACCCTGGGTTGAGCGTTTTTGCAGCAGACAGCATCCTTGAAGCAAGCAATGCAGGACAAAGCACTGCACCCAAACAACACGGAGAGAATACTGACCTGTCAATCAGAAGACCGCAGGTGGTTTGATATGACATAATAAACAGCTCTCTTGGGATATGATTATAGATCAGCGTTCCGAAGGATGCTGTTACCCTCCTTGATCGAAAAAATACATATTTATGACTTCATTCTCCGTCATTTAGCCTGTCTCTGGCTGTATCCCTGATTGATCTTGAAAGGATTTTTGTGTACGGAGGCCATTTGTGATTGCACCTCTCAGACTGTGAGGAGCTTCTCTGTAAAACTTTACCTTAAGGTTGGTCCACATGTAAGCTACAGGGTATCTTCATCAACCGGTGCAACTGCATGAAATGCATACTTACTAGGTTATGAGAAAATAAAACCAAAATGGTTGGGATGGACATGGAAGGAACATGGAAATATGTTCGGTGTGTTTCTCAGTGCTGGGAGTGTTAAAGTGGTATTACTTGTTGTGAAAGACATCCCTGAATTTTCCTCTCTTGTTTTCTTTCTGTGTGCAGGGGAGACACAGTCATAAAATGAGACGTAAACATGGTTACAGCAATAATTAGCTATCAATTAACAATGTGAAATGAGAAAAAAAAAGGCATTTTAGTTGATGAACCAAATGAACCAAAAAAGCCTGCCAAGTGAAGTTGTTTTTTTGGTAGAAATTAGAATCAGCTGTCTAAATTGTGGATGTCTGGCACTTTATTTGTCTATTTATTTAGCATTTTCCCCTTTTTCCAGCCAATGTTTTTGGTAATTGCAAATTCTACCACTTCAGCTCGTCTCACCGCAACAATCCCTGCGTGTGTGTGGGAGCGCGAGGCAAAGTGAATGCAATCCTGTTACACATCTACACACCAGCGTGGCTGTTTTTTACACTACAATTCCCATGGTGCACCACAGTGTGGTGGGTGCTCATTGGAGGAGAGGCACTATTCCACTGATGTCATCTGAGCAACTCACAAGCACCCCACAAGTTGTAAGGTCCTGAGGGAGTGGTGTGGCAAGGCCAACCTAACTGTATCCATGCCAACTGCTACTCTGAGCCCCTGGTCATTGTTGGCAGATGATACAGATGGTTTTGAACCTAGGCCATAGGGCTCAGCCTGTGTTCAAGATAAGCACCTTTCTGACTGAGCCACTCAGGAACCCAGATGTGTGATGTAACAGTATTTTAATGTCACCCTTTGGAATTTTTTTAAATTATTTTCCAACTTCACAAGGCCTCAATCTTTCATTTTTATGGTGGGTGCTTTCTGGAGGACCAGGATTCAGTACATTCCTCATGTAATGACCAAAAGCAAGCGGTACTTTTTGAAACAACTTTGGAGCACAGATACGTACCACAAATTTCCCTCCATGTTCCTGGCAGATTCCTCTGATGGGTTTTCATGTCCTAGTGCTCCCTCTGCATCCTGCCCCCCTACTACCACCAAAACCGCCCAAAGGCCGCAAGCAAGCAGGCCTGCCAACTGCAAGAGCCCAAACGGAAAATTCTCTTTAATTACTTTGATGGACAGTGTTCTTCTCTTCGCCACTTTGCATCTACATATTACATTAAATCACTTGGCTTTCGCTCTTAACCAGAGCAACATGCATAGCAAGACAGACACGGCATTAGACAGGACATGTGGAGGCCTTCTCCCTCATGGGCCACGTTTTATATTATTAGCTATAAAATCTTTTTTTTTGATCCTTCCATGGCCTGAACCAGGCCCTGAGGTGTCATTTCTGTTTTGTTTTTTGTGATTCTCAGAGTTTGAAGCCTGGTGAGTGAGCTTGGCTAGTTCCCATGACTCAGTGCGAGTGTCTGTCCTTAGATAACCACAACACACACATACAAATGAACACACACGCACACACATATACACAGACTTACATATGCATACACACAGAGACATGCTCATTTGCCCACACAATCTCACACACACATGCACATATGTACATACCCACCCACTCACCCACCCACACAAACATACATTCTCCCAATTTCCCTCTGTCTTACATAAATGTGCAAGATGCAAATTCAGCCACACCGGCTGCTTATTGGTCCAAAGAGTGGTACACATCCTGTTGCGGAATAACCAGAGCATATGGTTAAAACTTAAAACTTAAAAAAATTTAAAACTTAAAACTCTCGAGGTCAGGAAATGGATCTGTTGGGCAGGAACAGAACAGAACATCATCCTGCCACCTTGGCTGCAAATACAAAACAGTTCATCATAAAAATAATCATAAAATTAAATAAAAGTCATTGATCCTAATTAATATACAGAACAGAAGAGGCAAGGCTTTTATCGACATTAAATGCATTTTTCTTATTTTGCCAAAGGAATCATGAATTAAATAGGGTCAGTGAACATTAAGCATGTTGAATCTGGAGCAATCTGAAAATACATAACATGTTCCTGTATTATTTATCATATCCACAGTAGTTACAATTATTAGCCACTTTTATCTTTCCTTGTATTATAAAACAGAACCGTTTATACTTTTCATCATTTAATTAAGCAATTTTCCATTACGAAGTGCATGGTCAATTCACTATCCTGTTATTAAACCCCATTCATCTTTTGAAATGTGAATCTGCAATGATTTTTCCCTAGTTTATTTCAACATCTTTCTTTGTCTCTCCTGTAACATTAACAAGCAGAAACCAATCAATATTCCCTACGAATCAAGGTCTGTAGTTATTCTAGCCTTTTGCAAAAGTCTAATAATCTTGTCCTTTTGAGTGGAAGTACTGTAGAGCATACCTTTGTTTAAATAATTTTTTTTTTATTAAATAAATTTCTTTATTGTAAATTAACAATTTTTATGGTTTCTAGAAGTGGCCCCTCTTCTTTCACTTTAATCCCTGCTTTTGAATCTTTCAGATTTTTATTTAAACAAAGGTATGCTGCCGTACAAAGCAGGACATTTCCTTTATGCAGTCAGTTTGAAGGTTATAAATCTCAGTAATGACTTTGCAACACAAATGATTGTGACACCAGTACACCACCTCCACAATCCCAACATAACCCCTATGGCCAGGAAAAAAATCATAATAGCAGCGATTGCTTATTCACCAGAAAGATATGTCCCTCTTAGTGCTTTACAATTAAAGTTCTGCTCCTGTATTGTTGGACCCAAACGAGCCGTGAAGATGGCAGGTGCTGATGAATATGCATGAGCTGTGTCAGATTGTAATGTCTGGTTCTGATTCTGTTCTCTCCAGAAATGTGTGTGTGTGTGTTTTGGGGTGGGGGGGACTCATTGTGGCTGCAAAACATTCAGAATCAAAATACATTCCAAGCCTGTCGGCACATGAATACAGATGAGCTGGGGATAAAGTCTTTGCCTGGAACAGTTTAGCACGGACAGGAAGAACTGGGACTTGTTATAGGGGAACAGCTATCTTTGGTAAGCTGGATAAGCACAGCGGTAGCTGTTTCATGCTGCCGTGTCTTTGTGGCATAAGAGCATTCGGGGGAGGGGGGGTATGAACCTGCCAAGACTGCAGCTTCACGAGGGTGGGGGAAAGATCCGGCCTCCGTCTCCCTCTCGCCCGGCCCGTCCGGCAGCCCCTCTCCCGGAACTTCACCGCGGGCAGGCGTGCCAAGTTCTCCCGGAGCCCGCGAGTGCCTGGGAGCCAGAGAGGATTCTGGGATGGCACAGGTCCCCCGGGAAAGGTTAGGAGCAGAACAGGCCTGGAGGAATCTGATGGGGAAGAACAGATTAAAGCCGTCGGCTGCCAACAAGCTTTGGGAGCCCCATTCCTGAACTCCCGCGTTCATTTATTCTTGTCCTATTTTGAGAGACAAAGTTTGGAAATAATAAAGCGAGATGGGTGGAATTTTTTTTTTAGTGGTAAACTATACGATGCGGTCTCACAGTCTGCAGCGTTTTATTGGGATGAAATAATGCGCCGCTTATGTATTAGGCTGTGCTCGTGTAAGCGGGTAGCCCTGAGCCATAAATCCTAGTTCCTCTGCTTGATTCATGCTTTACCATCAGACACAAACACAAAAAGTGCGTATCGTAAATCGATAGGGCTTTTAACAGTTGCATGAAAATGTTCAATGTTTTCAGTTTGTTTTTTTTGTGAGAGCAGGGATAGTTTATTTGCACATGAAAAATAGAGATGTTAAATATAACGCATGAAAAGAAAATACAAATATGTGTAGGAGAGGTGACAACCCCAATCAGGGCCTATGAAGAGCCACACCATACAGTCGATAGATTACTGCACACACACACAAGAATTATTGAACAAAATGTACATTTCACACAAAACTACGTTAAAAAGAACAAGAAAATCAATATATGGGACTGTAACATCAGACAGCGAAAAGCAGTTCACTGCTGTAATGAATGCCGTGAGATTGAGTTCTGATTAAGCTCTGATGGGCATATTCGTTGGCATAGTAACAAAGTTTGCAGTCTGGCTTGTGGGCATGGGTTGCGGTGCAGATAAACTTCAATAGCTGATGCCCAAAAAAGTTATCTTTGGTGGCCATCATGGAACTACTGTCGTGTTCTTTTTTTTTTTTCCTTTTTTATCTCATGAACAATTTTTTCCCTCACCTCTCCAGAGCGAGTAACCAGCTTAATACCTTGCTGCTTGTAACTGCAACCGGCAGTTTGAACACATTTCATTCTGCCCAATTCTGTTCCTCTGGGTGATTTCTCCTCTCCTGGCAGAGTATAATTGCTCTTTCTTTTCCACCCGTCTCATGTTATATTTGCTGTCCTCGGATGGCTTCAGTGTAATGCGCTGTCTAAGGCACTCTGAAACAATCCCCCGTTCAATGTGCTATATTAAATACAATTTGATTGGCCAATTGAATGACTCAAAAATAACAACCAAAATGACTGCACAGCAATAGTGAGTGATGGGGCAATGGTGTAGCAAACTGGTAAGGACCAGCACCCGTACCTGAAAGGTTGCTGGTTCAATTCCCCCCCAGTGCGCTGCTGCTGTACCCTTGAGCAAGGTAATTGCCCCAGAATTGCCTCAGTAAATATTCAGCTGTATAAATGGACAACATGTAAAAGTTGTAAACTATATAAGTCACTATGGATATGAGCATCTGCTAAATGACAGTAGTGTAGTGTAATGTAATGTAATGTAGGCCCAGAGCATATTTGGCCCTTAGATCACCACCGCATGGGCCTCTGAAATGCATTACACTGGCTGTTATCACAACCCATCAAATCGGCCCTCCACAAGCAGCGGTTTGAGTTCAGCGGTCACGGTTTGGATTGACTCTCACGCAAACAAACAGACGGGGGAAAAAAAACAACTTCATGTAAAACTTGTAGCAGCTTTCATACATATTCCCTCAGCCCTTCGGCACCGCGGTGTTTGGCATTTGGACTTCGCCAGTCATGAATAAAGAAGACGGGAGTAACGGGGAAGGAGGTGCCGGCTCCGCTGGACCGACCGGTCCGCTAAGCAGTACTGACAGGCTGACATCCAGGTCGAAGAGGTCAGGGCGGAAAAAAAAGACACTTTTTTTAAACGCGAGCAGCTGAGGATATCGAGCCTGTAAATAACTTCCCATATTTCTCCATGTTAAGCTGCGAGGCTGAGCCACAGGGTGGAGAGGTGACTCCGAGGCCAGCCCTGTGTAGGGCGGGCGATGAACCCGCGGGGGACGGGATGCCAGGGCGGCGTGTGGTGGTGAAGGGCGAGGAGTCGCTGCTTTCCGTGGGCGTGACCTTGTGGTGTCTGACAGCCACTGTGTTGGCGGTACAGAGGGCGCAGTCAGGTGGCCGGGGGGGCGGGGGGAATCCGAAATATCTGTTAGAGTAGCCTCATAGGGAAGTTCACCTACCTATCTTTCTGCTTTAAAAAAATACTTCAATCTTAATAATATTGCATCAAGCAAATTCAGGTTGTTCATAAATAACACTTATCTTTTACTATATGTGTTTATTTTTTATACTTTTTATTAGTTTATGTTTATTTTTATTTATTCACACCTTTAAGTAATCATTACTACAAAATCCAACAAAACAAATCTGCACCAACATTCTGCTTATTGGATGCTCAATGGAAGCTTCTAGAATGGTACTGAGACATCCATAGGCTTCCTGTTTCCCTTCCCTCTTTAGCATGTTTTTGCGTATATTTGGTTAGGGGTATGAATAAAGACAGAGGGCTCTATATTTCCATCTCTTTCTCTCTCATATTCAGAAGAGGATCATATTCCGCTCACTGACTTATGAGCCCTCAGGAGCTCAGATAAGCTCTCCACCAGGATGCAGTACATATTACAGAAATGTTCTTGATGCCGTGCGATCATGACATCTCAGATAGAACCATCAGACATGCTCTTATTTATCCAAAGCACTGATTGGTGAGAGTAACTTTAATATGAAATGCTCACTGAATCCACATTACCTTCAGAGCCCTTGTGGACCAGCCTTGAATTTTCATGCACTAATGCAATGCCTCGGTTATGCCTATAAAATTCTAAGAACTTGGTATATTTTTTTTGGTGTGGGAGGAGGCAGAGGAGAGGAAGGCAGTCTTGTGCACCATGGAATCACGCAGGGACACTGATCAGATCGCAATCTCGCACGATGGCACTGCATTGGTCTTTGTGTTAAATTGCAGGTCCTCCCAACAGAACTTCTTTGTTCTCATTACCAAACAGTAACAGTGGACCTGGGGATGCAGCAGACCGCACGTAATATCAACCAGAAGCAGGTGATTGTGTGCTGTGACGTTGTGAGGCATCATGCTAACAACTAAAGAAGTCTGCAGAAAGCTCACTGTGGCTTTGAGCTGTCATCCCACTTGATGGATTTCATCAAAGCATGGACACACACACACACACACACACACACACACACACACACACCCACACACCCACACACAAATATATGTGTACAAACACACACACACACCCAGACACATAGATCTCTTGTCCCCGCAAACACTATACGCGGACAGTTAAATCGACAGCTTTGAAATGATTGAGGGTCTTGTTTTTCAGGCTTTCTGACAGCGGTTCAATCACGGGTCACAGGTCACTCCCCTGCCCTCTCTTCAACAGCGTCATTAGATACTGTCCTGAGCGCAGATATTTTAACTGAGTGGTCCATCAGCTCCACACCTCCCTGGGGGCAGAGAAAGGAGACGCTCGCTACTCAGAACAATACATTTTACAAATTGGTCTCCAATATTGTTTCAGATCTCCGGGGCTTCCCACGCTTGGGTGCTTTAATGGCTGTGGGGCGGGGTGGGGGAGGAAGGGGGGTTGTCAGCAGTAAGGATGTCAGCCCCTCCCTCTAAACACATTGGGGGGGAATGTTGTTCGGAGGTGGGCCGGTTGCCAGTTCCGCCGTGCGACTGAGGCATTACACTTAGATCAGCTTTGTCATTTAATTCAATAAATGGCAAAACGCCGTCATCTACACCAGCTGGGGTCAGATCAGGCAGGAGCAAGTGACTCAACAAAACCCTCCCGCTGCAGTGATGGGCTAGACACTTCTGCACTAAACAGGAAATCTGTACAGAAACAGTGTTCTGTCACAGAGAATGCTAGCCAGCCTTGCTGTACAGGTTATGAAAACCACTGACGAAAGGCTCCTTTAGTAGGTGCATGATATAATCATGATCTATACTTTATTGGGCTGATGTTTCTCTGCCTAAGGAGGGCATAACTAGATAAGAAAATGATTGAAAATCAAAATTAATTTGTTGCTGTGGCTGACAGTGTTTTGTGGGTTGAACCTCCAGTAACCCTTAACAAAAACCATAAGAGAAATTCTTTTTACAGTTACTGTTAAAAACGTTCTTAAAATGGAATGATTTTGAATAGCCTGCCACCTGTTCAGTGAGATTCTAAAGGGCCCTGTTGATTGATTTGCATTGAATACAAGCAATGATGGACCTTTGCTCTTCCATATTTATAGGCAAATGAAGTGATTCAATGCAATGTACAGAGGCTTGAGAGTTTGGCAGACTGGCAAATGGCAGTTAACACTGCCTAATTTCCTACAAGTGGACAATAAGAATGCAAGGCAGGTTTCTTTATAGGAGGTACACAATTAGACTGCAACATGAAAAAGGCTTGGTTATAATAAGTTAATGCAGGACTGTTTGGATCTAGACTTTTGAGATGAAGCCATAAAAAAGACAAACTGGATGTACTGTATGCATAGCAAAAAGCACCGATTACAACTTAAGGGAGGTCGTATAAATGTTAATTAAAAATGCCTTTGGCAGACCACATCTGGATTATTGTTTCCTGTTCTGAGCACCACTCTATAAGAAGGACATAGAAGCTTTTGAAAAAGTATAGAGAAGGGCAACAAGATTGATTCCAGGTATCAAGAGTGACTCGATACACTTAATCTTTTTTAGTCCAGACAAAAGGTGAGTCAGGGGAGATTTTATTGAGGTTTTCTTTCCTTTCTTTATTAGATGAATAAAATAGGAAACAGCAGCTATTTTAAAATGAGTTCTGTCAGCACAGCAAGATGGCATGGGTGGAAAAATAGTTAAAGGTAAAATACATCCCCACATGTGGAAGTAGTATTTTCAGTCACAGTTATTAATGCGTGGACGTGCATCAGGATTGATTGTGATCAGGCCTGACGTAGTCCTACAAAGGGCTGACATATTCCTGAATATACTCTTGACTATAGGCATCTGGGCTGAATGGCTTTGATTTTCTTATGTTATAATAAGCACTAATAGCCTTTTTTCAATATGCAAATCTTCCCTTGTGTCTGAATCCTCCATCTCAGTGGGTTAACACTGTTGCCACATGCTAAGCACCACGCCTACTGTTGTGTCGTGTTTATTAAAATACCAGGCCCACAGACACGTCACATTTGCGACTCTTTTTTTTTGTTAACTGAGGCACCATGCATAATGAAACACCATGATCATTGAAACACCATGATTACTGATGAATCATGTCTACTGAAGCATCATGGTTATTGAAGCACCATGATTACTAATATACCATGCTTACTGAAACACCAAGGTTACTAAAACACCATGATTACTGATGCATCATGCCTGCTGAAATATCACACCTAATGAAATATGATTACTGTTGTATCATACTTCATGAAACACTATGCCTACTGAAATACCTTGATTACTGATGCATCATGTCCACTGAAACACCATGCCCACTGAAATACCTTGATAACCAATGCATCATACCTACTGAAACACCTTGATTATCTTAATCATGGAATTTCAGTAATCAACGTGTTTACTAAATTGCCATCCCCACTGAATGAACTTGCTTGCGGAAGCATTGAGTTAACTGCATCTCCATTTTCCCTGAAGCCAAATGTTTGCAGAAGTGCCATTTTCACAGGAGCACCATACACACAGCAACGTGGCATGGCCTTGGATATCTATCAGGCCCCTCTCTACCCACCCAATGCTGGTTTCCAATGTCAATCAGTCTCGCAAACTCACAAAAAAAACAGGCTTTTAGTCACACATTACTGCAATAGAACTGTGCCCAGCTCCCAGAGCACTTCACAATGCAATAACTCCCATTACAACAGCAGCGTTCTGACCTTAGAGATCAGCCAGAGACCTCCACTGATGGACTCACTGATGCCTCTCTTCTGCTTTAGAGGAATTTTTTTTTGCATTGTGTGCTGATAGCAAACTTAAATGGTTCGCACTCTCGTTGGCCTTTCTAAACACTCGTCTAATTTTTTTCTTTTTTTTTCCCCGTGTTTCATTTTGCTTTTTTTCTCTGAAACTGTTAACTTTAATGTGCTCCTCTTAAAAGCTGATTTAATTTGAGGGAGGGTGTTTATTGCCTACATTAAATGGAAAGACACTTGGGCAATTTCATGACATTCAGGTGGCTGATTGACACCCATGGGGGGGAAAGGTGGAAGGGGAAACAGTCTATTTTTCCCACATATTAAATCTCTCAGATTACATCTCTCCAAGTCCCCCCAAGTTAGTTTAAATATATATCATTTTTTCTAGATCTATTTTGGGTTGTCCTGCTCTACTATTATTAAGTTACATAGGGTAAAATGAACACATTAAATGTCCCTAAAGAAAACTGAGCTAATAATGCATACAGCACTCTAAGTTAATACGTGCCTAAACTGATTTTCTATCGCCACACACATAGAAAAGTGAACACACAGTGAGAGTACACAGCCGAACAGAGAATTAGAGCTCTTCTGGGACATCCTGCCTGTGTGAATTCAGACTGTCCCAGAAAGCACAAAACAGCGGCGGACAGGATGAAGGTGTGACTTTAAACTCTCAGCTCTCGGCTGTCACTCTCAGACGGCAATGTCCCGTGTCTTCATCAAATGATAGGCTGGCATTGTGGGGAAGCGGGCTTCCATTTCTCCCGAGAGGCCCAAATTACCAGGCAACAGTGACGGGTCAGAGGTCAGGCGATGTAATAATGCCTCCCTCTCAGCTCCACATTGGAGGAATGGAGGAGCCTGGCACTTTTACCAGAGATGATTGTCTGCAGCTGTCTGAAACTCTAAAAACCCCTGTCTGGAGGATTCGCTCCGGTCTACCGTGTTTATTCTAACTCTCTCTTTCATGTGAAACCAGGTTCAAGCCAGTGCAAAGCTATTTGTTATTGTGCTGTGTGGTTAATACTGGGGAGAGGGATGAGATTGCGGTGCCCCATTCCGTTCTCTGTGGTTAACGGAGAAAACTCAGGACTGGGTTCCTGTATCATGTATCATTTCAAAAAGCTTCCTTGGTTGCATATTTTGTCAACGCAAAAATAATTTTGCTGAATCTCAATACTCCATCATGCCAAAAATGAGCTTGAAAGGTATAACCATGATGCCATCTGATAAATGATTTGATTCTATAACTCATATTCCGTACATTATTCAAATTCAACCTTGGATGTAGTAACGTAATGTGTTCTCCGTTTGTTACAGTCACCAAAACCGGGGAGAAATCCCCAAAAGTTCAAAGCTCAAATCCACCGCGGAGAGTAGCAAAAGTAGGAGGCAGATTACAGGGAAGCGCATTACCGATGCATGGCGCATTCCTGCATATGCAGCGATAATTTACACCTTCATCGGGAAGCTCGCTGGAGGAGGAGAGGAGCGCCGAAAGGAAGCAATCGCACACCCTCGTTACAAACGGCGCTCTCGAGAGCAGCCAGGTTCTGAGAGACGGAGGCTTGGTGAGCTGGAGAGACTCTTTACGGTTTGGGGCCCAGAAACAGATGGGAGCACTTTGGAAGCCTCATCGCCAGCCTATCAGCCTCAAGCATCTCTACATCTGATTACCTGGCAACAAGAGTGTGTGTGTGTGTGTGTGTGTGTGTGTGTGTGTGGGGGGGGGGGGGGGGGGGACTTAACTGTTGTGTCTTATTATTTTAAAACTTTGTTTATGCTAACTGACCTCTGTTTTCATTCTGGACTAAGAACAATGATACATGCCAATGCCAATATGTGGAAAAGACTGAAGTACAAAGTGGAGCCAGACCTTCCAATGCAGGGTAAGCAGACACAGCACACACTTCACCATTGGGAGGATGTACTGACTTATAGACTCATAGCGTTTCACAAAGCAGGAGTTAAACTAAAGAGTAAAAAGCCAACCAGCAATTAAAAGGGCCTGTGCTTGTACAGGTAATGAGGAACCAGTGTTTTTCTGTTAATGGAAAGCAGAAAAAAGATGAAGGCAGTCAGGTCACAATTAAAGTGCTTGCTGAAACGTATATGTGCACTTTACGGCTGAGTGGTTGAAAAAAAATTGCAGCAGGGTCCAACCTTGACCTTGCTATGTGTCTAAATATTTTTTCTAAGTTACAATTTTATTTTCTGTCAGAAAAAAGCATTCACGCTTTGACTAGTGAGTACCCGCAGTGGAGAAAATGTGCGAAACCTTCACAAGAATTCACGGTCAATTATTTTAAAATAATAATGAAAAAAAAAGTGTCTTTGAAAACCGTGTCCATCGGTTGCTCTTTGAACTGAATGAAGGGCATCTTAATGAAAAAGACATACCAGCTATATATACACACTCATGCACATCCATCACCAAGTGAAGAAATTTAATTTTTACCGCAGATGGAGGATAAGGTTGTGAGGGTTAAGTCTCCCGATCTGGGCCATTGTGTGTGCGCAGTGAGACATTAATGGAGGGAAATGAAGATTGAGGCTGACAGGAAAGTGCTTGCCTGGTCTTAATGTATGTTTCTGTCAGAGTGGGAAGGTAGCGGGAAAAAAAGGATTTCGCCTTCTGACGCATGGAAGTTTGCACACCCTCGGACAGACTGATCCAGCAGAAGCACGGTCTGACCTTTCTGCAGGACGGCCTTGTGATCTGTCTGAGGAGGGAATTGTTCCTCTTTGTCATTCAGCTGAAGGGAGGTGGGGGCTGGTGTGGGGGTGGGGGGCTCCATATTTTCTTGATCTCCATATTTACTTGTGGTTTTGCCTCCAGTGTCATGCTGCCCAAGTCTTGCTCACTCGTTTTCTCAGATATGGTAACCTTGAAGAACTTAGCAGGACACAGCTGACATGTATGGAGAAGCAATCCAGTTTATCATCGTGGTAGACAAAATCTCTGCACCTAGGACACACTCTGCTTCCAGTAATGCAAACGTTAGAAGGCTTTCCACTTACGCTTTCTCCAGCCTCCCCCGGCTACATAACGAGGGGAGCTCTGACTCTCATCACCGCTTTGAAGTCTGGATTTAGTTAATAATGCACCTGCTTCATCTAAGTGGATAGAGAAGCAGGCAAGAAGGTCACTTGTGTGCAAAAAAATTAGTGATTAAAAACTAGTCTGTATCTCATTAAGATGGGTTTCAGAGAAGTAACAGGATGGGGTTGGGAGAGGCATGCTTACAGAGGGCCTGGTGTTACTCAGTATAATGCTCCCTCTTACAGAAAAAAACATGAGGAGGGGGGACCCCAGATCAATAGGGGTTATTTCATGACAGCTGATCCCAGCCATTATCTGTCAGTTTCTTGTGAAGATTCAGTGCAAGGAACACTAATGAGCCCTGTTTACATCGGTGAGAGTCTTCCTTCATTCTGAAGTTGGAAGCAAGAGGTTTTTATCCTCGTTTAATTAGGGCCACTTCTGAGAAAACACAGAGGGGGAGTCAGTCACATGACCGGGGATGCCATGTTTGAGGAGCTGCCGTTGAGATGAAGTGCATTGTGGGCCAGCTCGGGTCAGCCTTGCCTTCCCTGTGAGCCTCCCAGCGCGCCGACCGAGGAGCGGGCTCATTTGAACCTCGTGACTTCATTCAAGAGATTGATGTTTACGTTTCCGAGGGCTGGAGAGATTTTCTTTTGCTTTGTGCGTCCCCACGCAATTTCGCCGGGAAGATGAGCGTTAACACAGCGTGCATGTACAGAGCCGGTGTGCAGAGAAGCCAATAGCTATGCTGACTTGTTGCGGCTTTCGAGATCTGAGAAGCTAAAGAGGGAAGGAGCTGATGAGTCCTTGGATGGGAGCCCCTCAAGGAGGTGTCAGTGTACCAGTGGGAGGTTCTCCACTCTTTCGCTCATTTGAATACAAAGTCTCTAAGGAGTGATGGGGACGCTGTGCTGGGGGAGGGTTCACCTTTGGGATGTGAAATTCACCTTCAGCCCTGCACCACTGTGAGCCTTTAACACTTACTATAAACTTCAGGGGTACTAACCTCAGTGTCATGGCCTTATTACAATCCCATCTTTTTCAAGATGGTCTTATGTAGGTCTATGACTATCTACATAAAACCTTATATCCCACCCTGCTGTAATACCCAGCTTATCACTGCAACGTGAAAAAAGAAAACGAGTTTTTTTTCTTGACCTTCATTTTTAAATAGGAGCATATAAAGCACAGCTCCAGTTGTATTGTAGAAGTTGCAAGAGAGGGAGAGTTGCTTTAGACACGCAATGCAGTTATGCCTCTGACCTTGTGTAAGGCCCACACCACAATAAACCAACACACAGAACACCATTACAATACATTAGTCATACTGCAGGGACACAGCAATGTCATCAGTGACATGTGACTTAGGATTCCATTCTCCAGTTATTGCATTGGATTTCTCCTAGTCCGTTTGCAATGGCCACAATTTAAATTCCCACATAACTCAACATGGATGCTTCCAATTCGTCCCGTGCCTGTTCTGAATTTATGAGCAGCCCCGCATTACATCCTTTTTTTTCAGGAGTGTGAAGCACAAAAGTGAAAGAAGATTAGGACTCGAAAAGTGCGCACCTCATCTTCTTTGGAGTGACTTTAAAGTACGGCGTACACCCGGCGACTCTCAACTTGGCCAATTAGAGCCGGCTTTGATCACGATAACGATACATAATCATTAAGCAATTAATCCTTAATGCATACATTAACGCTAATTTCCCTTTCAAATCCATATTAAGTGCAATGAGAGATAAATTTGCCTTACGCGCTCTTTTGAGGGTTAGATTGATAATGACGTGTTGCAGCATGCTAATCAACCCTCAGATCGCTTTTATTTCGAGGGGTTTTTATTGCGGCAGCTGGGGCCGGGGTAATCAAATCATCCCGGGTTCCAATGTCAGTGAAAAAAACACAGGAAGTCAGTCGATGAGACCGAAAGCAATGTCAAACCCCTTCTACTTAGCCTCGCTGCCCCGCATCCCCCCAACATTGGCATTCAGTAAAGTCCGGGATTTCAGCAGAGAGAAAAGGGGGTGCATTGGCAACCGTGCAAGCGTTGAATAAAAAATGAGAGGGATTTAGCCCACAGTCACATTCCGCCCTACATCCCAGTCTCGCCAGCTCAAAGCGGGGGGCACAAACCAGAAACCAGGGGGGAGAGCAGACAAACCAGGCCTTCCTGCAGTCCTCCTTCACCTAATTACCCATAAAGCACTGCTTCCCCTGAAGGGCAACATAGAGAGATTAGGCAGTGGTATAGTGAGGGGCATTGTGTCAGTGTCTCTGACATTGGTTGGGGTTTGAGGGTGAAGAGGGGTGGGGGGAAGGGGGGTGACTGATTTATACCTGTCAGTGTTAATTGCACAAATAAAAGACAGCTGTTCCACAGCAGTTTTTATTTCATTGTTCTCTGATTCCTGTCAATTACCATATTAGGGACCCCTTCTTCTATGGCTTCTGTGACCCAGGCATGTAAACAGTAATGTGAATTATGTCTCTGAAAGCACTTTGCTCTTTTTATGAAACCCCAGGGATGGAGGGCTTCAGTCTTAAGGCCCTTAAGACTGCTGGTTTCCATTCCCTGCCAGATTTTAATTGTTTAATTGATTATATTACGTCAACTCTCCTCGGTACACAGGTTCGCAAATCTGTGGCTTAAAGAAATATACAGTAACTCTGAAACACACAGCACGGAAAACAGCATCCTTTAGGAATAAAGTTGTTCATAATTTCCTCATGCCTGGTTTTATTTGTGGCTTTGCTCCCTAAATGATACATTACCATATCAGATATCTTTGTCTGTAATCCCTCTTAGCCCAAGCTTAGCTCACGCCTTACTGTTCCCAGTACCATCTGTATTTTTCTATTCCTTTTTCCCCCACAATGCTATTAAATGAAAAATATCAGAGCATGTTCATTGGAACTATAGGAATTCACCAATGCGTTCTAGAACACTTTTTCAGTTTGCCTGTCACAGTCACCGTAGGATGAATCAGTTTCAACACAAAAGCTACACGTTTGATGAAGCAGTAGTAGCCTTATAAATACAGTATTATGTGACTGAAACACTTTTAATTTAGTCAGTTAGGGTAGTTAGGGTTGGCATGTATGTTGACTGGACCAGGTCAGTCGCTGCCAGCTACCTGTATTTATCATTCTGATGGGTTACCTGCATTCTCTTCCCTTCTCTTTTCTTCTCTTCTCTGGCTGCCTCATAAAATAACAGTTCAGCAGCCTCAGGCCCTGGAGTCATAGGTGGGGTGAAGCAGTGTCTGCTGAGATGGTTTGAGTTTCCTCCCTCTTTCTCTCTGTCTCTGTCTCTCTCTCTCTCTCTCCTACTTCCTCCAACGCTCGTATTTGTTCTGCTTGACTGCAGGCCATGGGAGTGCATTACCAGTCAGCGAAAAACAGCAGAGGCCTCTCCAATTGTGTTAGCGATGAGCCCCATTCTCATCACAGACGCAATCACTTTCGGCTCCAGAGCTCCCGTCGAGTCCTCCCCTCTCCCGTCCTCCCATGTGCCCCGCGGCCTGCGAGCGGACAGCTTTACTGCGCGCCGTATCGGCCGCCGCGGGCCGACGCCGGGCGCTTCGGAGGAGTTATGAGGCAGAAAAACATCTCCTTTGCTGCCAAGCCTAATGCTCGCGTAAGGCCGTTCCTCACGATGCCAGTGCTAAACTTTAAGAGGACGAAGCACAAATGGCTTTAAGCTGGAATCATCGTTACAGACGTGTGGTTCGTGGTCCCTCCGGGTGACATCACAGTGGCGGGTGGGTAAACTGACTCTTCCGCATTTCCCATGACCGCATTGGTCTCGCTTTCACTCAAAAATATCAAAGTCCAGTAGTGTCATTTTCTAAAAATTCTGACCGTAAATGTCGAAATGATGTCATCATGAATGGATAACTTCTCTTTTTTTAAATTAGCACCTTGATCATTTGCAAAGGAAATTTGAAAAACCCTATCTGATTGCAATGGCAAAAACAGGTGTCATATCTATCAGTGATATTTTAATCATAGTTAAAGTTAACTTCATAGAAAATATACTGCCGTATATGCATTAAAACAAGGAAAAACGATGAAAAGAGTAACCTCTTGTTATGAAACATTATGATATGCTATAAAAAGCTAGATCTTTAGTTTGCACTCTCCACTGTGAAAAAGCACACACATAAAATTCAACAACATCCAAAACCTCACCCCAGCCATTTATCACAGACAGCCCACAGCATAAGGAAGCGACACTGAATCGCATGTGACTTCGCGACTTCACAACTGCTTCGTTTTTTTTTTTTCAGTTACCTCGCAAGGCGGTTGTCCCCTGGAGATAACGGTTGACGCTTTTCAGCGTCTATCCAATTTGGCCTGTTGCTCTCGATAGGGGTCGTTCTGTGGGAGTCGAGAAAACATGACACCCCCAGCACCGAGATATCGACAGAGGATGCTAAAATGGAGGAGTGAAGAGGTTTGATTAGGGAGGGGGAGCAGTCGGGAGTCCCACCCCGCCCTGAGACCCTCTGTCCTCATTTTTCCTCGAAAATAACACAGCATAAAGGGAAGCGCGTTTCCAGATACTTCTCCCTCACGTGAAAGAAAAATGGGGTCCATTCAGGGAGGCTTTTGCTGTCGTGTCCTGAATACCCCTCTCTTTTCCTCCCTGCTTCGACAGCCACTACCTGGGAAGTCGGATTTATGATTTCCATGCGAAGGAGTGATTACACGTGTACTTTTTTCGTGAAACGGGAATAGCTTAATGTGACATTTATGTGGCAAATGACGAAGAGCAGTAATGGAGAAAATGTGTATTGTGCGTGGGAGATGGGTCTCCACGTTCTTTCTATGGACCATCATCCCTGGGAGTACCTATAGGTAGCAGTGAAGTCCTGCGGGCATGTTGTCATAATTCTGTGATGGAACAGTACAGACTACAATATGAAAGCACGGAGAGCTCTAGAATCCTCGTCAAAACAGAGTTCCGGAACACTCTAACTGGGCTTCCTCATAGTCTTAGAGTCAATGAAACATGCTAAGGGATATCTGCCTGCCTCCCCTGACTGAACATGGTAATTATCTCACATGGAAAAAGCCTCTAATTAATGTTAAACATGAGTGTCTGGCTTGAAAGGGTTGGAAAATCTGTATGAACCAATTTCTGTGTAATAGGCTGTCTGTGCCGGCTTTTCTTTCTCCCTGGAAGTTGTGCCATGATGACAGGTTTGCCAAGGTATGCAAATTGAACTTAATTTTAAATTGATAATTTGTCATTGTACAACCACTATTAATTATGATACTATACCTGCAAAATAAAGAGCTTGTAGATGTATGTTAAATTGTAATGTCATCATGTTAAACTTAATTATGTGTGTTATTTTTCTTTATGGGATGTCTGATATCCAGTCGAATGCATATTTCCCAACATGGGTTGTCAATAAGCTACCCAATTAGCATAAGCCTATAACCTCTGATTTTCTTTGCCTAGTTTAAATGTGAGAATGTGGTGCAGGAGCTAATGAACTGAGTGATTGCACACCTGTAAGGAAAATAATTAGCTTGAATGCAGGTGTGTTAACAATGTGGAGTGCATTGTGGTTTACAAAACAAAAGGGGAAGTTGAAAGGCAAATGTGATACAGCTTCTGAACTAAATTACTGAATGTTTGTGTTTCCTGTCATTTCTTAATTAGCTATTTTATTAAACAAATCTTAACCTGTAATGGTGCCCGTTTTTATACACCTTCATAATAATAATATTAGTATATCGTATGCTGTATATACTATTTCTGTTTAATGGGTGGAGCAGCAGCCACCTTAATAAATATTAAATATTTTAAAATATTTTACTATTTTAACATAAGAAAATTCATTTTTGTTGCGCACCAGCCACACACACACGTACACCTGACATGCACACAGGTACGCTCTCTCTCTCACTCCGACCAGACAGCTGTCAGGTAGCACCGTACTCCCTCTTTCATGTGTAATCTCTGGAGAACCAGGAGAATCTGCAGGGATTAGAGGAGGTGTCTGGGAGATTCTTGGTCAAACCCAAAGCTCCCTTGGGTGGTTGTCAGCGCCGGGTCCTAGACACTTCCTCTCTCCTGGGTGCAAGCGGAGAGGATTTTGCGGGTTGTTAAGAGCCGGGGCCAGGGCAGGCTTGGCGTTATGATAATGAACTGAAACCTGACATTTTAGAAGGGCATTCCTGCAGTCTACAGGATAACACTAACTACAACAGAACAGGGGAGGAATGAGCTGAGTGTTTTGGTGTCTCTCATCTTGTTTATTCTGTAAGGTAGAGAGGAGGAACTTAACTCCCCTATACTTTTAAGGCCTCTGACTGCTGGGGAAATGGCATGACCACAACTCTAATAGGCAGCTGCTGTTATAGGCACCTCTACTCTACACTGGGTGTCCTGACACCACTGGCAGTCTCTACTAAAGGGGGGATGGTAATATCCTTTAATTCACTCTGTGATCCTCTCTGGGTTTACAGCAAAAACCCGCCGGGTTAGTCTCTCATTATGAGTCTACGACAAAATAAGACACCAGCAAAATGGCCCCCACCTTTTTTTTTTTTAAGATTAGTCTAGACAGCACTTTATTAAGCTCACTACTCCTTTTTATTGAATAGGCAAAGCCAGAGCCCTCAAGCTGCCTTGTACATTTTATTAATAAGCACAGATCTGGACATATCTTCATTACGGATCTATCAGAGGGAAAACCTAGGCAGCTGTGTTGTACGGATGTCAAGAGCAGAAGTGGATCACAGCTCTTTAGTCCATCTCAGCCCTCATCGCCTGCGTGTACAT
>CM032884.1:3897500-3967500 GCA_019176425.1 Megalops atlanticus | reverse complement strand
ATGTTTGCGTATATGTATACACAAAGAGGGAGAGCATCACACAGCCAAGAATTTAAAATGAAATGAAGTATCTTGTTGAAGAAAATAAGGAGGCATCTAAGCTATGCATGCATCGCAAATGGCCATTCCAACGGCAGATTAGGAAGCGCCTCCTCCAAAACGCTTGGTTTCCTTTCCCTAAGTGTGAGCTACGCGTGCGGTTTCGGCCAGCAACATCTCAGCTGTGAACCTCCAATTTAGACACCTGCCTTCTCATAAGCCAGAGAAATGGCTTTACTAATGAACTGTACCGCCAACAGCCACAAAACGCAAGACGGGACCCCAGAGCTGCTTAATACTTAATAGCCCATGACCTGAAAGAGGGCACAGAGGGTAACAGACATCAGGAAGACGATAATGACCTGTGATGCTCAGCTCAACAACAGGTGCTCTCCTGCCCGCTTTGCATTCATATCGCTAATCCGCTGCGTTGACCTAGTTCCCAATCTCAGCCAGGCGCAACCTGGAATAAGCATATAGAGAATTTTTATCAGGCCCCCGTCTCGACGGTTATTATCCCATCATTCCCTTCACACCCAGTGTCCTCGCCTGGCCCGCAGACACCTGGCCCGCACTTTCTGTCGCCCCAGACACGTGTTCATTCGGGCTTAGATAGAGGGCGGCGGCAGCGACCCTCGCAGTTGCTGATGGGATTGCGCCCGTTTGTGTTGTCTGGATCAGCGGGGTCATCAGAAAGCTATAAGTATAATCTGTGCTCATCGCTGCAGTGGCGGAGTCAGACCCACTGACTGCCTGGTGCCTCCACCGGGCTGCAGAGGACAGAGATGATAGATAAGTAAATACACTCAGCACAGATTTTCGCTCACGTCCCCCGCTAAGTAAAGGATGGATGCTTCTCGCCGCTACGCCATAATTGTCCTCTGGTCATATTTAATAGAGTAATGACATAATTAATGTCAGCCCGGTCATAAATCGGCAGGTAATTACATCAAACGGGGGGAACTTAATGGTAAAACAGCGCCGTCGCTTGCGAAGGAGCCGATGTTTAAGAGGTCAGGGCTTTGCCGGGCGAGAAATGATACATTCACAGCCGCATGCATTATGCATGCACGCGCTGGGAAATTTAAGCCAATTACCCCGCTGCGGCCGCAGGAAACGGCGCAGCGCGTTGATCTCACCGCCAACACTGCGACCAGTGCTCTGCTCCTGATCACGCTTCCGCCGTCGAGCTCCCGCTCGTCTCCGTACGTCAGCGTCAAACGCGGGGACGAAGACGTCCGCCATCGCCGCGGTCACTCTGATTCATGGTCTGCCAGAGCACAGATTCACAGCCAAAGGCCTCCTCTCGTGTCCTGTCGGCTTCGTCCACTCTCCGCATTTCCTTGAAATGTCAGCGTTCGGCGCAGCCCGAGTTTACTTTAAAGAGGGAAAGCGGGGAGGTAATTACACTATCCGTTTTGTGTTAAAACAGAGACGGCAGCGCAGGTGGAATTGCTCCCAGCTCTCCCACTGGCAAGCGGTGTTCATTTCCAGCGTTTGTGATTACAGCGGACAGAACGGACGCAACTGATTAGCCATCCCCCAGGGAAGCCCTCGCTGACAGGCCTGAGTATGTGCATGTGTGTGTGTGTGTGTGTGTGTGTGTGTGTGTGTGTGTGTGTGTGTGTGTGTGTGTGTGTGTGTGTGTGTGTGTGTGTGTGTGTGTGTGGCCCCCCGGATCTGAATGAGTGATTTTTGATTACATGTTTCATCAAGCCAGAGTGCCTGAGGCTTCTTAAGGCTCAAGCCATCAAATTACCGTGTGCTTTTAAGCTGACGCAGGAAAGGTCTGCCACGGCCAAGAACGAGCACAGTCGCCACGGCGCCAAAGCGCAGGCCGCCCGACAGGTGGTGAAACAGGTACACACCTCAGCGGAGAAGAGGCGAGTAACCTTGGTGAATAATCACCTGTTTCCACCTGTTTGTGGTAAACGGCACAGAGCATGGCAATCACTTGATGAACAATGTTCACGGGCCAAATGACTGAGTGACACTTTTTTAGTACAGCTACTTGTGCACACAATGCCATGCAGTACCATGTTTCATCCAATTAGGTCCACTTTAGGCCGTCATTAAAAACAACTGTATATTTTGTTGAAACAACATTCCTGGCTGAACAATCACTACCACAGTGTGAAAATCTGAACTTGATATCTTCTTAAGAAACATGAAATAAAGATATCCAAACATTGATACTACTCTGAATCCTGTGCTTGTATCAGTACTACAGAAAGCAACTTCACAAAAAAAAAAAAATCAAAGAAAACATTGACTGCTGTCAGCTATGTTGACAGCTGTAAACATACTCATTCATTTTTAATCCTAAAACACATGAAAAGTTAATTCGTTAACTACAACTAAAACTGTATGGTGAGATTTTTTACTGATGCTTGATTTTTGATGTGTAAGAGCTTGTTTCATTCAAATGCACTTACACAAAATAGTCCCTTGTCTGACTTTGACAAGCATACAGCTTACCCACTTTAGAGTCTGATTTAAGTGTTAATATAAGTCTTAGGAAACATTTGGATTTATAACCTTTAGTGTTCAATTTATGCATTTTTAATGCATTATTGTCCACTCAGGAGGGCATACTGTGGCCATTTGTCAAAAAATATATAAATATTGGACAAATGCAAATACATTTTGTAACATTTCGTCTTTGGCCTTTGAGTTCATCCTTCAGGACACGTTTCACCTAGAGGGAAAAGCATCGATTCCCAGCACGCCTGACTGGTGGTGAGATAAGGTCAGCAGTAGCTACCACTCTCCCTGTCAGCAAATCATATGCAAGCGTGACCATTAGCATGATGTGATTTACCGCTAGCAGTAAGAAAAAAAAAAAACAGAAATGCAATGTGCACAAAAATGGTGCCGTAGTGCAATAAAGAAGAAGAAATTGCAAGCATTCGATACACAAAGTACTGAAGATTTATTTTTTTGTTTCCAGTTCTACAGCATGTCTGAGTAAAACATCAGTGTTTAGTTTTGCTATGCTCCATGGTGTGTAATTCTTTAAAAGAAAAGGCTGTTCACTGTCTCATATCAACACTTCCTACTTTTTGATAAAAGTTTGAATAGAGCTTTATTTGCAGCTATGAAAAGCTTTCAGGGCTTGGCAGTATCTGTTTGGAAGTAGAGACCATAAGCTAATCATCAGCGTGCTGAGTTTCTCTGCAGAACCAGGCACAGATCTCACTTCCTGAGGGACACTCCCATTCTCACACCTACTAATCGCACATATGCAAAGGATTTTTGTTGCTGCTGTTATTATTAGAGATTAATGTTTATCTGGTGGCACTGGCTATGAGAATCTTGATAATATGATCTAAACTCTGGAGATGATTTCAGCTGATTAAAGACACAGCAGCTGAAAGTAGAAGATATACCCTTTGTCAAAGCCCTGGATCCTGCATAGTGAATCTCCACATCACCCTCCAACCAAAGCTGAATCTCACACATGCGTGCACATTGCTGAACTCAGGATATCTGCTCTGGCCGAGGCCTGATTCTGACCTCTGATAATGCCGGCGTAATGCAATTCCTGACCGGTGTCAGTTCAGATCACAGCTCCAGTGATTTCGGTAATAAACGATAAAACTTCCATGGGCTGCTGCCACTCTTTTAACCTTTACGGTTATGGATGTCTCAGAAGTTTAGTGCGCAGTCTTTTGTCTTTCAATTTTGCAGCAGTCTCTTAAATCTCTGTGGTCCCTGCTTCACATCATATCCTAGAGGAGTGAGAATATGTAATACATCACAGCTTTGTCTGTGTTCTGCTCTTTGTTTCAGGTGCAGGTAAAGAGGCAACAACATGAGGAACCCGAGGCCAAGCCTATGACCAAGAGGGCCAGTCAGCTGATTGGAGGAGACAGACCAGGATAAACCACAAACCAAGGAAATGAAGATATTTCTATTATTTTATCAAATATGTATTAATATGTAAGTAGAGTAGATTCTTTAAACTACTGAGGTACTGGCTGAAGCAGTGTTCTTTTACTGAATGCTACACACTGAGCAAATCTGCCCTTGCACAAAGCTCCCAGTGTAGAGAGTTCTCTTTATATTTTCTGACCTGAAGTCCCTTCTCCGCATCATCATGGAGAGACTGCAGAACATTCCCACCACAAATCAAGGCCATTACCTTGCATAAGCAAGCATAAGAAAACATTAATTTCTCTGTCTATTTTCATCAATGTTTTCAAAATGCTATTAATGCACCAAGTCACAGAATTCTGGATGGGGGATAATTTGTGTAACCTTTGTATTTTTGAAATAGTCAACTAATGTTACACAAGTCTTGCTACATTGGTCACAGAATTTCTTCTGAATGAGATTCTGTAAATTGCAAAGACTCTTACTTGTGTATCACTTTTTTATTTGAGTTTCTTTTTTTAAAATATTACATTTGTAAATCATTTTTAATTATTGCAAAGCTGTAATTATACATTTTGCATTATTATTTCTGATAGCCTCTATTTGTGTTAATTTCTTTGTTTCTTTTTTTGTACATTTTGATCTTTGAAACACACAGAAGAATGTTTTTAATTTTCAATAGAGGAGTCTTTAGAGGAGGCTCAATTCACAGTGGCCACAAGGCTTTTTTTAATCAAGCCTGTTTTAATCAAAGCCCTTAGCACCGGCATCCTTCATAGCTTGGCTCATTGAAATGATACTGCGATATTCAGTCCATTATTGTGCAAATTCAGTGGTAACAATGAGAGAAACCATAATGTCCTGGCTTCTGTGCTGGTTTCAGAGGAGGGAGTCTATACTACTCTTTTCTCCTCTGTCCTTCTAAGCCATCAGTGGTGTACACATCAGTCATCTTGCTCTTTCATTCGAAAGGTGTCAGACCACTTGTCTAATATGACTCCCTTGTTATGTGTGCCATTTTTTGATAAAACGACACTAGCAACACTAAAGTATTGTAGTATAACAATAGGTATGCATGAATTTTGAAACAAGGACTCTTATTTCTGATTTTCACACTTCCCTTCTCAATTTCATACTCACTGCACTGTTTCCAAGTTTTAATAGCAAGCATTATTCTTGCTAATATCCTTTGGTTTTATTTCCATGCTGACAAGTGAAGAAAGTTAATTTCCTTTGCCAGGTTTTGTTTTTTTTCCCCCCTGTGAGGTTATAATGCCTGTTTTTTGTCTGTTGTAAAGAGTTAGAAAACAGTTTGTGGAAGTAAACACTAGGCTCACAAGCTCCTGGGGATTCACTCAATGACTGTTTAGATCAGTACCTGTAACCTGTTTGGTCTAGTACATCAGCCTCTGGTCAAATTACTTGTAGGGGCTCCCTAATGAACCTACCCTGCTCATCTGGAGGGGTAGGTGTTTGCTGTCTGTGTGCTGAAAACTCATGAACTGCACGCTACCCCCTAAAGGGACAGTTCACGTCCACTGTGTGCAGATTTGTTCTTCCCTTTCTCTGACACAGCAAGTGCAGACAAGTCTCACGGTTATGATCCACAGTTTAGACTGCGAGACAAATAGCTGCTCTTTAACCACGCAGACTCCAGGATGTAGGAACGCGCTCCATAGCATTCCATGAAGGCCCTGGTCTCACTGAATTTTTCATTCGACAGCCCCGGGGTTCGAAATGCTGCATCCTTTCAGTTTTGTGCACCAGGATTAGCTCTCAGAAATAATGACGGGATTGTAGGTTGAGTGGGTTGAGTTCAAAGAAGAGATCTCTGAGATGTTTTTTTAGCCTGTGGCTAAATCGTAAATTATTGAAGAAAACTCCAGAGGGCTGTTTGTGCAGCCTATAGGCAATAGCTTCAGACAAAGCAAACAGCACATTCTGCATAGTACATGTTCTGTTTGGTTTGCATGCATTTGAGGACTAGGTGTAAGATGTTTCATTCATGCATCAGTCTTGTTCATACTGTTTATTCAGCTAGAAGCTGAAATCTTGGATATGTATATGTGTTGCAATGAGACCACATATTGAAGCAAGCACAGCACTGGAACGAAGAATTGGGGTAAGACACTCTTGTTAGATGCCAAGCAGGGTTGTGTTCAAATGTTTGATTAAGTAGCTTGTAACTGGTGTTGATTCAGTTCATTGATCATTCCTCAGTTAAACCCTGAAGAAATGCCACTGTTATTTCCACAATGATAATGGTGAAATAACAGGAGACTGTGCTTTCAAAATGTCATGAAAAGAACTTATCTTGTGACTTTCAAAAATATTTAGCTACATCTTGCCTACCATATCACGCCGTGTTGTTTGCCTTTAAAATCTACCTCTCCATCAATGACAGTATATGTACTTTACAAAGTGAACATTTGGGTGTAATGGGTGTATTTCTGTGAGCTCCCGTTGCCTGGAGAATGTCTTTTCCTCAATGTGCCTTTTTGCACCCATTAAATTACTTACAAATATTTGATATGCATTCAATATTGTCCTCAATGTAAAATAAAAATCAAACTGCATATTATGTAAACTGACTAATGTTGTGGTATGAAATATTACTTTATCAGGCATAATGGCACTTGCTTTGCTGCGAATAAAGCATAACAGCTCTATTGTCAACTCCATGCTGCCCAGGATTCTTCTCTCTCACAGGTAATGGAATTACTGCAGCAAAATGCACATCACTCTCCATGCACTGCTGACACACTCAACCATCTGTGTGTGCAAACATTAAAAGCACATCTCACCATCTATCCTCTCGTGCCTTTTACCCGAGCAGCCTTCGGTGTTCGTGAATGGGCAAACATGAAAGTATACAGCTTGTGGAAACCGTTATGTGCGTCGCGGTGAATCCATTATTTAACACAGCGAGGCTGTTCCTACACATCAGCATATACGCGATCATAAAAGCCATCCTGCACAGTTCGTAAAACAACAGCAAGTTGGGCATGAGCGAGCCGCTGTTGTTCAGCTTCATCTCGGCGTACGGGTGAATTGAAATCAACCCTTTATCATGTGCAATTGAAATTTAAGGGTTGTGAAATATCCTATTGTCAAGGCAAACTGGCACTTGAGGGGGTACTAAACCTAGAAACACCTCGGCGCTCTTGTCGCTCCTGTACTTCAGCTCACATTTTATTTGCCATGCAAATGAAGCGAACTAAATCATTTCCAGAACAGGGAACGCTCACGTTGATGTCTTAATTTCTACTCATGAAGCATCAGCTCACTACAACTCCCTGTGACAAGTTAGTATTTTTTTATGAGCCCTCAAACCATATTAAGGTGGCTGTCTAGATGAGAAGTTATTATTTTTTGAGATTTCTCAGTTGAAACAGGCTGTACAAGATTGCTGCCTCAAGCCCCCATGGGGAGCAGTGATGCTCTTCTCTGTTCACATTTAAAATATATTCTGGGGTTTGTGCAAGACTGATTACCATACGGTTGGTTGCAAAAGCAGGTAAGACTTTCAAATTAACTTGTTTTATTGCTCAATAAAAAAAAGTACTTTGATGTGGAATCCTATTGTAGTAAAAGTAAAAAAAAAAAAAAAAACAACACATGCATCTAAAAAATTGTATTTGAATTATACTGAAGTACACTGAGCTTGAAAAACAGGGAAATTAATAGGTAGACTGATATTCCTCCACAAGCCTGGGGTCAAATAAGGCAGAGGACCGAGGGTATTATTGATGTTGCACTGCTAATTCAGTCTATGTGAATGAAATTATGTGTGAGAACATGCCATGTTTTTCATTTCACATCCTTGACAGCTATAGTGTAAATTAGCACAGGCAGATTGAGGAGAAAAGCCAGGGGAGTTAGAGAAATGTATGCACTTATTGAAGACAAAGCTTTCCAGTCAAGCTCCACAGGTCTACCTTTCACCTGCCTGATCAGATAGACGTCCAGGTGTTATTCAGGTGCTGATTTATTGGAATCTCCACAACATTGCATGGCTGTTAATCCACAGGACTTTAGAAGCTTCAGGTTAGAAGTTCCAAGCCTGTTCTATTGCTTGGCATATATTTCAGCTATGGATAAACTGTAGGTCATCGATCGCTACTGTGGCTGTTGGTCTTACCTGCGCAGTCGGGTCTCTTTGGTGTACAGGGGCAGCCCACTTCACTGTTCTCAGCTTCACTTTTCATCCAATCTGTTCTCTCAGTGCATCGTCATGAGAGTGGTGATGTCATCAGAGTGCGCTGAGATTTTGCTAATGACCCTGCACCTTAAATGGCATCAAGAACATCAGGGTTTACATTTATTTACATTTACATTTATTCATTTAGCAGACGCTTTTATCCAAAGTGACATACAAAAGTGCAAATAGTGGGCAAACAATAGGCACACGAGCAAGATGTGTACAGATCATACAATGCAGATAGTGCTGAAGCTGAGCACAAGGTCAGTGTAGCGAGACAGAACTAATCTGATCTGAGGTTACATACATCAAGTATGTAGTCACTGGGACTCCTGATGGGATTTCCGGCAGGAGTCCGAATCGTACCGGACATCAGGGTTTCCATCAGGAGTCCAATTCATGTTGGACATCAGGGTTTTCAGCAAGAGTCCTGTTTTTGTTGCCATGAGCTGATGACCCTTACATACACTCTCTGAACAGAATGGTGAGATCCCTGAGGATATAAACCTTATCAATGAGCCCAGAAGGTCCTGGAGGAGCTCCAGGCAACAACCTGAGCCTCAGGGAGGCCTCTGCCTCTGGGTTTGGGCCTGGGCTTGGCTGAGTATCAGAGGGGAATCATTGTTTGAGCTCCCTCTGCTACTCCTGTTCATTAGAGTCTTTGACCTCATGATGCCCTGATAAGGTTACATTCTGCCAAATATGGCAACTGTGTATACCAGTCATCTTTAGATGCTGTCCACCTGTATGAGAAAACAGGTTTAAAGTTTGTCTTCCTGTTTTTAGCTCTTCTGATCAGGCTTGACTGCTTTCACCCTTAATTTTGCACACACACACACACACACACACACACACACAAGGGGTATCATGAGGAATGCATTATCACTTTGTTTCAGTAACATTGAAATGACACTATAATGTAGTTACAATATCAGTACAACATTATGAAAATGTCAGGCACTCCTGGGAGAAAAACAGCAACTGTTGCTGCTTAAGGTAAGTAGATTTATTGCTCCCTCTTGGCATTGTAGAGAACAATCAAGGAAATAAAGCTACCGAAGTAAAATTAGAGCAACATTCAGGCATACTCGTTCTGGTACACAGGTAGGCAGTGGTCAGGAACAGGTCAACAAGGACTGGGAAAACAAAAATGGTAATTCAGAGGGTCGCTGAAAGTCCATTATAGTGTCTCACTATAAACCCTGTCACAGCCACAGATGAAAGACTGTCGAGCTAATTCCAAGCATTAAATCTGCCCGTATATTCCTCTTTCATCTTTCTCAGGACCAATATAACTTCAAGGAGAAAAGGAGGGGTTCTCCTGCAGTATATCCCTGCGACTCATCACACGCTAGGATTCCAAACAGGGCGTCTGCGGCTGGGAGCAGAGCCAGCA
The DNA here is from genome assembly GCA_019176425.1 of Megalops atlanticus. Taxonomy (NCBI): domain Eukaryota; kingdom Metazoa; phylum Chordata; class Actinopteri; order Elopiformes; family Megalopidae; genus Megalops; species Megalops atlanticus. Next base: position 3,957,988 of record CM032884.1, on the reverse strand, counting down.
ATGGCGCAGTTTGTGTATCCCCAAAAGCCCCTCGCCCCCCACCCAAAAAAAATCACATAAGGTTACACATTTTTAAATATGTCCATATACCATAGGTGTGTCAAACATGTATAATCCATATATCAGTGACTGATTTGTAACAAACCTGACATAATATTCATTCATAGAAAAGTAACTTTTACGTTCAAGTTTAATGCTGGCAAAAGCCATAAAAGACAGTTTTGCTACACAAACGCCATTGAATCCAATGGGGGAGTAAAGTCAACATTTCAGCCTTTTTAATAAAATCTACAGCCCCTCCCATTATTCAGTTAGGAAAAGGCACTGCTACTATTCATGGTACAAATCATTTGAAACTGAGCCTTTGAAAAAGCTTGCAGTGATGAAAATGCTAACATATTTGTGTTGTCATATTCACAAAATTTACTGCATGGAGTTGTGCAACCGCAGTGGCAATTTGCTGCTTGTCAGAGTCGGTGTGTAAAATCTCAAGCAGAAATTGTGATGAAATAGCTGAGAAATTTGTTGTTGAATTTTTCCCGTTTGCATTGAAAGCTGATTCAAAATGAAACAATGACTACCCCACGTGACTACCCTTACGCTATCATGATGCACAGCATCATCACTAGGTATTTTTTGATAAAGTAAAGAAAGTTTGTTTATTGGTAACTCTGCCCTTCCTTTGGCTGCTGTAGTAGCACTGACTCTTTCAGTAACCTTTAGCCCAAATTAATATCTCATGCAATCCGTCGCAAGATAGCATTTGATTCCTATACAGCACTGATGTTGCTTCAGTAAATAATCAGCTAAATCATATAAATATTTGTATGCTCCAGTCAATATGCCTGTGTTTTCCTTGTACTTAACGCTATGTAATCTATGTATTCATGCTTGGTAAGAATACCCGTTGAGCACATATGTAATGTAATGTATTTAGCCGGAGGGGATGCCACTAGGTCGACCCTTGTACTAAAAGCTCCATCACCTGTAACCAATCAGGTTCAGAGCATTGTAACTAAATGAGGAGATAACGAGGTGGGCCTCCATGTAGCTGTTTGGGCATGAACTCATATTCACGGTGGGGGTAATTAGAATATAATTAGACAGCTCTGCGTGCCCCCTGCCTTCCCCAAATATAGCCATTGTCCCTCATCTCCCACCACAAATGGAAAACGCTAGATGTGCTGCTAGATGTCCGAAAAGATCCAACAGCCACTTTGTGTCCCAAATTAGAAATGGATTTCTGTGGAGAATGAGGGGTAACTAGCCACCCACTGAAAGGCAGTGTTTTAAGTGTGTTTGAAGAGCCCCTGTTGTAACGGACAAGATGGAGCAATTTTCTCTCAGCCATCCTTCGGGCTCTCTAATTGGGCAGCTTGTCTTGTCTTTTTTTTTTGTCTAGAAAAGGCCCTCTCTTCACAAAGAATGTCTACAGACAATTTTCATCTCTCTCTCTTGAAATGTGTCAGTGACTAGCTTCTGTGTGTTGGATCCAGAGAAATTCATTCAAGGGTGCTATTCTTTGAGCCTTGCCTCGTTTCCCCAGGCCTGACAATGGTAAGGAAGGCGGGGGTTTTTTTTGCCCTGTGGAGTGCGCAGGCTCGGGGGAGAAGGTTAGGAAGCGCTGGGTAGAGGACATCGTGGTTTTCGATGTGACGCAGGGCCTCTTTTGGGATTTACTCTCGAGTCGTGTACACGGTGATTCCACGTCCGCATCTCCATGTAAATTTAATTCCATGTTTACACAACGGATCAGAGCACGCTGTGCTTTGCATGCTCTTACGCAGGGCTTATGCAGGAACATGTAAAACTTCATGGCAGATTTTAATCAGAGCGGCCGTGGAAACCGGGAGCCATAAATCAGCTTGCAAATAAGCATGAAAATATTCCCACGAAACATGCGCATCCGCTGTCACCCTCAAGATAATCGTCGCATGATAATTACAGCAACGGGAACGCTCCCCCAACCCCCCCCAAGTACACACATGCGTGGACACACTCACATTCTGAGGCAGTGCTGCATTGCTTGTTAAGTGGCTTATTCTGAGAGGCTGGGGTCCTGGTAGACACGGAGAGGACGCATTAGCATTCTGCTGTGAAGGTGGCCGCCCCCGAGGACGGCTCTTTCCAGCGTGAATGACATAACAACATCAAAAACATGTCACCTCTCAGCGAGCTGTGGCCCTTTCACCTGGCACGCGGCCCCTCTGTCAGCCGGGGAGAGAGCGGGGGGTGGGGGGAGGTGGGGGCGCAGGAGGGGACGCGGGGAGAGGGAGGGAGAGCACACAAACTCTCCGCGCGCCCAATACGCCGGCTGCCAGCATCGCCTTGTTTTTTGCGGGGTGACCTTCCCCTCCCGATTTCATCCACAGGGAGGTCGGGGGTGGGGGAGGGATGGAGAGAGGGGAGAAACAGATAGAGAGGGAGAGGTGGGGGGGGAGAGAAAAAACACAGTTATGAATTATTCCTCTAATCCTGTCTGACAAGAGTCTCTAAAGGCATTTACAAAGAGTTTTGCTGTTACAGACAAGCGTTTAGCGTAACCTGCAAAATCAAATATTAAAGAGTTCACGTCTGGATGTCTCCTGCTCAGGCAGCCCCTGCGTAGCACACCAACAGAATCCTTAATGCCGCGTCTCCCGCCCAACGCAGCAGACTGCGCATCAATTAGGAGCCCTGGGCCCAGGTGGGGGCGCGGGAAGCAATTAAAATTAGGAGAGAGAAAAGCTGTTTTTGCTCCAAATTAGCCACGCGAGTGATGCGAAGGGGGTCACGGCGAGGGAGTTCAAATCAGTTCTCCGCGCCGGAGAGCACGCCTCTCCCGCGAAGCAATTTGCCAGGAGTCATTCATCTTGACGTGGTGGGGAGGAGGGGGGGTGAAAATGTGTGAAAATCACAGCACGTGTGGGCAGAGAACGGCAGTGTTTTGCGGTGGGGGGAGGCTGTCGATCACTGATTCGCCGCAGGGCGGTGGAGACCCCCTGCACCGGAGTTGCCTGGGTATATAAGACATTAGACCTTCTTTTTTATGTTTGTTTGAATGAGTTTTGAAAGCTCTGGTTGCTTTCTGCAGCTCTTTCGTCTGGCTCTGCTCTGTCTGTCTGGTGTGTACTGCATTGCAGATGCCCCCCAACCCCCCAACCCCCACTCCCCCCCCCCCCTCCCCCCCTTCCCACTGCCCTTAAGGGTTAAGGGGGAGCGGTGATCCAAGCAGGTCCTGGCAGTGAGGGCAGGACGTCCGTGCTGAGCTGACTTTCACAAGCAGTGAGGCGTTTTATCCCGCTTGCCTCCTCTGAACCTTACACATGAACCACACTGGGCAGCAGCCACTGCTCACACGCCTCTCCAACACACACGGCATTGTGGGTCTCACCCTCAGACCGCCGGAGAGCAGAGGGTGGACAGACAGGATTTGGGGGTGGTCTGAAGGGGCTTACCAGAAGAGCCCCCCGCCTTTGATCACCGGGGGAACATAAGAGGACCCTCCGAACTTGCAGGTCAACAGAGACAGAGAGAAAGAGAGACAGAGAGGGAAGGAGGGAGAGAGAGAGAGAGAGAGAGAGAACGAGAAAGAGAGAGGGAGAGAGAGGGGATGAGAGAGGGGAGGAGGGAGAGAGAGAGAGAGGGGAGGAGAGAGGAGCAGAGAGGCGGGAGAAAGTCGCTCCTGTCACCCAGCTGATTCATTCTCCGGGATCAGGATGCAGAGCGCGGTCCGCCTGGCCCGGCCTGGCATTACTCATCTCTGTGAGGGACCATCAGGCCGTCTCGCTGTGGCCCTGGAGGCTCCGCGCTGAGCTGTCTGTCAAGCACAGAGAGATGAAGGCCTGGGCACTGGTGGGGGTGGGGGTTAGGGGTGGGGGTGTGTGTATGTGCAGGGAGGGGGGGCCGTGTTCCCATCAAGCCGCGAGCCCCTGGGTTAATGCGGGGCCATTAGCGGCATGCTCTCGGCCGCTCCCTGTCGCATCCATCTCTCTCCGCGGCTGTGTCGGGGGGGGTTCCGCAGGAGCCAGAGAGCGTGCTGTTATTTCTCTCCGTGCCCTGAGAGCTCTCCCTACCTCGGCAGGAGGGGGGGGGGGCGTCACTCCACCAGCAAGGGGCATGAGGCCTTGACAAATCAAAGGCCCCAACAGGAACGGCCTCCTTCATGGGGTCACAGAGCGATTCGATGTGGGAAATTTTCGAGAGCGCGCAAGTTTTCCTACTTGGGAGCCTTTCAGAAGCGATGACGCGATGTAGGTCGGCCAGCGAGGCACAGTTTCGAGAGGCAGCAGCCAGCTGCCTCAGTGCCAACTTGGAGACGTCGAGGCAGAAAGAGGAAGTCCAGGTCGGGTTGTGTCACAGCAGAGAGGTCTGCTCTGACCACACTGGCAGTCCGACAGTGTTCACATTTGATTCAAACATTATGGTTAGCCAGACAATGTTTGTGTTGGGTTCAAATATTATGAGCAATAAGCAGTTTGGCAGTGGCTGTATGTAAACATTATAACCATCTGAACCTCAGACTAGAAGACGGGAGAGGGGACATTTGATTTCTCCTCAAGAAATTTGGTTGTTTACATGCCAGTGTTTCTCCTCTCACAGGCTAGCAGCTACAGTTTTAGATACAATGTGTAGCAGGATCAATATTGATTTGGTTGTTGCATGGGATATTCCAAGCCAATTTTCTGGAATTATTTTCTTTTCTTTGATCGTTTTCTCTGCGATCGCCTATCCATCCTTGCATCGATACGTTTCCTGTAATAAGGCATTTTGGGATTGGATTCCCCACGGCAGGTCATTTGGGACAGTAACATACGGCTAGTATGCAGTTCACCCTCCCTTAACTCACTGATAAGAAAAGGTCAGTAGCTCCGGGGCTCTCTGTTGTGTTTCTTTATTTAAGTTCATAATAACGATGTATAAGTGAAACACACGACTCCCTTCCTTCCATAAGTCACGTATATTATCCTGACATGATTATTTTATTCATATGTTGTATTTTATGTGATTTTTAAATGTAGCCTACTCTTCGTTTGAGTTTCATGCTCGAGCCGAACTGCTGCGAGGTAGGAAACCGCAACACGGCATTAGCTTGCTAACCTTCCGTAACTGTTAGCTGGCTAAAAGATTGAAAAACATTTTGCAGCATGTCTCTTCAGGAAAATACACTGATAAATCTATCGTTTATAATTTTATTCATTCAAGAGCATTACGAGTGATTTGTTACGATGATTTATTGACAGGTAGACGGGGAGAGCCGCCTTTGGTTATGCTAAACCGTCTCTGTGCGAATGCACTCTTACTGTATATGCAGGTATGCTTTTTCTTTTGTTCCTCTAATAGCTTTTATCCATTTTTATGCATGTACTTTATTTTATATTTAGCTGGTAAGTGGACATGGTGCTCTATCGACACATTTTTAGGCTAGCAACCAAAGCTTTAGACATGGTGCAAATGTAAGTACGGACAAATTATCTCACAAAAGGCGATCACCGCTTGACTGCAAAATAGTGTACTCAGTATTCTGTAATAGCTTTATACGTTGTCTCCAATGCGATTAAATATCCTTTTAACTCACCATTAGGTTTATTTTAATATTTTTTCATTGCTTTTAATAGAAAAGTAAAACAATGTTTTAGCTACGTTTTTCAATACATTTTATGTAATCTAGATATGTAAATAAGTTATTTGTTTTATAAGTTTTTCTAGTTCATATTTCTCTCTATAGCAAGAGTAACTAATATGATTGATGGAAGAGTCGGTAGAGTCATCATTATAGCAAATAAGAGAGACAGCAAACAAAACGTCCGGAGAGCCAACCAGTGGGCACAACCTGAACTTAGCAAATTCATTTAAACTATCATGTTTCACCACTAAGCGCGCCTCAGCCAGCGTGAGTTCCAAACAATCAAAAATAATGATGCAGTGCACTCCACTTACAGACTGATGTTCGTAATTAAACCCACTTAACATGCAAACACAAAATTAGTGTGAACATTGATTAGTTAAATACGTAAATTGTACAAGAACAATTTATAATCTTTTTTTTTTTCACATTGACACAACATTTTTTTCAGTTGAAAAATGTTAAGTTACTTGAAGTAAAAGGTATGCACCAAAAACTGCAACTAAAAAAAGGGCAACTAAGCTGCTTACAAAATGTCAGAACCAACATTAGTTATGACAGTATACCCTGCAAATTTGATTTGTGACTTTGAATATTCACGCCAGGTAGCTCTGTCTGTTCTTGGCTTCACTCTCTCCTCCCAGTGAGCAATGCAAATACTGACTGTACATTCATTTTACATATTGTATATTACACTAAACATTTGCTGCAGTATTGTATAAATGTACTTGTTGGGTTTTTTTTCTTTGCATTGTTACATTGATTTCTTCACTTGAAATGTGGTTGTTCCCACATTTCAGTTGAGTTCCCAGAATCCCCCTTTGGTTTGTGAGTAGAGTGGAATAGATCCATTTACAGGGATCTCACGAACACCCCAAACCAATTAGGAGTAGATCTCCTGCATGTACCCATCACTGAATTCCATACACAAAGTTGCTAAAACTTGAAATGAACGTGTACAATCTGCTCACTATAATTGCTTACAAACTTTTCCATTACCTGAACAGACACATGAAGTAAGCTGACAGATTCTTCCTCATTGCCTTTTCTCTTACTTTCTACATAACGACTCCTAAGAAACATTGCGCTGCTCATTCATTTCAACACAAAAAAAGTGGACAAAAAAGAGGAATTTATATAAAGCAAAACTGAAATCCAGTAAGACTAAATACACAGCAGTGTTTTGTGTTGTGATCAGTATGCAAAGCAAATTAATCCAAATTACAGAGACAATGAGCAAAGTGCATTATGGGACTTTCTGTCAGCTGGGAATTCTCTGCAGCGTGAGATAGGAGCTCCGGCACTAAGTTCAAAATTAAAAGAGAAAAAGAAAAAAGAGGGTTTTAATCATGTTTGAAATCCTCCAGACATCATCCAAAGCCTGTGGGTGGATCTGCCAGCTAATATCAGGGCTCCTGGACAGACCGTGTAAGTGTTATATTTATTATTGCCATTATTGTGATTTATTTACAGTGACAAAACAATGACAAGCAGTGATGCACATTGCACTCAAATTGTTCCCCTAATGTCCTCAATTATTATTGTGTGCTGTGCTCTGTAAGACTGGGGGGGTGGAAGGGTGTTGATTTTATTTTCCCAGTGACAACATGAAAATGAACACAATAAAACATGATGAACGTTGCCCAGAAATTGCTTGCGCCGAGTGCCCTACTTTATTTCTTCGTAGGTTGTAAAAAACAAAATGATTCGCAAAAATGAAAATAAACATGATATTTATAATGTGGGTGTGTGTGTGTGTGTGTGTGTGTATGCGCACCCCCACACATACACACAGACACACAGAAATATACACTGGTCCATTCCATTGAACTGCAGACTTTATTATTATGAGGGAGTCACTGTTATTATTGGATGGATGGACTCCTTGGAGGAGTCTCTACTGCATGACTGGTCCGAGTTCCTCTCTCTCAGCCTGTTCACTGGTATGGGGGCCTAAAGAGTGGGGTCAGAGCCCAGGTTACAGCAATGCCAGCCTGAAGTCTCCTGGGCTGTCACCGCCAGGCTCTGTACTTCCTGTGTGAATGAGGAGGAACTCTACCTGCTGAGGGGTTCAGAGTGGGTCAGTTCCACGGTGACAGTCTAGGAACAGATGACTTTTGCTCCTGTGGCTGATGGAGGCTTGGAGGCCATGACATCACCTGCGACAGGCACTGCGGTTGGCATGCCGACACGACAGCCAACTGACCAATCGGAACGGAGTCCTTTATGATGCCACGTGGGTTCCGCCAGCTGAGGGACACACAGCGAGTCATTTCCGCGGCGACTGTCTGGATGACACGACAGCAGTGCCCGTGGCATCCGACCCTTCACAAGCCATGATGTCACCTGCAATAGGCGCCGCAGTTTGGATGCAGACACGATGGATGACTGACAATTCGGAACGGAGTCCTTTATGATGCCAAGTGGGTTCCCCACCCTCAGAGGGACACAGAGCTGGAGAGCAGAGGAAGGAGGTGTAAACGTCTGTCCACATGCCATCGGGGTACGCGCCCCAGCTCCTGCTTCCTGGGATCCTCAGCAGAGGAAATACGTGAGAGGCGAGAGAGAGGGGGCTGCAGATCCCTTTGTCGCGCCCTCATTGGGATGCAAATCTCCCGTCGCTGCTGCGCCGGGCTTTTGTCTCGGCCAGATTGGCACTCCCAGCTTGCTCGTTTCGACGCGTGGCCATGTCATCCAATTAAAGGGAAGAAGAAGAAAAAAACACAACACAAATAAAGTAGAATAAACAACAACTTGGCAGCGGGAGTCCGGGCGAAAGAAGCGTTTCAAATCCCCTCGCCTTGTATCTGTGGGGAAGTGCAGTCTCTCTCAGGGATAAGAGGAAAGGGAAGCTTTCTCTCTTTTTTTGGCATCATTTGCACTGCCGTTACCTGGCTCTGAGCACCAGGAGATGTTCCACGATGGCTGATTGATGCTTGCTGTCAGCCATGCTCTGAGCTCACTGTGGGGGTGAAAGTGAGGCAGGGGAGCCAGGCAGTTACACACAGTGATGTCAGACACCTGGGTTTTTCGGCACGGCAGACTGACCTCTGTGTTTTGCGTCAGGCACCACCTGCACCCCGCCCCTGGGCCTTCCCCACGCACTGCCCACCTGTCGTGGAACCCATGCGGGAATTCCTGCAGGAACCTCGAGAGGCTTGCACAATCACCCAGCCGTGTCCTCAACCGCCAGCTCCGCCAGCTCTCCACATTACCCTTCAGCGTGGCCCGTTCATCGCCCGTCACTGCCAGAACAGTGTCCCGAACAAAAGCCAGCTCTGTCAGCACAACAATGTGTGGCATTTTACCGTCCATATCTGCAGAGGCATAGAGGGACCAGAGTGAGTACAAAAAACCCCCCCACAGAAACATCCTCCTAGAGCTCGCCTTTGTTTTCGGCCGGTAATCTGGCCCCCACAATGCATCCGGTGACAGATCTCCAGCCCTCTGTAATCTGACATGGGCAGATGTTGAGCGGTGGGTGTCAGGGCTTCCTCCCCGAATACAGTGCTGGCCGCAGACATGGCCCTCCAGAGACACTGACCGGCCCTTCAATGAGAGAGAGAGAGAGAGAGAGAGAGAGAGAATTGAGAGAGACAGAGAGAGAGAGACGGGGAGAGAGAGAGAAAGAGAGAGGAGAGAGACAGAGAGAGAGAGAGACAGAGAGAGAGAGAGAGAGAGAGAGAGAGAGAGAGAGAGAGAGAGACAGACAGAGAGAGAGAGACAGGGAGAGAGAGAGCGAGAGAGAGAGAGAGAGAGAGAGAGATGGGGAGAGAGAGAGAGACGGGGGGAGGGAGAGAGAGGGAAAGAGAAAAAGAGAGATTGGAGAGGAGGAGAGAGAGAAAGGAGGGGGGGAGAGAAAGGGGCTCTGAGGACACCCAGAGAGAGGGAGAGAGAGAGAGATGGGAGAGATGGGAGATGGCAAGAGCACAGAAATCCAGGGACTCGCGCTCTGGACCCACAGACCGCGTGACTTCCTGCGTGGAGGGGACGAGAAACGTTTTTTATCCAGCGACGCTTCTTTCTGGCGCCTTGGGCGTCTGTTTTGCCTTCGCCCACTTCGAACGGGAACGGGAACAAGGGGACTGGTGATGAAAGGGTAGAGATGGAGACACGGGCTGGCCATTAAAGCTTATCGGCGCTGGTGGAAAGACAGAATGGGGACAGGAGTGGGAGAGAGACTCCAGCGTGGGCTCCTCCAACCAGGATAAGGCGGGGAGGCAAATCAATGGCCATCAAGCCTGATCAATGAGAGAATCTGTGACAAGAGTCCTGGATTGGAAGGGGAGTCGGGATGAGGGAATCTCCACATTCCCCCAAAGCTGCTGGTGAAGCATCAGATAAAGGAAACTCACTTAAAGCTGGTAGCCAGGCGATAAGATTCCCAATTATACCTTCAAATTAAAAACCACGAGTCAAAAAAAAAAAAAAAAACTAACACGCTTCTTTGTTTTAGTTCTAATGAGAAAGGGAGCTCTGCTGGGGTCGCTCTGTGCTGTCCTCACAGTTTTCAGCATTAAAGTAATCTGCGGGTAGAGTGTGTCCAGGGGCGGGTATGAAAGAGCCGTCCATGCCTCTGTGATCGAGGGAAGTGTGCTGGAAACACTCTCCTCAGAAGCAAAGCGCGGTAATTCCTCTCACCATAGCTCATTTGTAATTAGATAGCCCAGGGATTCTGACAATTGAAAGGAGTTCTGAAGCGACAGCCAGCACCTGAATGGTACAATTACATCTAATTAACAAGGTCTGTCATTTGAATGTTGCTGAGGGAAGTTCTTTTTCCCTTCTTTATGTGAAATTGAGGTTTGCTTAGATGAATCTGAAAATAGAAGGAGTGCAGGCACGCGCGCGCACACACACACACGTGTACACACACACAAACAGGACGTTTGAGAGAGAATTGCTCTGTCTGAATGAGGCCTTGGTTCATTTATATTCACCAATCAATATGTTGCGCAACTATAAAACAGATTTATACACTGCAGGTCACTAAGGAAGAAGGAGCAAGAAAATACGTTGGCTCAAGAGACAGAGACAAACTCCAGGCCTGAGAGGCCTTCCGCTGCATATAAATCTGTTTTACACCTAGCAGAAAGGGAAATGCCAGAGACGCAAAAAGACCGAAACGGGTCGTGGTTCAGCTTTGACCCGGTTCTACCTGAGCAACCAGGCGCACAGGCGCGCGGGGTGGGTGTCTTTTCCCCCTAATTAATCTGTCTTGTCTCTCTGTGTTTTAACAGTGGATCGAGTTGCAGCAGGGCTGAATAATTCACACAGGCCTGTTGTAGGAATGAAAAGCTTGCAGGCTGCGGTTGGGTGTCGCTTTACAGAGAGGGGAAGAGCGGAGAGAAGCCGCTCCTGCAGGAACCTTCATTAGGAGCACTGCCTCCACGGCACGCCCCGCTAAACGGACGACATCGATACCGCCAACCGAAAGAGACCGTGACCCCTGCTGGAGTGTGTAACGGGAATTCATTTCCCCCTCCTCCCTGCTGCTTCGTATGCATTTCACCACAGGACAGACGACCGCACTTCCTGACCAACCGAGCGGTGTTCTCACAAAACCTTTACATTGCATTATTGTCATTTAGCTGATGCTCTTATCCAGAGTGACTTACAGTGGTTACAGTTTTTTATGTTTATCCATTAATACAGCCAGATATTTACTGAGTACCTTGTCCAAAGGTAGAGTGACAATGCCCTGGCAGGGAATCAAACCAGCAACCTTTTGGTTACGAGCCCTGCGCCTAACCAGTATGCTACACTGCTGCCCGCCTTTTCTGCATGTTTGTCGCAGTGTTAGCATGAGAACGTCACAGGCTGCTTTGGTACACAGCCAGCACGCATTAATGTGTGGATTTATGGTCCGCCCAGCTCATAACGAACTGCATGCGTAAGCCGGAATGTTGCCGGTTCAATTCCCAGGCGTGCAGTTACACTTACGGCACTTACGCTTAAGTGCCCCAGTAAACGTCCGTCTCTATAAACGGGTAACATGTAAATCCCTGTGCTCACCTTGAATAAGGGCGTCTACGTCTCAGATAAACAGTAACGGAGCCTCCAGTGAAAGGGCACAGGACGGCCAGCAGCGGCCGGCCTTTTCAGCTGCACTGAGGTAAGGAAACGGCAGCAGGTACAAAAGGTATGGTTGCATTGTTATAATGGGCTATACATTTCAAGGTTCACATTATCGTCACTTAGCAGACGCCCTGATCCAGAGCGATTTACATAGGTTACAATTTTGACATGTTATCCATTTATACGGCTGGATATTTTAACGAGGCAATTCTGGATTAAGTACCCCGCCCGAAGTTACAGCAGCAGTGCCCCAGCGGGGAATTAAACCGGCAACCCTTCAGTTATGATCCATGCTCCTTATTGCTATGCTACACTGCCGCCCAAAAGGTCTTGTTTTCTCCACCCTTCTCCCAAATGTCCCCGGTCCCCATTTTGCATGCGGCTGCCTCCTCCGCAGGCAGTTCTCTCACTGTGACCCCCGCCCCCCGTATTCAGAGCTGCTATTCCCACCAGGGTGTTACAGAGTGGATTACAGGCCTGGACGCAGCCTGCTTCCTAATCAGGAGCCATTGATTGGCCCTCTGCTGCTGCTTACAGCCTTCTGTCACCAGCCACTTAGGGATGGTTACTGCAGATGGGTGGATGAGTGGTTTGATAAGACGATAAAGGTAAGCCCTCCGTCCGTCGATCGCAAACGAACGTGACCAGGATCGGTTGCGAATGAAATGCTCGAAAAAAGAGATTTTACTCACTGACAACGGGCGTGTTTCCGACCTTCAGGGCCGACAGGTGTCGTCTCGGCCTGATCTGAGGTCAGTCTTCAGCGAACTGAATAATCGACCTTACGAGGCAAGGCCTATGCATTTACACACAATCGTGTCAATATTGAACACTCTACCGATCAAAACCCCCTTCACCCCAGCACACGATAAGGGAACTACTCGTAAGCCACGCTAAATGTTCAATGAGTACAGCAACTACGCCAATAACACAGGCCACAATAACATATGGGCCTGATTCCTGTCCCTCTGTTGACCCTTTTGAGACTCTCAATACAGCTTCAAATGGCACACTTGACACAACAACAGCAGAGACCCTTCCAGACTCCAGAAGATTTTTATTATTGTCATTTCTTACTTTGAAGAACAAAAAAAACCCTCCCATCCCCTAATACACATAGCTGTCTACCCCACCCCACCCCACCCCAGGACCACACCCCCATGTCTCTTTTCTTGGTGGGGGTGAGGGTGAGGGGGTACAAAGCAGAAATCACACCCAGCCCCTCAGTTACATTGTCAGATACACAGTAGTCTTGTTCCATTGGTTCAGTATTATACAGAAAACTCACAAGAAAAAAAAAAGAACCTACTCAGGTCTTTACAGTCAAAGCGAGAGCAGGACCATCCTCTGACCTTTGGAATGATAAAAGTACATTGCTTCAGGTAAGCTGAAATACACAGTCAGAGTAACATAATATCCAGAAGAATAATAAGAAAACTAGCTAGAATGTTGAAAATATCTTTGGAATGAGAAAACGGATCGATGTGTAAAGTAGAATGCTCTGAGTTATGTATAGAGGACAGGCAAAAGGGTTCTGGGTAGCTTTTTTTTGTGGGGAAGGGGGGTTACTTTTGGAAACGTGGCCAGAAAATGTCCACAGTCAGTTGAAGATGTGCAAATAATCTGGTGGGATGAATTCAATGAGAAGCATATACAGTACATTCAGAGGTGTATGTATAATAAAGTCTAAACACTGGCCAATAGGTAGATTTCTATTCACATAATATTACACAAATTTACACTTCTATGTAGATCCACACTCTGCCTTCAGTGTCATGTTTCACATCCTGGTGTGCCGCAGAGATTCTACAGGAAAAAAAAAAGTGGCAAACTTTGACAAACTCTGTGTTCCTTCCTTCCTAGTCTGGCAAAGGAGTTTTGTTTTTGTAATCAAATAAAATAAACTGAATCACTGAAGGAGATTCAGAGATGTATGCTCTGGTTCAATGATGGAGGCCAGAATCTTTAGCGGAGTTGAGTCTGCCATCTTGGCTACTGCACATAAAGTCATTTAGGGCTTCGGGGAGTTAGTTCTGCCTGATGGTAAACTGCCCAATCCTTCACCTTAAATTCCCCGGCGATGCTGTCCTAAACTGTGACATCATCAATGCCCTGCCACCCCCATAATCACATGACTACATTTGTTGGAGCTACTCTAACACCGGGTCCTGGGTTTCTCTGAGCTGCTGCTGTCGCCGTGGGTGATGCTCCACTGCAACCCCCCGCTATCCCAAGGGAGGGGGAAACTCTGCTACCTGACAGCTGGAGTGACATATGCACTGTAATAAAATCTTCAAACCATCTGCGGCAATAGCAACACTGCAAGCTCCGTGACAGCTACCGCAGCAGCACTTTAGCGTGGGGCCGTTTTCCTCTCCTGTCGAGCTGTGCATTACAAACTCCGCTAGTAAGTACACATCCGAGCTCATTAGAGGTCAATTAGGAGCGGAGCTGAGAGTGGAAGGGTTGTTCATTTGGAACCGAGTCTGGGTTTGTGGGTGGGAAGGCAATTGAGTCAAACATTAATAATAACACATCGAGGGAGAACTGATTAGCAGATTTTGGTGCGAGGGCGTGATATTTGTCCTCACAGGTGCTCCTTTGCCAAGCGAAATGAATGGGATTCGCAGATCGGTGCCGCTTCCTCGCTGATCACTCTGCATGGGAGAACTGTGACCTCACAAACGCAGAACAACCCTTCGTTTTGCACTAGTAACGTCAGGGATTCGAGTTTCCGGCCACTGTTTGCTCGGATGGGCAGAGACGGGCTGGTGTGATCGCCCATCTCAAGGCGCAGGTTATTTGCACATCTTATGTTTTTGCCATCAGCGCGGCTCTCCAACAATGAGCAGAGGTGGGTGTGGCATGGGGGGGGGAGGGGGATGTAGTGGGGGAGGAGCCAGCGGAGACCGAGAGGCGTCATGTGACTCGATAAATGGCAAGCACACCAAAAGCGAGGTTTGAAAGGCATAGCAGGATTTAAATGCAACTGAGCATCATTATCATCATCTTTTATAAGACTTCACAATTAAAAAAAAAAAAGAACACTGACCAAAAAAAAAGTCCAACGGACGAATAAATACAAATAAACTGGTAGATTCTTGAGGCTTCTTTTTTTTTTTTTTTAAACCCCTTTTCCCACCATGGTAACACTGTTTTCTGCCTTAGCTGCTCTTTCTTTCTGAAGGCCACTGTCCTTGTGGCACACAGGCTACCCGGGCCTCACTTTTAACACTTAACACTCTGGCATGCCGGTGTACTGGTAATATGGTCCCCTGCTTCACACACACAGAAAGACTGGGCTCTGACTTTTAGACAAGAACATCTACAAACTGCAAATACCTATATACATCTATTAACAATAGGGGAGAACAAAGCAGAAGGCAATAAAAATCATAATTAAGAAAAACAAAAAAAAAAAAAACAGACATACAAAATTAAAAAAAGGGGAGACTTCAACTCATGGTGGTTCTCCTGTATGTCTGTAGAGTTGGCACCATTCGATGAGATGCGGTGAAACATTCCCCTTTGTAATGACGAGAGTCCGGCCCGCGGCCGCACTCCGGAGAAGAGCGGGCTGGCGGCCGCTGATCCGCGGGCGTCACGGCGACAAGATCACAAAGACGACCCTCCTGTGCGGACTGCGCCCGTCACGCCGGCGGCGGCTCCGGGGGGCGGGAAAAAAGCGTCAGTGTCACTGGCACACCACTGACGGGGGGAGGCTCCCATTGTGTTTTACTCGCCTGCTCCTCTGTGGTGTTTTCCCCAGCGGGGTGAAGCTGTAAGGCAGAGATCTCCAGTCTGAAACACACTGAGCAGCTCCCGGCACGTGGCTTGTAAGTCATGTGACCGAGAGGGAGCACGCCCGGGTCTGTCCGCGGCCCCCGGGCTCGGCAAGAACACTTAGAATAGCACAAAACAGCGTGGGTCCCACAGCCGTGTTAAGGAGAACGAAGAGACGACAGAGACGCAGAAGGACAGCCACAGATTAAAGGTTAAAAGGCCAGAGAGGCTTCCTCCATTTCTGAAGTCCTCTCCTTTTTTTTACTTTTCTTTTTTTTGTTTTTTTTTTTCAAGAATTTTTTTTTTTGTTTTACTTTAAATTCTCTGTATCTTTTTGTTTGCAGGTAAGCCCGTTAATCCAAGCGAGGCGAAAAAAACGAAGGGAAAGAGAACACAGAACGAGGCGATGCGGGTTCGGCCCAATCAGCAGTCCCCGATCAGGTGAGGGGCTTCCAGGACCCCGGTGCTATCTCACATCCATGCACTCCAGGTACTCCAAGGCCAGCTCATAGCAGAAGCGGTATTGGTCCTGGGAGAGACACATACACACAAACACAGGGTCAGCAACACTACACATCAGCCTCTTCTGGTAATTACCTCACAGTAATTCAACATTTCAATTCTACAACCAGCCAGCTGAGTAAAGTACAGGAATACGGGCATGTAACTTTAACTGTAGAACTACTATCCTGCATCCCACTAGAGCATCTTATCCAAAAGCATCGTTCACAGTAAGGCCATCCACAACTACAGGCACTGTTCCGCACGACAGTCTCGGTTATGGTCAGTGTGTGTCACACCGCAGGCCTTCTGCCTCAGTGTGCAGTGAGTGACAGTGCCCCCTTCCCCCTCCTACCAGGGACTCCACCATGTTGGGCTTGGAATTGCGCAGCGTCTTGACAGCGTAGAAGACGTCCACAAAGCTCTGGTACTGGATCATCTCCAGCAGCATGGTGCAGGCACAGAAGGTCCCGCTGCGCCCGCCGCCATTCCTGTCACACACACACACACACACACACACACACACACACACACACACAAATCACACACACACACACACACACACAAGAAATCGTACACACATGTGCGCGCGCACACACACATATACACACACACACACAAGCAATCGTACACACACACAGACACACACACACACACACACACACAAAAACAAACAAAATGAATGCTGATGCATTTATGGGGGCTTAACTATATGCCCCCCTATACTGGCCCCCCCTCCACCACCATCACCACCCCCTCCCACGGCAGATCCACCCCCCAGCACACAGCAAGGCAAAGGCAGGATGAGTCACTGTGAATGCACTGCAGGGAAATTATCCGATACATGTATGGTGCAGGTGCTCTTTTTCTGCCTGAAGAACAGAAAATTACAGACATATTAGAAAACAGCAGCAGAAGAGGCCGGGAGCGGCTGGCCAAATCTGCAGGCGGGGAGAGAGCGGATCGATGCTGGGCCCCTCTGAGCCTGCAGTCTGGGAGCCACATGTGGGGGTGTGGATTTATCGAGCACCGCCATCCCATTTATTTAATATTCATGTATTTATCTGTTTTTTTTTGTTTTTTGTTTCTGGGAGGGGGCGGCAGATACTTCAGAAGGATGCAGAGGAGGAGAGCGGGATTCTGGGAAAAGCCGGGAGGAGAAATCTGACATCAGGAAACGAGCGCGGATCAACATATCCGCCCTGTAAACTGTGGGAGGATGGTGCTGGGCCGGGTTTGAAGGCAGCGTGCGGAGCGACTCGCGGAGCTGCGGAACGGATCGTCTGCCACCGTCCGTCAGAAGCGCGGCTGATGTCAGGGGGTGACACGGTGTACTGACCGAATCGTTCCCCCCGCAGGTATTCTGTAGCGGCGAAGGGCACAGCCACCTCAGGCAATAAAAGCAGAATTACGGAAATCAATTGCAGTCGCCGCTCTGTCAGCTCGGGATCCGGTTCTACGAGGGGAAATTGTCTCCTGCATTAGGGCGGTAATTGATTTCATCTCCATAATATTTCACTCGGTTGTTGCCTCTAACCCCTCCTGACGTTTGACATCTGACACCAGAATCCGTGGGAGTGCAGGCGTGTGTGTCAGGGTTGCAGATGCGCCAACATGTTGTTGTTTTTTGCAGTGGTGACCCAACTAGTGAGCTGCTAAAATCTTTACATTACATTATTGGCACTTAGCAAACGCTCATATCCAGAGAGACTTACATCGGTTACAGTTTTTACATGTTATCCATTTATAGAGCATATTTACTGAGGCAGTTCTGGGTTAAGTACCTTGTAATGGTACAAACAGCAGTGCCCTAGCGGGGAATCGAACCAGCAACTTTTCGGTTACAAGCCCTGCTCCTTACCACTGTGCTATACTGCTGCCCCAAAAATCTTGTCACATTGACTAAGCCGGCTTAACGCTGGAGCCATTGGTCAGTTCAGCTTCATGACCGGTGAGTGAGTGAGTGAGTGAGGATCATGGGAGCTGACAGCCTGTGCTTAGAGGTGGGAGGATATTGTCCGGACGTTTGTGACAGAGAGAGTGAGCAGAGCCGCAGGGCTAGCCTTTCAACTGCGCCAAGAACAACACAGACGACCAGCACAGTCAAGATCACACATCCTGTCACATGATCTGGCAACCTGGTATCAATATCCCGAACATCAGAAAAATCATGGCTTTTTTTTTGAGGGTGAGTGAAACATCAATATCAGACATTCTGGGATTGCATTACTTGTCAATATCAGATGTTCCAAAAACAAAGAAAGACAAGTGAGATTGATACAGAGGACGTTGGGGCTCTGAGCCAACAATGAATTTCACAGCACCACCGTGCAGTGCTACACGACTCGCGCAATGTGATATTAATAAAGAATAATCTAATGTGCGTCACAGTGAGCTATAATTTAACACTATTTTAAAATATTATGTAAAATGATAATGCTACTGTTTAACCATTTATCATGTGTTATCTATAAAACTACAGATCATCTACCATCTTTCATGCTTTATTAAAAATGATCACGATGGGAGTGGAGGGATACTTTCAGTGATGCAGCGAACACTGCTGTCCGCCCTTTGCTCAGGCGTGGCTCGTGCTCATCCTTTTTTTGGAGACTGACACTGACAGCCCCAACCCATCGCATTGCTGGTGCTATTCACGTTGTCATGGCATCCTCGGAGTCCGCTGGGGGGTCTGTGCGCACGCCGCGTTTGAGCTGGAACAGTGCATCACTGCCACACACTCAGGGTTACTAACGAGTCAAACGGGCCTCTCGGGTGGGGTGGGTGCGCACCAGTGGGTGTGGCCTGGCGGCTCTCTGTTGAGTGCCTCGGTTTGCAGCCTGTCTGGGGTAAAAGGCCCTTTTTCCTGCTGGTTTAGTGTCAAGGAAGTGGATGGGGTTTTGGTGGGGTTGCAGGTGGGGATTAGGCAGGGTGTGGGTGGGGTTGTTGGCAGGGTGTGGGTGAAGAGTGGCGAGGGGTGCTGGAGAGTGGGGCGGGGTTGTTGGCTAGAAGGGTGTGGATGTGGGTGGAGAGTGGGCGGGGTTGTGGATGGGGTGGGGTGGGAAGTGGATGGGGTTTTGTGGGTGGAGAGTGGGCGGGGTTGGTTTGCAGGTGGGGATTAGGCAGGGTGTGGGTGGGGTTGTTGGCAGGGTGTGGGTGGAGAGTGGCCGGGGTTGTGGGTGGAGAATGGGTGGGGTGTGGGTGGAGAGTGGGCGGGGTCGTGGGTGGGGTGTGGGTGGAGAGCGGGCGGGGTCGTGGGTGGGGTGTGGGTGGAGAGTGGGCGGGGTTGTTGGCAGGGTGTGGGTGGAGAGCGGGCGGGGTGGGGTGTGGGTGGAGAGCGGGCGGGGTCGTGGGCGTGGCATGTCAGGCGGGCAGCGGGACTCACAGGCAGTGGACGATGGTGCGGCCCTCCCCACACTCTCTCTGCCACTTGTTGACGTGGCCCAGCAGGTTGAGGAAGGCCTTCTTGGAGTCAGGAACGTCCCGGTACGCCGACCAGCGCAGGAACTGGAACTGCCGAACCACCAGCTGACCCTCCTGCAGCTGCAGACAGAGAGGTCGCGGGGTCAGAGGGTCAGAGGTCAGGTTAAAGACAAGGCATGCTGGGGAATGTATGTGTCCCGTATTCCAACATTCGCATTGGGGTTTTTCAGTACTCTCTCATAATCTGCTCTGCAGGTACACGGGTGACACGCATTTCCAATAATAGCCTTTGCACTGTTCCTGGATACATTCTCCTTCCCTGCTGCTCTCCTACTGTGGCAGGTAATCCTCCGGACAATATGCCCTGCACAAAAACTTGACTTCTTAAAGCTGTGCATGTCCTCACAAGGACTACAGGAGCTTGGGATCTGTGTGAGAGCGTGTGTATGTGTGTATGTGTGTATGAAAATGTATGAGCGTGCGTGCATATGTGTGCCTGTGTGTGTGTCTGTGTGTGTGTGCGTGCGTCTGTGTGTGCCCGTGTCTGTGTGTAAGTGCGTACGTGTGTGTGTGTGTAAGTGCGTACGTGTGCCTGTGTGTGTGTGTGTGTGTGTGTGTGTGTGTGTGTGTGTGAGTGAGTGTGTGTGTGTGTGCGTACGTGTTCCTGTGTGTGTGTGAGCGAGCGACTCTCTGTGCCTGTGTGTGTGTGTGTGTGTGTGTGTGTGTGTGTGTGTGTGTGTGTGTGTGCGACTCTCTGTGCCTGTGTGTGTGTGTGTGTGTGTGTGTGTGTGTGTGTGTGTGAGCGAGCGACTCTGCGTGTCTGTATATAATCACACCTCAGCAGAGCTGGGCTCGGTGTGTTTGCGCCGCGGCCGTGAGTCCCAGCGGCGCTGCGTCAGCAGACTGCGGCAGAGATTAATGGCGCTGCGGGCGCGGCGTGGGACTGCGAGCCCGGGAACCGGAGACTCCGCCACGCTCACCGCGGGGTTCCCCTCTCCGCCAGCTGCATCAGTACCGCTCTGCCCCGGCACCTGCTCCCCGCCCCGCCCCGCCTCCCGGCACCTGAGCAGATGGGCCCTGTGGCGCCTCGGAGGAGAGGACACATGGTGCTTCCCCGCCCGGCCCTGCCCCGCCCGGCCCCGCCCGGCCCCTCCCGGCCTGGGACACACATGCTGCTTTTGCAGCTCCGGCATTGGGAGCAGGGCTGCAGAGGAATCCGCCTCTTCGGTCTCTCTGCACCGATCACCACGGCGTCTCCGTGACCTCCTTCTCTGGATTTATTTGTTCGTTCTGCTGATTTCACGCACGCATTTATTTGGTGGCCTTGTTCACGTTTTACTTGGCAGTTATTATAGAAGGTTCTCCAGTGAACAGTCCGTGCCTCTCTCTCTCTCTCCCCCTCTGATTCAGTTCAATAGTGCTCCATCAACTGACAAAACCAAAGCAGTGTTGTCACTGCAGCCATGAACAATATTAAATAATATGTAACTAGCTACCTAAGCGTAAGTATGATGTAAAATATGAAACAGATATAAATCTCTCCCTCTCTCTCCCTCCCTCTCCCTCTCTCTCTCTTCCCTCTCCCTCTCTCTCTCTCTCCCTCCCCCTCCCTCTCCCTCTCTCTCTCTCTTCCCCTCTCCCTCTCCCTCCCTCCCTCTCCCTCCCTCTCTCTCTCTCTGACAGCGCTATTAGAGCAGAGAGATGAGAGTCGGGCGTGCAGTCACATGATGTGGCACTGCTCTGAGCAGGGACTCAGCACAGAAGCAGGTGGAGGGGAGAGGGGTGACAGTGTGTGCAGAGATGGGTCTCACACAGACACACACAGACAGACACAGGCGCATACACAGACACTACACACACACACACACGCAGACAGATGCCATACACACACACTCACACACATGCGCACACAGACAGACACACACACTCACAGACAGACAGACAGACACACACACACACACACGCATACAGGTTAATATTTTTCTCAGAGAGCAGTAGAGGATCAGGCAGGGCTTCATATAGAGTTTTTCATACTTACTGACAGCGATGTCACCACCCCCCCCCATCCCCTCCTCTTATTCGCCACACGTCCTATTTTATGTGTTCCGCATGGCTCCCTGCATGTTACAGTTCCCATTTAAATACTGTGACATGCCTGACGAGCAAATCAAGCGAGAGGAAGTATGCCTGAGAGCTGCAGGAGGCAGAATGGCGCACGCTAAATGTGACACCCGTGACGATCAAAGCCCCCGCTCCCAGACCAGCAGCGAAAGCAAGATGCTCATTTACACATTAATCCAAGGAAATGAGAAACTGAGGAAAAAAAAAGAATCGTTTCCACGTACATGTACAGTACATTATGAAACGTTTGGGGGCGGAGCAGAAAAGTGGGCAGGGGAAGGGGGGGGTTTGCACGGCCCAAACGCCTCTCTGAGCAGCGGATTGAAGCGGGGGGGGGGATCAAATCAACCAAGCTGTGGCGAATCAAAAAGGAGTGATGGAAATAGTGACATCGGGGAGGACGTGTGGTCATGGCACCCAGAGCTGCCCCTGATCTCAGCTAACAGAGAGCTGAGATGGGGTTCTGAGGTGTCCCGAAGAATTCGGATGTGGTTTATGTCCGTTATGGACTCTTGTAGGGGCAAAGCGTCCCCTTGGTTCAGGCGCAGGCTGCATCGAGAGAGCGAACGCTTCGGCCTGCTCATCAGCACCCATGCAGCGGAGAAGCATAATGAACTGCCTGCATTCATACGCAGCAAAACTGCTGACCGGATGAACGCCAAGGGTCAGTGTGAGTTGAGAGTGTGCTGCAAAAGCGTCCCACAGGTGAGCTACTCCTGAGCAAAGCTGCCCGGGTCTGAGGCAACATTACGCAGTGTCTCCATAGGTATAAAACAGTGAATAAAATAATAAAACACAGCAGTTATATACAAACATACAAACATCTGTAGTAGATTATATAAGGTTATATATAAGGTTGAATTGACCATTGAGAACTGACCCGTGTCACGTTCTTGACCCGGAACAGACGAGTGATGACGTCATCATCAGCAGACCGGGACAGGAACTCCACCTGCATGGGTCCATACTGCTGCAGGCCCGGCTCAGGCCAGTACTGAACACACGGCTGCAGGGAGAGAGGAGGAGAAGAGAGTGAACAATCATGACATCGTAACAATCGTTACCCCGAGTGGTAGATACCCTGCGATAGCCTTAGGTTGTGTACATTTCATGGTACCTTAATTTCATATCTAACTGCCTGACCATAGGGCTCAGGCTGTACCTGAGAACTCCTTTATTGAGTCGCCTCGACCAAGGGTTAATCAGCAGTTCCATTGCGCACAAATCCTCGAGTAACCAGTCAAGTACCCCTCCCAACACCAACTGAAACTTTAAATATGATCCAGAGCCAAGGGGATTAGGACGCATGAGACAAGCATTAATATGCGAGCAGACTCCCCCAAAGAGAGAGGGGACAGCCAGGAAGGAGGGATGCACTCATACCATGAAATAGACAGAGAGAGAGAGAGGGAGAGAGGTTCGGAGGTATTAACGAGATGAGACAGGAGCGGGGAGGTGGGGTGTGTATGTGTGTGTGTGTGTGTGTGTGTGTGTGTGTGGGGGGGGTAAAAGCCCTGCGACTCGCGTCTTCAGAGACGGAGGTGTATTAGCACAGTGACACGGGGCAGGGAGGGAGATAAATATTAATACACACACAGACAGGCCGTCGAGACTGGGAGGGCAGAGAGGGAGAGCCGCGCTAATCCACCACAGCAGGAAATGAGCGCCCAGACAGAGTGAGAGAGAGGGAGAGAGGGAGGGAGAGAGAGAGGGAGGCTGCCACAGGAGAGAATGTGATATTAACAGCACTGACAACCATACGCGCTGACAGACAAAGATAGGGATGCCATGAGACTGGTAATGAAAGATGAACAAAGAGTTTTGGGAGGATGTTGGGAGGTGTTATTGACACATAGGCCATACACGCAATGCTAATATAGGTCTATTAGAGGGTTTCATTTTCTCAAACAGGCAAGGCGTGAACATGGCAGATTCAAATACACTGGCATAGAAACAGCCCACTAATCCACCAATCAAAAGTATTGCCAGATCTTTTTTCGCTTTTTTTTTTTTTTTTTTCTTCCCACAGCCAAAGAGGCAGAGATACTCTTAGCCTGAGGAAATAAGCAAAGCTATCAGATATGGGTCCATATCTGGGTCCAGGCCTCACATAAGGAGGCCCTAAAAATGTCTAGCAGTGTAGCATGGTGGTAATGAGCAAGACTCAGAACCACAAGCTTGCTGGTTCCATTCCCCACTGGGGCACTGCTGCTGTACCCATGGGCAAGGTACTTAGCCCAGAGTTGCCTCGGTACATATTCAGCTGTATAAATGGGTAATGTAAAAAACTGTAACCTGTGAAAGTCGCTCTGGATACGAGTGTCTTCTAAACGCCGGTAATGTAACGTAATGTAATGTAACATAATGTAATGTGCCCTCACCCAGGCGGAGTTGGACTGGTTGAGCTGGTTGAGCATGACCACGGAGGTGCAGCCGTAGTCGAAGACCAGCCTCCAGAAGTCCGCCGTGGTGCCAGGGAGCGGGTGTGGCGTCACGATGAAGGCGGCCGGCCGGTGGAAGCTGTCGGTCAGCGCGGCGTTGATGTAGTTGTTGCTCTCGCCCTCGGTGGTGACCAGGAAGGCCAGGGCGCGGTCGGGCGGCAGCACGTCCATGCTACGGTTCTTCTCCCGGTTCCGGGGCAGCAGGGCGATGCTGCACTCCTCCACGTCCAGGTGAGGGGTGACCGAGTTCAGCGTCTGCGGGACGGGAGGGGGGGCGGGGAGGCGGGGGTGGATGGAAGGAGGCGTGGGTACAGCAGAGGAGGCGTGGCAGAAGAGGAGGAGAGGAGAGAGGGCACAGAAGAGCAGAAGGGACAGGAAATGAGGTGTGGTCAAGGAGAGGAGAGGAGGTGGGGAGGTGACAGGAGGTGTAGCAGAGAGGAGGAGAGAGGAAAGGAGGTATGGCCAAGGAGAGGAGAAGAGATGATAAGATCCATAGTCGAGCAGGATATGAAAGGACAGGAGGTGCAGCAGAGAGAAGAGGAGAGGATGATGCAAGGTGTAGCAGAGGGGAAGTTAGGGAGAGATATGAGATGCGACAGAGGGGAGGGGAGAGCAAAGGAGGTGTGGAAGAGGAGAGGAAAGGAGATGTGGCAGATAGGAGGAGGGGAAACAGGAGGACAGAAGAGGGGAGGCAGAGGAGGCGGCGATGAAGCCAAAATCAAACAACATACAATGGTTAAGAGAGGCGATGCAGGATTAGGGAGAGAGAGAGGGAGAGACAGTGAGGCAGACAGTAGGAGATATGGGGTGATAGGAAAACAGAAGTATATAATAGAAAGATGAGGGCCAGGAAAGTGAAGGGGGAAGGGGGAGGGATTACAGACAGAAACGAGGTAGAGAACGTCAAGAGGAGTCCTTTAATTACAGCACCGTGAGACATTGGGGTTAACAGGAAGATTTACACTTCAGACAGCCAGCCCTGTGCATCTGGCCCACACAGATGCTGGGGCATTTCAGCGGTGGCAGCTGGATGCGGCTTTCAAAAGCATTTAATATCGGTCACAAACCATGCAGGAATTTAATGAACAAAAACAGAATTAGGCCATCTTCATACATTATGAATAAGTACATTATCAGCCCTTCAAAATGAAATTCAAACGAGAATTATGCACCTATTTTCTTTGATGAATATTGTGTGCATTCTCCAATTAGTTTTGACGATATGAAAAGAATATTTGGATCATTAATGTATTGCATTAATAATACATCTGGGAGATGCTGATTCCAGCATTATGGACTATTGTGAAGCCCTATGATGTTATACCACATAAGCAGAACACAATGCTTTCATTGCTCAGAAACGATCACGCAAGCAAATGTCAGGGGGATGAATTTACTGGATCAAAGGATCCGATGCATCAACATAACATCTACACAAATAATCTGCAGAGAGAAATCGGAGAGAAGGCCAAGCGTTTCCTCAGCCTCAGCAATAAATCACGCCATTACAGACGCGCCGTAATTTATGGCCGTTATAAAAATGGTAAAACGCAACAGTCGGATGGAGATTGCAGGCGCGTGTTTTTGTAAAGTGACACCCCCCACCCCACCCCGGAATCATTGAGGGAGTTTGGCGAGTCGCGCTGCTGGCTGGGCCTTCTGCGGAGCTGGCTGACATGGACATCTTGCTTCGGGGGAGATTGGTAGGGCCATGCAGGGGAGCAAGGCACACAGCCGCTTCACACAAATGCACAGCTGGCGACCACAGCTCCAATCAAGACCCAATCAGCAGCTCGATAACTCTCCTGCGCCTCGCAGCTCGAGGGAGCAGGGCCCGTTTCCACTGACACGAGGAGAAGGGTACACACAATTTCCCGGGCACACAGCTCACAGCTTTTTTTCCCGATCAAGCCTCTGACAAAGCTAAGTGCATTTTCTCAAACTGAAAGGCTCCATGTTTCCTCCTCTTTCCTTTTTCTTTAATTTTTTTCTTAACAGCATGGCACTTTTTTCCTGTCTAATATGTTCCCCTCTCCATTCTTCTTCGTCTTCTGTGTTTTCTGATGCTTTCAGTTTCGATTTCCCCCTCATTTTCAATTTTCCTTTCTCTCCCTCCAGCGTAATGTTTTCCCTCTGTCTCTGTGCACCCATCGGTGTGTCACGTTATAGCGGGTTGTCTGAAGTAAGCGCAGAATAACTGTTACACCCCGCAGAGGTGCTCATTTATTGCAGTCGTGTTACTGCGTTGTCGTAATGCATTGTATCGCCTTATATTTAAGTGTTGTTTTGATGTTGTGCTGCAGTAACAAAGAGTGGCACCCACACACAGGTATCAGTCTCCCAGAGAGGGATGAATTTGGAAGTAAAACAAAAGACAAGTGGCCTAGCATGCTATCTTTTGAGCACTCTTTCTGGAAGCTTCACACCACTGTGAGGTTATTGCATCTTACTTCATTTTTGTTATGCATACACATTTGCCCTGCAGCTGGATTAGAACTTGATGTATATTATTTCCAGGACTGTTGTGTTGTGCCTCACTCTGACCTGGAACTCCTCCCGCAGCTGAGATGAGTTGCTCTGGGAGTCCACCCGAAGCATCTCCTTGTAGGTGAGGGCAAACTCGCTCACTGGGATGGCGGTCTCTCCACACAGACACGCCTCCAGGATGGCATCGTGGATGAAGATGTACTGCTCCTGCAGACAGAGAGAAAGAGAGAGGAGGGGGAGAGAGAGAGAGAGAGGGAGAGAGAGCGAGCCAGAGAAACAGGTAGAAAGAGAGACAAAGGAGAGGAACAGGCAGAAAGAAAGAGAGACAGAGGTAGAGTGAGAGGAGAAACAGAACAAGGTAAGGAAGTAAGAGAGAAAGAGGGGAGGAGAGAGGGATAGAGAAGACCAGCCAAGGTGTTAGAAAGGGGTGAGGAGGAGGAGGAGGAGGAAGAGAGCAAAAGAGAGAGCAGGGGAGGGAAAGGCACATAGGGGAGGTCATTTTTCAGCACGTCGTGATTTGAATACGCATCAGCTATTATTTGCACACTGGTCAACAGAACCCACAGCAAATGGGTAAATAACCTTATGTAAACAAGCATGCACAGTATGGATTTAATTAAAGTTATTTCCTGTAAATAATTAGATGTAATAAAGAGAGAAACAAATGTCAGATTTGCATAATGTGGTTTAAATATGTAAATAGGAGACATCTAAGGAAATGACTGTGTCTGCACAATACAGCAAAAAAACAACACACACAGTAGATTTTTATTTTCTCTGGCAGCTGAAAACAATAACAAAAGAATCAAATTGACAGAAATGTGTAAGTATGCTGGGATAATCCTCTTGGCCCAACCCAGAAAACAAAATATTTATCTAAATCAATATTCATTATTGAATATTCATCACTATTAGCACAGAAAAAGAGCACATAAGCTGACTAACAAGCTAGCCCTAAATACCCTTTGATGACTGGCAGCACAGTGTAAATACAGCTTTCAGGGAGAGTTTTTTTACCTTAAAGGATTCAAACCGATTGGCCCACTTTGGCAGTTATACGGAGCCACAGGCTAAGAGAGAGTGCGTTCGATGAACGGTAGGGGAAAAAAAAGGTTTTCATCGATTCATAAGAAGCTTGAGTGTCTCTCATGTTATTTAAGTTCCTTTCATTTCCATTCCTTTGCCTCCTGTAGCGAAGGGAGAGAGCAGTCACCCCACCCGGCCTTGAACCCGAGTCTACGGGGTCCCAAACCTGTAGCTTGACCGCAACGCCAAAGAGCCAGGCTCGTTGGTATGGCAGTCAGAGCGCATACTCAACCGTAGTGACAGCACTCTGTCACACCTCCTTTCATTTGACTTGAAAAGTGCTGGATGAGGAGGATGGGGAGGATAAGGAGGATGAGGAGGAGTCTGCGCTGTCCTGCTGGGAACGCGCACCGCCCCCGTCCGGCCCTCTCACCTCGGTCTGGATCATGTTGATGCGGCGGGAGCAGAGGGTCTTGACGCAGTTGTAGATGTCCACCACTCCCTCGCACTCGGCCATGTCCAGCATCACGTCCAGGACGATGTAGCAGCCCGTCCTGCCCGCCCCCATGCTGTCGGAAAAGGAGAGCTTCACCCTCACGCCCTGCACCCCTCCACAAACAAACCAGCGAAGGCCCTGGGGCCAGGCTCAGCGCCAAGAGAACAAATACTAATGTAGACATCGGGATATGAGGAGACAGCTGGGGGTGCACTGAGGTCATTTGGGGGTGCAGTGCACCCCTAAGCACTCCATCGCACCTGCCTGGGGCCTGACACAGTGACACAGACTTCAAGGGGCAAGAGTGTCTGCTAAATGAATGTAATGTAGCATGTGTGTGTGCGTGTGTGCGTTTGCGAGAGAGAGACATCAACAAGCAGGAAATGACACAGATACTGTTTTCAGTGAACAGGAAATGATGACATAGATACTCTTTTACTGAACAGCTGAAACTTTTCTGATTTGTTGTCTCATTATGAATAATCCTACAGAGGCTTGACTAAACGCCCAACACCAGTAGTTTGTTTCTTTACCTGGATCAGTACCAGAACCTGCTGTTACTAAGCAGAGCCTCCTACACACACAGAAAACAGCAGGAACGCAGAGCTGACAGTGTCCTGTTTAACAGCCTGTGGTGACGTTATTTGTGAGAAGCAGGAAGTCATGCGTGATGCATGGCAAAAGAAAACAGGAAGTGCTAAGCACAGGGCATGGACAAGCAGGAAGTGACGTGTCTGTGACACTGATGAGCAGGAAGTGATGTGTGATGCATGGCAAAGGAAAACAGGAAGTGACGTGTCTGTGACACTGATGAGCAGGAAGTGATGCGTGATGCATGGCAAAAGAAAACAGGAAGTGACGTGTCTGTGGCACTGGCAAGCAGGCAGTGATGCGTGTGCGGCAGGGCGGGGTACCTGCAGTGCACCACCACGGGTCCGGCGTCGGGCGGGGTGGAGGCCTTGACGCGGCGGATGAAGGCCAGCAGGCCGGTGGAGTGGTACGGCACCCCGTGCTCCGGCCAGGACGTGAAGTGGAACTGGCGCACCTCGTGCTTGGCGGAGTAGCCCCTCTGTGGGAACAAAAAAAAAGAGCATTACGGCCCATTACCTTACAGGCGTTTACACAGACCATTGCATCCCACCCTGTGCGCGGTGCCCCGCTTCGCTCTTCATTTAATGGGAGTGGTGGAAATGGCGGGATTCTGGAATGGCGGGATTGTGGGGGGTTCCACAATGCAGGGAAATGGCTTTTTGAAATGCATTTTTCCATCAGTCATGTGGGTCATTAACTCTTAACATCAAACTGAAGTCTCTACATGGAGTTCAAATTCAAATACGGTATTGACTATTTCTCAGACTGAAATTCATTTCAAGCTCCAGTCGGGTATAAATTTTAAGAAAGCTTCAGATTGTTACTTGTTTTTCTTTCCAGGGCTGCCAGTACCCATTCCCAGCTATACTCTTAACTCTGTATCTTATGAGAGGTTTATAATACTGTCGGCTCCCTGGCCCTGGCCTGGTTTTTGGCTGGGTTGAGATAGCGTGGGTGAGCTCTGACAGAGGGTGCGCTGGGGTTCACTCTGTAGACAGGGGTGAGGGAATTATGCTGGAGGGAGCCACCCGACGTGACTCCGCACTCAGAGCTGGAAATGACGAAATGAGGCTTCACAGAGCTCAGTCAGAGCGGAGAGGAGAGGGAGAGGGAGAGGGAGAGGGAAGGCAAAATGTAGAGAAAACAAACAAACTGTCAGCGGGTCCAATTTCCTCCGAAAAGGGGGGGGCGATGGTCGTGATTTGAATACGAGCGCTCCCGTGGAGAGTGCCGGTGACAGTGACGTGATAATGCAGTGTCTGCACCGCTGTCACTGGCCGAGTCACGTGGCCGTCCGCCGCCGAGAACTCTGGGAGAAGCAGAGCTGCCTGCTCCTCAAACACAGGCGTTAATTAAGGGGGGCAAAGAGGGACGTCTAAATAGTGTTAATTCCTTCCCAATCCTGACACGCTCAGCCCCGCTGACCTCCCGACCTCCCGCTGCACGGGAGTTCCATCAGCACAGCGGGAACGTTTTTATCTCGCCGTGTTTCTCCCGGCAGGTTTCTAATCAGACGAGCGATGCAAGCGGGCGTTGATGGCGCGAGCGAGGCTGTTTTCCTATCATTCAGCTCACAGCAATAACAGCCCTGGGGAAGTTGATGTTGCTGTGTGTGGAGCTGGGGGCGGGGGGTGGTGGGTGTGTGCGGAGACAATGGACACTATCGCAGCACTATTATTTCATATTATCACCTTCCTCAAGTCTCTGACAGCCTGCTATATGTCAAGCAGGGCCTTTATCACAAACAGCGCACAAAAAAAAAATGCCTCTCAGAGGAGCGCTGTTCTCGGGAAGAGATGGCAGGAAAAGTGCCTCGTAATTATGACGGATTCGGCGGTAGGCCCGGGGTGGCGGCCATTTCGGGGAAGCACCGGGCTGGCATTCTTTCACCGTATCGGTTGCAGCGAGCCGCATCGGGGGAGCGGCGGGCACCAGGCAGCCGTTCTCCGTCTTGCGGAGGATGTGCCGGAAGCGTTGTGAGAGCGTGAGCTGAGCTCCTTCGTGACGCTGCCATTGGGGCGGTTTTACAGAGACTTTGCGGGGGAATGGACTGTGTGTAAGTGTAACTGTAACTGTCCGGTGACTCAGCAGCAGTGTTACAGAGACTTTGCGGGGTCCGGAATGGACTGTGTGTAATGTGTAACTGTAACTGTCCGGTGACTCAGCAGCAGTGTTACAGAGACTTTGCGGGGGAATGGACTGTGTGTAAGTGTAACTGTAACTGTCCGGTGACTCAGCAGCAGTGTTACAGAGACTTTGCGGGGGAATGGACTGTGTGTAAGTGTAACTGTAACTGTCCGGTGACTCAGCAGCAGTGTTACAGAGACTTTGCGGGGGAATGGACTGTGTGTAAGTGTAACTGTAACTGTCCGGTGACTCAGCAGCAGTGTTACAGAGACTTTGCTGGTGGGTGTTACATGTGAGTGTAATTCTGGTTAAGTAGCAGCAGTGTTAGAGACTTTGTGGAGGTGTTACGTGTGAGTCTAACACTCGGGTGAAACAGCAGCAGCAGCACTACAGTAAGTGTCAGCTGTGGCGGTGTTTTATTTATATTTTTTTTTTTTTTTTCAAGGGGGTTGCTTACCCTCTCCAGAGCGAAGGTGCGGACAGTGTACTCCGCCAGCGTCTCCGTCTTCAGCAGGGTGATCTTGATGTCACCATACATGTCAGTGTCTTCTGGCCAGTACTTACAGCATTTCACCTGGTGAATAACAGCACAGAGCTCCTCTGATACAAATCCACAAATACCATCACAAACACAATAACACGGATACTAACCCATGCTGTAACACTGCAAAAAGCTGTCTTTTACTCTTCCGAGGAACTGAGGTCGTTTCATTGTGAAAGAAATTCAGGGGAAACATTTGGGTGAACAATCTACCCATGTTGTACATCTGCATTTTAAAAGGCATGTTTACTTGGTGTTTGTGGCGCATCCAATTAAACACTTGTGTTTCTTCCAGAAATAAAGCAAACTCTATTTCACTCACTCTGTCTAATTAGAATTAGAAATATAAATTAGAGTTTTGTTGTTGGGCTGAAATGTCCTTAAACTACACTGAACAAGTTCCTTTAAATTAAGGATGATGGAGAAAGAAGTATAAAAAATGAAAAACTGGAAAAAAAATGCCAAATGGAGCTTTACATTTAAAGAAAGAGAGAAGTCAGACTTCCAAGCGCCATGTCCAACCCCTGCTCCTTGTCCATCTATACTATGCAGGAGCCTGTATGGATCAGAAGGTTACACTGATTTCTGTGGCACAAAGTGGCTTGATGTTCAAGTACACCCCCTCTGACAGGACCCCATAGTCCCTCTCTCATAATTCTGAGTGTTTCTGGGAGGCCGGACATCAGACCCCCAACCCGCTGGGGTCAGAGCGGGAACTGAATGCACAAGGCCTCCGATAAACAACAGATAGAGAACGAGTCTGGCCTTCTTTTATTCCCGATTTAGGTAAAAGCGAAACATTATGTAAATCCAACGCTTACATAAATGCGATATAGAGGAGCTATTTATGTGTCAAGCACACAGTGGGTTTTTGTTCCTGTATGTTAATTTCAGTGCCCACAGCTCTGAATAAGCAGGGCACATTCCTGCAAAGGCCACTTCTAGCTGAATGCCATATTATATCATTTGTTTGCTTATCCTTGTTCGGGGTGATTTACACAGCTTACACACAGCTTACACCCAGCTTTTAAACATACACGACTGAATATTTACTAAATCGGTTTGGCTCATGGGCTCAAATAGCAGTGCTCCTGGATCCCAGTCTCCTGGATTCCAGCCATTGTGAGGGTGTCGATCACAGACAACCACAACCTTTTGTTCTTTTTTTTATGCTTGTTCACCTTTATCTGCCCTATTATGGAATCAGCAGATTGTATACAGTAGCATAGCTCATCTCACTGCAACTACCTCTGCACTTGTGCAGAACAGGTGGGGCCAGATAAATGCAATCCTCCAACCCCCTTGCATGGGCGGCAGTGTAGCGTAGTGGTAAGGAGCAAGACTCGTAACCGAAAGGTTGCTGGTTTGATTCTATGCTGGGGCACTGCTGTTGTACCCTTGGGCAAGGTACTTCATCCAGAATTACCTCAGTAAATATCCAGCTGTATAAATGGGTAACATGTAAAAAAAAATCTAACCTATGTAAGTTGTTCTGGATAAAAGGGGCTGCTAAATGCCAGTAATGTAATGCATGCAGTCAATGGCTGTTTTTTGCACTACAGTGGAGTGGGGGCTGATTGGAGGATAGCCACTACTCCACGGATTTGATCCGTGCAACTCAAAGGCACCTAATGAATCACAGGGTGCCTGAGACCGGTGACACGAGGGGCTCCTGGCTGACCTACACACCCCTACCCCCCTACCCCATGACGGTGTGAAGCCAATTTGTTCTGCTGCTTCCTGGTCACCAGTGGCTGAAGTCACAGCTGGGATGGAACCTGGGCCACAGAGCTCGGCTTATGCCTCAGGTGAACGCCTTAACCACCCTTTCGTTCTGTTATATACAGTAGCTTGCTAAACTTACTCAGAAGTAAATGCCTTCATTGTGACAGATCTGCTTAATTCGGTTTACTTCAGGCTACAATAACAGTGTGAGCTGCTGTGTTTCTTTTTTTTTTTAACTTAACGCAGCACAGAGAAGGCAAAGCTGCAGTAAATGCATCAGTCACACCGTGATGAGCAGAGCAACTCAGAGAGTCCCCTCCGAGAAGCCCTTTTCCCATGGATCTCGGGCAGCTCTTGTTGCATTAGTGACATAACAATGACCTGACGGCGTAACACTGACACAGTTACTGCCTTTATTTTATGTGATCCCTCTGCACTGTAGGCCACACACTGCAGGACAGCTTTGCTGTGCTATTCTGGGAGCGCCTCAGGTGACAGGTGACAGGTACAGAGGTGACGGGTGACAGGTACGGAGGTGCTTTGATGTCGGCACCTACCCTGCCGACCTCCACCAGCTTGGTGATCATGACGATGCTGAAGCAGTTTTCCTGCCACACCATTCGCCAGAAGTCGTACACCGTCTCCTGCTTAGGCCCTGGGAATAAAACAACACTCAGCGTTATTAGAGCCGGCGTTTTAACGTTCCCGCAATGCTTAAGAAACAGTTTGGCAACGTCACCCCATCGGCACCAGGCTACAGCAACACTGGGGATTTGGGATTGCTTCACATTGTAAGATGGGTTATCTGTAATCGTTCTGTTGACAGTTTACTTTTGCGACATAGAAACTCAGACAGAATATACGTCAAAGTGATTTGTTGTAGTTTTGGATTAGCAGTTATGGGAAGGTGGTGATTCCGGCTGTTGCCATGGCAGCATTGTCAGTCCACCTGGGCCATCGGCTTCCTGTAGGCAGGCTTTGGTTTGGTGCGGTTGCGCCCGTGGTCGACCCTTGCCCAGGGTGAGTGAGTCTTCCTGAAATTCAGTCCAAACTTTAAAAGAACTACACGCCTCACTTTCTCAGCGCTCTGCATTCTTCAAGGGTGTTCTTGCAAAATAAGCTAGAGATGGAACCTTGATTGACTTTGGAGCGGAGGCCACCAGGGACTGGAGTTTTTACGAGGTAAACAAGAGGAGGGATCCTTGATTGACTTCGGAGAGATGGGGGGGTGGAGGTTCGGGGGGGGGGCTCCTCCGCTTACCTGTCAGCCCGTTCCCGGGCCCAGGTTCCTCCATCGTGGGCCGCAGGTGCACCCAGCAGCTCCTGTCAGTGTCTGAGAGACAGGTATTAGGGCTCGGAGAGATCCGCGAGCGCTCCACGCCTCGACGAGTCAATTCAGACCCCTGTCTCCCCTGCGCCTCGGTCTCCGACAGCAACGCAGGCCTGGCTTCTGCCATCCATCCATAATTTTTTTTTTTTTCCCCATCTTTGACAACGTCCGTCACCCCCGCCGCCCCAATCCTTGGCTGTCGCTCAGAGACGGGCTGGCAATCACTGATTCCGGGGACGTGACGGTGTGTGTGTACCTCTCAGGAGTGGCTGTCCGTGCGGGAAGATTGCCCTCCTCCTCTTCCCCCAACAAAAAGCCTGGGCATGCCGGCTTCCTCTTAATATTTAACAACGCAAGTAATGATGCCGGAGAGCAGTTTAATTTCAACTGACTGTGCTGTGTGTGTGTGTGCGTGTGTGTGTGTGTGTGTGTGTGTGTGTGTGTGTGTGTGTCTGCATGTGTGTTTCAGTGGTTTTTCAGTTACATCATTCAGTTAAAAGGATATTTTCCTTTTCCTCTCAGCAAATTAAAATGCTAGCGTCCCTCTGCATAGGAGATGGCAGTCCCTGTGTGTGAGAGCATAAATCTGTGCCCCTGAGTGGGTATGTGTGGGTGTATGTGTATGCGTGGATTTATGTGCGTATGCACATGTGGGTGTGTGTATGCATGTGTCAGCATGTGTGGGTGTGTGTGTGTTTGCACGTGTTCAGGTGTGTGCACATTCATGCATGTGTGTGTGTGCGTGTGTGTGTGTGTGCGTGCGTGTGTGCGCGCGTGTGTGTATGTGTACATGCATGTGTGTGTTCATGTGGGAGCATCATTGGCCTGCGCCTACATCTGCTTCTCAGATGAATGTTTCTGAAGAGACTTTCATTCTTTCTGCACACATCTGATAGTTTGAGTCTGGCTGTGCTCAGACACATCCTCACTGTAGGAAGGTCTGGCCCCCACCCCTTCCTCCTCATCTCTCTCTCAACTTTTTTATCTTCTCCCCCACCACCCCCTCTGCAAATCCCCCCCCCCATCCACTATAATCCAATTTGTTCTCTTTGTAATTCCCCTCCAGTCGCTCCCTCTCTCACTCTCTCTCGCTCTCCTCATCCGTTTTCCCTCTCTTGCTCAGCCTCTCTCCAAACGTGTATGCGTGCACAGACACACGCAAACGCACACACACACACACACACACACACGCAAATGCACGCACGCACGCACGCACACACACACACAGAGCCCCAGCGGGTGGCCGATGGATACCCACCCTGAGTGGCGATGAAGTGGTTGGAGCGATGGTAGCCCTGCAAAAGAAGAGGAGAGCACGTTCAGTGAGCCATCTGGTCCTCCAGCAGAAGCAGGCTGGTGGGGCTTGGCCCAGACTCTTTCTCCCTCCCTCTCTCTGTCCCTTCCTCTCTCTGTCTCTTTCTCTCTCTCTCTCCCTATCTCTCTCATGCCCTGACTCTCCCCAGCCAGCTGAACCAATGTGGCAAAGTCTCCACTTCTGCCATATCCCACCAACACCATATTCTCTCCCACCCAGGCCTACAGCTTTCACCTGCCTCTCCACTGCCCACAGTTCAACCACCGAGATTTCCCTTGACCGTGTCAGGCATGTTATGAAGTTCTCTGCAGTTTCATCCTCGCAGTGATACAATGTGACGGTCTCAGAGAGTGTTGAACCGGATGTCCTCTTTTACTCATAAACCTGACATGACGATGACATCTGGCTCCGAAAGAAGAGACAACCGACTCGCACGCGATGTGGCCGTCTAACTGAGGCCTCACAGACTGCCGCGTGGAGCCCGGGCGGCAGACTGTCTGACTATACGCAGTGGGCAACGCACTGAAAGGCACTGCTGTCACTGTGAGGTAGAATCTGTGGGACCGGAGGAGACGTTAAGTGTCTGTTCCCTTGATCTCTTTTGCCACCTCCGAGCCACCACTAAAGCGGATATCCAATGACAAGTTTCAATTCCCCTAAAAACAAAACAGAGTTTATGTAACTTGCACCTGAAGTGATGGCTAAGGGACATTTTTTATGGGGGTGAGGGGGCTTGCAGCCTTCCAGACAGTTTTTTCTGCGAGATAATGCCCCCCTCCCAGCTCGAGAACAGCGCGCTAACATGATGTGGCTGGAAAGAGTGCCGCAAGGTCGAGTGGATGAGACAACACTGGCTGACTCCTTCTACTTCTATAGTTTCCCGGAGGTGCTGCGAGTCAAGGAGGTGGTCAACCGAGGGCAGAGAGTTTTATTCTTTCTTTTTTTTTTTTTTTTGTTTAGAGTGCAATACACCCTCCCTGTTTCGCTCACTACCCTGCCTGTGGGTCTGAAGTAAAAGAGAAGAAAGTGGTCTGGTCTCAGAGCTTATCCCGGACTGCCCGGGAGTCAGGTCTCCGTCACGGCAGTGAGGAGTGGGGGCTGAGGGCCAGCAAATTGTAACGTATAGCCCGCTCCCCGCGGCGGATGTGCGACATTTGCATGAAATGGAGATGGATGACAGCCGTCATGCAAGAGTGCCCCCGTCCCCCCGTCCTCCCCACTGCATCCCTCCCCACCCACAGACCCCCCCCCCCCACCCCCTGATTGGCAAAGGGGGCTACCCAGCCACTGCAGCCCAGCCTCGAGCCTATCGCCAAGGAAACCACACCTCACAAAAAAGCAAGATGGCGGCAACGGCAGCGGCAGGGCGAGGGGGAGGGCCAATCGGAATGAGGGAACTAAAAGCGACCGTGGGTGTGGCAAGCAGCAGCATGCGCACTATGTTCTAATGCTGTTTAATGCGGAGGAGCACAAAGCACACCAACACAGCAAGACACCCATACCTCACCAGCGGGGGTCGAAATGCTTTTCCTTTTTTTATTAACTTGGGAGCATTTAAACAGTGCCTGGATACTTTTTTAAATTCCATCTGAATTTTCTATTATCCCATGGTAATTCCCAGCTCTTGCAAAAGATGGTTATTTGCATTGCAAAGAATCTGAATCTGATCCATTTTGCTACCTGGCTGATTGATTTCCATTTCAAAACTCTTCCTCCTGAAGGCTTCAAGCTGGCACAAAGCAGGCTTTGGGGAGTAAATACTGACAGTTGGCAAGGGTATCTGCGATTGGTTACAATTCCACTTTTCCCCTCAGAAACCGGACTGGCCAAAGCCAGCTTTCTTCTCAGGCTGGTGGCCGTAGCTGATTGGCCGCTACTTATGCAACTGAACC
This sequence comes from Megalops atlanticus, assembly GCA_019176425.1. NCBI lineage: Eukaryota > Metazoa > Chordata > Actinopteri > Elopiformes > Megalopidae > Megalops > Megalops atlanticus. The sequence goes on along the minus strand of CM032884.1, from coordinate 3,920,506 downwards.
AATCAGTGCCAATGACAGAGCCCTACAAAGGCAGGTCAAGTGAGCCCGGCTAGTACCCAGCATTCCTGTGGTGGCCCTCCAATGCTACGGCAGCATCACACTGTAACCAATGGCAGCACACTACTGTGACATCACAGTAAGACAGTAAAAGCGCTGTCACTCATTGGTCGGGAAGAGTCCAGCACAGCTTGTGAGGGAGAGGCAGAGAAGTGCCGGACGAGGCAGAAGACTCACACACAGCAATAAGGAGCTCCACTCGGGGATAAAATGACAAACTCAACTGGAAGCAACAGGAAATCAAAACAGCCTGCGTTTCAACCCCACAGGGGCACCTGGGGCTACATTTACCTGTTGTGTGATTGTGATTGTCTTTTTTTTTTAACTTTGTTTTTGTTTATTTAATACACCTGTGCCAGCTGGTGTCATAATCATAATGCCACCTACGCAAGGGGGACCCCAGAGGACTTGCTTTGTGCCAGCTCTGAACGGCACTAACCCCTCACCCTGGGTTACGTCCCGGGGGCAGAAGAGAGAGAGAGAGAGAGACAGAGCTGGGGGGAGGGGGAGAAGGAGGGGGTACAGACAGAAGAAAGTGCAGCGAAGTACTTACTTCCCTGTTTATCCGAATCTACAGGGTCCGAAAGTCGAGGAGAGTGGGAAGGGAAGGAGAGAAGAGACAGAGGCTGGTTAATGAGAAGGCCGCAGACAGCAAAAAGGGCATAAGGGCTCAGAGGTTACACACACGGCAAGGGTGACCTGTGCAGAGACACACTGTTAGTACACCTCTGTCCACTCCAGGGAGTGAGTGTGAGTGTGAGTGTGAGTGTGAGTGTGTGTGTGTGTGTGTGTGTGTGTGTGTGCGCGCATGCCCCAATGCTAATGAGAATGCATTCTTCTAATCTGTGTGTGTGTTTATGTACCTATCTGGTTGTGTCTGTGATCGTGTTTGCATGTACTGAATATGTTAATTTGTATTTGTTTGTATGCTGTTTAGACAGCTGTAGTACAAACAAGTGCCACGTCCTGTGTTTGCAGTTTCATACATTAACCTCTCTCTGCAATCCAGAGCTACCTTAGACAGCTGTTTGGAAAAGTGTGAATCCGTGAAGCAAGAGGTCTCAGGTATGTAAGTCACCATCACAGGAATTTTTTCCCCCCTGTGGAAGTCAGTAGGGGTGCATTCTGATTACCCAACACCCCCTCCATTAGTTTCCCCTGGACTCCATTTCGATATCAGAAATGCACTTAGGTTCCCGGGCTGAATAGCACAGTGCAGAGACACACGCGCCCGCTGAAAGGGGCCTCTCCGCCGAAACGGGCCCGCCACGGCACTGAGACGGGGAGATGAATGTCAAAAAGGCGAAACACAAGAGACCCAAGCGCATGCGCTCGCCGGTCGAGGAAGGGAGAGTACGGAAATCCCAGAGAGAAAGCCATGCCCCCCCACCCCACTCCCTCCATCCCGCTCTCCATCCCTCCACGCCTCTCTCCCTCCGCAGAGAGCCATACATATTTATCATTCACCGCGGTGACTGGCCTAGCCAGGGGCCTGACATTACGCGCCAGCAACAATGAGGAGTGTGATCTTAATGATGCATACGCCCCCGTGCCCCCAGCCTTAATGGAAACCCTCACAAAAGCAGAGAGGCTAAAAACAAGCAGCGGGGCCTCACCGTACACCCTGACACTAATGAACTACCTAAAAGCTTTCCTGCTCTGCGCAATTTTCTGCGCTGGGAGAGAGGAGGGAGAAAAAAAAAAAAAAGAGAGAAGCTGTTACAGGGTGCAGTAACAGCCAAAGGTTCTCTGGCAGTTTTGTTTAAAACACACATACTCACTCACACACACACTCACACACACACAAACACACTCGCGCGCACAACGGCAAACACAAACTGAATTAATTGGCTTTGTCTTCTCCGCGTTTAAGGCCCCGATGACAAATTTAGGAAAAGGTGAGTGCTAATGAACGCTAATGGTGGCTCTTAAAAGGCAAATGAGTGTTGTGTTTGCTGAATGGGGCTGAATGGAGCCTACTGACCTGACTGCAAGTACACTGCATGTTAAAAGACAAGTATATTACTGCTGCAAGTCAAAACATTGTGTCATTTAGAAGAAAAAAAAAAAAGATTACTCCTACTTTAATATAGTTTACAGCATGTGCACAAAATGCACTGCTATTTTTGACAGTCTATGCATAGAATTACACACATGGAGGTATGGCTTGTCAAGCATGGTGTAAAGGCCAGCTAAACATGTCTCTACAGCAAATCACTTTCTGCTGCGTTAAAAACGTGCTGCTGGAGAGAAGGGGTGGACTTGGTCGGGTGTGTCCAGCCGCACCCGGGCGTGGCATCCATTGCCGGGCGTGTCCGGGCGTGGTCGGCCGTGAGCGCTACACCCCCCACAGCACAGCCAATCAGGGTGAGCTCTGACAGGGACTGGGCATCAGCACCCCACATGCCAGAACAAGGACTGAATAACAATTAATTTAGGGGGATTTGGCGCCTGATACGCTAAAGGGTTTATCAGCCAGATCCCGTATTAAATGCATTTCTGCTTTTTCCCCTTTTTTCCTCATTAATTTTGATGCTATTTATCACTATTAGCGACAGGAGGTCTTGCATAACCTCGACTGGAACCCTGGGCAGAGGCCAACTGCTAGGGTTTATGACTTGTTATTATGATGAACAGCAGGGATTTCAGGAGACCAATCCCCCCCCCCCCTTCATCCTCACTCATTTGCAGGCCAGCAGATGACAGGTATGCAGTGCATCTTTTTTTGGGGGCTTCCCATTCCCCGGTGCCACCTTCGCAGCTAAAGCAATGTACGCAGTGGCAAGCACACAACACAGTGACACAGCAGTGTCCCACACCACGAGACCAGTCAGAATTACAGTGTCACAGTGACTTTTTGGTCACTGGCAGGGGTCAACTGCATGGCTTTTTCCTGGATTTGTTGTCTTAATTGCAATGGAGCAACAGACACACGGATGCATTACACAGCACCTTACAGGAGGGGTGTGAGGGAGTGCACAGACCCATGAAATGGCCTATTGACTGATAAGCAATGACTGACTCCAATGCAGGGATAAGGAGCACAGAACACAGAAGCTTCTCTCACTGGGCACTCAAGCTGTACTTGGGAAAGGGGCATCGGTGTCAGAACTCACGTCGATATAGTTGGCGTTGATGTAGTCCGAGTTGGGGTCTCCCAGCAGCGGGTGTAGCTTCACCCTGTGGCGGTCATCTGCGAGAAAACCAGAGGACCAATCAGCATGCAAGTGTGCAACACTCCCATCAAAACACGTGTCGACTGGATAGCGTCAGTTATTCATAGACCAGATGCAACACAGTCAAACCAGAACCCCTAGAAGCCACAAGAAGCTAACACCCTTGCCACAGAACGCCCTCACTGCACCTGAATGAATGATTACACCGGTTGCCATGGATATGGATTGAACATCATGGGTGACAGCCACAATAAGTGCCACAAAATATTTAACTGATAAGGCCACATTCTCAGATGGAGGTACATAAACTGGTATGACTGTAACCGATCGCTTTTCACATGAAAGTAGGGCTGTTTGTAAATCTTCCCGACGAGGTCGTACGTATAGGTGCTGATGAAGTGAGTTGACTTACAACCCATCAAGCTGTCGTGTCTTCCCTTGGTCTTGTCCTTCTTCTTGGTAACATCCCAGCCATCAAAGAAACTCTGAAAAGGGGAGAGAGAGCATAAGGTAAATCAAAACTGGATCTCTGTGTCCTTGTTGTAGTGGATTTTCATCACTCCTGTGCCCTTAAATAAACCTGGTCTAGCAGCAGTTTTCATATGGACAATACGTATCACACCATGACAGACTCAAATCAGCCTGGATAAGAGTGTTAACGTAGAAGAAGAAGAGGAAGAAGAAGAGGAAGAAGAAGAATTACTAGAAGAATATTTGAGCCATCAGTATTTTAGGAGTAGGTCTTAACTACCCCCAGCTGCCTGCCCAATCAATAATACTATAACAAAAAAATCTAAAACAACAACAGAAATACTGGGAACTGGAAAATGGTCCTGAGTCAGATGAGCTAGTCCGGTGCACACATTCAGTTCGGCTCTTTGATCACAACCCCACTGTGTAATCACAGGACCCCAAAGCATATATTGGTGGGATTCATCTCTGTGGCTAGCCAGCAGAAAACCACGCCTGTCAACGTCCGAGACCTCTAAAGCAGCCCTCTCAGACTCCCGAGCTGAAGGACGCCGCTGAGAGCTTCGGCGGACGCGCCGCGCACAGCACCTGCTGGATTTGATTCGCCTGGCGGTAAATCGCTGCGAGAGCCCCCGAAGAGCCAAGCACATCACGTCCCGCGACTTCCGCTAAAGCAGGCGCATGTCCTGCCCACCCGGCGACAGTCACGTCTCGGGTCTTAGCGCTGGCCCCTCCCCCCGCTTTACTGAGACCCTTGCACTAATTCTCCCATCAGGCCCGGCTGCGGTCCAAATGGGAGGGCTCAGCGACGGCGAAACCCGCTCGGGGGAACAGGACGGGATCTGGCGGCCCATGCTGAACCGGGGATTACAACATCGTCTCCCGTGAACACGGTAAAGCCCTGCCTAATCCTGTCCTGGGACAGTTCCATTCCGCCCGCTTACCCGCAGCATGGGCACCCCCCAATCACCCCCCCCCCGTTTTCGCCTCCCGTCCCAGGCGAGATCAGGAACAAGGGCACGCAAGAGCAGCATCTGTAGGGGTGAGACTCTGGAGTTTGGAAGGAAAGGGGTTAAAGCTGTAAGTTGTTCAAAACTCAGAATGAATCATACTTTTTATTTTTTGGGATAACCGATTCAGGAAAACACCAGGAAATTCACTCTCTCTCCAAGTCATTTACAGTAAGAGGAGGTGGTCAGGGGGGCTCAAAGTCTCTGGCTCTGTTCCCTCATGAGTCAGACGTGATCCTGTTATCAGATCAGCGGGGCCCTGGACACCTTTTAAGAAGTGCTAGTTTGGTTCCCCAGGCTTACATGTTCTGTGGGCATCACTGAAGTTAGCTGTTCCATGAATGCAGTGCTACTTATGCTATAAGTTAGCTATTCTATTAGTAACAGGAGTTGGAATATTGAGAAAAGAAAAAAAAAAAAGAAAAGAAAAAAATAAAACTGAAACCGCCGAAACATGATGGGTATGTTCCCAGACGTTTTTCCAGACAAAAACCTCATAATCGCGAGCATCAATGGGCTTGAATCATACACTTGACATTTGAAAGACTATTAAAAGGGCGAGAATCTTTCCCCGCAGTCCGGAGCTTTCCAGCTGTCATGGTAATAAGCTGCACCTGATGGCGTGAGCTCTCGCTGGGGGGCGGGTCTGTCAGACGCTGCGGCCTCCCCGCCGCCCGGAGAAAATAATACTAACGCTCTCCCGTTACGGTAAGTGCCATTCTGTGGTTGTGCCACTTGTACTTATTTTCCTATTGAATCCAAACACGCAATCAATATTTCGCTTAGATCTCTTAACCTGAGCCCAAGGTCACTCGCTCAGGGGATTGAAAAGGTTCGCATCCTGCTCCAGGGCTGTCTGCTCCTCGGTAATGCGAGAACTTTGAGTCTCTGGCCAAGGAATTGACCCCCCCGTCATCCCACGATCGGTGCGGGGTGAGCTCGGCCACACCAATCCCCCACAATGCACTGCAAAGAGATCAATGGCTGCCCCGGCGCTCCTCTGGGAAATAACGGTTATGAAGTCTGGCATGAGAGAGTGGGCCGGTTTGCCTGGTCTTGTTCATTTCTACAGGCGAGAGATCCTCCGCAGAAACACAGAAGGAACACACTGACCTGTCTATTGATCCTAAGCAGAATTTGTTTCGCCCATGGGGTAGAGTTTAATGAGTCTACAAGTGTAGCAAAAGTCCAAAGGGACAATCCTGTACCACCAGACAAACTGGGGAGAGGGAAGGGGGGGAGAAATCCTGTCTGTCTTTTTTTTTCCTTATATATAACTGGCTGACAAGAGGAGAAAATTGTCTGAGAGGCTCATTTTTTTCAGATAAGTGTCCTTACAAAACAGGACTGTTTGAATGTTGAGTGCCGAGCAAAAAAATTTGGGTTTCTATGGCAACCCCATTTCAGCTGTGAAGTTGGAAATAAATGCATATAAACCACCAAAAAAAGAAAAAGAAGAGTGAAATTCCCTCACAACCCTTATTGTTAAGGTGCTGGGGTTGGTTCTTTAAGTGTCCTCATCTGCTCTTACCCCCCCCCCCCCCCATACCCCTGTACAAAACCCCTCTTGTACCCCTTTTCCACTGTATTTCTGGAGCCAAACGCTGGCAGACCCAGCACAACACTACTTTTCCACTCCGCTGCCCGTTGTAAGAACTAAAGCCATCCCCAGATGCAAGTGGCCAAACCGACCCCTTCCTGTGACGCCCCTGGGTCTCTTTAACCTAAGGCTCAGATCAGGGCCTAGTCTTCCACGCTACGGCATTTCGACGAAGCTCTGATCCCCACGACAACCGTCCAGCTCAACTCCCCCCATTCGGGGAGGATTCATGCGGTGAGAGAGTCTCTCTCTCTCTGCCTCGGTATGGGCGCTGTGGCGCAGAGCGGCTCGCTAACAGCTCCAGCAGCTCCTCCAGGCTGTCTCAGCTCATTGCAGCCTTTACTCACCCGTTCGCCTCCCTCACCTCCACCACTTTACAGCCCTCCGAGGGCCGGCTTGTTGTTTTATAAGTCACGCTCCCCGGCTTTGCAGCTCCATCTCCAATCACACACCTGAAGTCCGGGCATTTTTTTTTTAAGGTATTGATTTCACGTTTGAAATATTTTTTGATTTTCTTCCTTTTCCAAAAGACAGCTGCTGGAGGAAAGCCCGGCTCCAGCACGCACAGAGCCATGCATATGCCAGCGGTGCGTGCGGACAGATGCTGCTTCGGTTGGGATTGTTGGCCCTCAAAAATACAGGCATTTTTCTGAAATCGTCCGCCGCCTTCTTTGCCGTTTGGCTCCTCCTGGAGGCCCGCGGATTTGAGTCACGCCAACAGGGTGCGCGAGCTCTCGAAAAGCCACGTCTTTCATCCCAGACAATAATGATTTATTTATAGCCGAGGCCCCGCTCAGTCAAACCGCCTTTTATGTTCCATTAATTATCTTTAATTATCTGTGGGGGGGGGCCGGAGGGGGGAGAGGGAGCCTTCTGCCAAGGCACGGAGAGGGCGAGGGGCCGTGACGCACCCCGCTGTCGAACCCTTTTCTCCCGCGCGGCTCCGCACACTCGTAACTCTGCCCCCGGGACTTTACCTCCGCCCGCCCCCCCGTCTCTCCGAGCGCTTCAGCGGAGGAGGGGTGACTCATCTCCAGCAGCACCGATGTGTAGCACCCACCTGGGTAATGCAGGGCAGCCCAATAATGCCAGAACGCTGACCACGCATTACATTACTCTTTCAGCATTTAGCAGACGCTCTTATCCAGAGTGGCTTACATAGCTGACAGGTTTTACATATTATCCAACTCTGGGTTAAGTACCTCGCCTAAGGGTACAGCAGCAGTACCCCAGCGGGGAATTGAACCAGCAACCTTTCGGTTACAAGCCCTGCTCCTTACCACTATGCTACACTGCTGCCCCCACTGGCTGAGGTGCGAGGGATTTATTTAGCCAGCTAAACACGGGGGTGATCAGACGGCCAGGGTGAGAGAGCCAGAATGAGGGGCTTTAGCCAGGACACCAGGGGAATCCCCTCCCCTGCTGCGGTAACTGTCATGGGGCATTTAATGACTGCAGTGAGCCAGGATCACAGTTTAATGAAACCCGCCCGGGTCTTCCCGCCCCTACCCTCCCCTCCTTTCCCTTCTCCTCTCCTTTCCTCTCCCCTCCTCTCCCCCTCACCGCCCCTCTCCCCTCCCCCACGCCCCCGCCCGGCATTCACCTCATACTCCTGCTTGAAGCCGTAGCCCTCGGCGGTCTTCATCTGGTTGATGTGCTGCAGCAGGTCGGCCACACGCACCGCCGGGTGCAGCTGCCCCGTGTGGTAGGGCGAGCCCTTGCGTCCGCACTGTCGCCGCGGCGACCCCCCCAGGAGGCTGCTGGACTCGTTCACCGAGCTCCGCTGCTCACCTGGAGGCACACAGGTAGGCCCGGGCAGTTAGCCTGAGCGGAACTCACCTGAGCGGACAGGTGAAGGGTTCGGAAACAAGGTGCACTGCATCATTTGATGGGGACACAGACACATGCATTTAACACAATAGACCTCAATTTACAACTAAACCTCAGAAATAAATAAACAAATATAAAAACATACGGGCAGTCCTAAATCAGTGCTTTGGCTCTGAATCTGTGACAGTCAATCTGTCATCAAACAGTGAAGCTCGCACTCTTACTGCATGTGTCCCGTATGTGTGCCTGGAGAGTGTTCGGCCGCGCCTGACATCTGCAGAGCATATTCTAAACGCATCGCTCTTCCATATGGGACAGGCTGTGTGTGGTCCAGGTCAATCCCTTCCTCATCTGTGTGCGCTTACTAATGTCTTAGCTGCACTTTAACTGTGGAAATGAGCAGCAATAAACCCAACTATTATGCAGTATATAGCACTCTGTGAGGTCCCCAGGCTATAACGACTGTTGTGATTGGTATTCAAATTCTATCTCTGATAAATTATGGCCTTTGCTTGAAGAAAAAGCGAATGAAAAATGGGAGACAGATGAAAAATGCAATGCTTTGTGGTATTATTCCATTTTTCTTTTATTAGTTCAATATTTTAAAAGTGCAGGCATTCATATTTTGGGGAGAATTATAATAAAGTAAACATGCAATGGAATTATAAATCATTTTTTCAATGTTTTGTTTTTCTAGGGGGTGGTTTATGGAATGCTGTTTTGGGGACCCATGTCCACTTCTACTTTAGGATTTTCTGTATTCGCTGTGATAGCCTCTCCTTTGGTCTTTTTTTTTTTTTTTTTTTTTTTTTTTTTTTTACAAAGTCATTTCAATTCTGATTTTTTAATCTGCTGTGATAGCCTCTCTGAAAGTCTCTCCGGATGAGAGAAAGAGTGGAGTGGAGACTGTGGGTGAAGGAGAAGGGCTGGCTGGTGATGTCAGAATGGGATGCAGATGCAACACAGCCATTGGCTGGTTGCTCTGGCTGCGCAGTGGTGTCTGACTGCGCAGCGGGAGGACTGCTTACTGCGGCTGTTGCAGTTGTGGGCATCCATGAAGGACAGGGCCATGCGCTCGTCCTCCTGCAGGGTGCTCTGGTCAGTGAAGCTACGGTCCATGGACCCCATCATGTGCGTCTTCTCCTGCCGGTACGTGATGGGCGTCTTGTTGATGTTCACCGGCTTCCTGCTGGTGGTTCACGGGACAGAGGGGAGATGAGGAGAGAGGGAGGGGGAACAAGGAAGAGAGAGAGACGGAGGGGGGGGAGAGGGGAGAGAGATGGAGGAAGACAGAGGGAGAGGGGGAGGAAGGGATGAAGGAAGAGAGTCAGATGGAAAGAGACAGAAGGGGACAGGGAGAGAGGTGGAGAAAGAGAAAGGGAAGGAGGAACAGAGAAAGATGGAGAGATACAGAGAAAGAGCAAGAAAGGGAGGGAAGGAGAGAAGGAGGAAGAAATTAACAGAGAGGAAGAAAAAAGAAGGGAAAATAGGATAGAGAGAAAGGGAAAGATGGAAGAAGGAAACAAGGAAGAGGGAGATTATGGAAAGGGAAAAAAGATGAGTAAGGAGTGAAACATTTGGGATAGATGGGGAGAAGGTGGCACAGAAGCAAACAGAAGAGGGATGAAGAGAAGGAGAGCAAGATGGAGGTAGGGAGGGAAGAGGGAGGAAAGGAGGGATAAGAGGAATAAAAAAGACAGAATGTTGAAGGAGAGTGGCAGATAGGTAAAGGAAGACAGGAAGAAGGGAGGGGGTAGAGACAGAAGGAGGGAAAGATAGGGAGAGAGGGAGAAGGGAACAGGGAGGAAGAGACAGGGGAAAGTATGAGAGGGAGAAGGAGAGAGGAAGAAAGGGAGAAGGGGAAGGGGACAGAGAGAGGGAGAAGGGGAAGGGGACAGAGAGAGAGGGAGAAGGGGAGGGGGACAGAGAGAGAGGGAGAAACAGGGACACCATTTCACTTCGAGGGAGCCACTGCAGACAGACAGAGGATAAAGTATGGAAACGATGGCTTTGAAAGAATGAAAGGGGTCAGCATCACTTACGGGTAATAAGAGTAAGAGTAGTAGTCCCTTCTGAAGAGCGTGAGGAAGAGGAGAAAAAAAAAGAGCGGAAGGGGAAGAGAAGAGAAGTGAAACACGGGCAGTGCCAGTCTGGAGGGGCTCCACTCATTCAACCCGAAAGCGCTGGGGGTAAACTGGCCCCGCCCGGCAGCGGGTCCCGGTGCGGCACTCACCGACCGGGGCGGTGACAGACAGAGCCACGGCCGGGGCGACCTCAGACCGGGCAGCCTAATTAAATATGTTGGCTTGTTCCTCTTTAATGAGTACACCGTGTGGCATTCTGCCAGGGCAAATTTAGCAATCAGCCAGTTCACGGTCAACTTCATGGTGGCTTAAGCGCTCTAATGGGAGCAAATTTCTGGAGCGCCTCTGAACTCCTAAAACCGCCCGGGTGCAAGGCTGTCACTCACACACGGACCCATCGTGAACTCTTCTACTGCTGCATCTTACTGTGTCCTTTCATATCTTACTGCGACTCGCCCGTTGCCTTTATGGCTTTTGTAACTGAGATAATTGTAAACAGGAGTCTGCTGCAGATGGTGTTTCCACTCCCTGGAGTCATGGTAAGAGTTCATGCAGCCACTACTGATTCAGGGACTGGGGAGGGGACTTGTGGGCACAGAGCCAATCAGCTTCCTCATCTGGAGTGATGTAATGCGGTTACTGAGTCTCTGCTTGAGACACGTGCTGTATAACCCTTAGCAGTTACAATTCATACAAAGCAAAGGCATTGCACCTGTGTCTACTTAGGACAGATCTGGGATCAGAAAAAGGACAAGAGCACATGTTTTTGTACAGCGCTGTTTTTGTACAGTGCAAATATCATGTTCTCATATCAGAAAATGTTCTCATTGTATTGTTACTCCAGCTGTAATAACCACGGTCTGATTAATAAATATGCCGTATGTCAGATTTTATGATATTTCAGGATACATAATCAGATAATACAACCATCTTCTTAAATAAGAATGTGATGACAAGCTGGACTTGGTCAAGTTTCATTCTCATGAAAGAGCATGTATGTACTCTGAGCTGCGTACTGATTATGATTACAATCAAAATCTTTCACAATAAACTTATAAGCAAGAGTCATATTATATGTCATTAAGGAGATTTAAAAACATATATGCTCAGGGAATAGTCGTCTTCTAAACGGCCAGCAGATAACTAGCGCCAGTCTTGCTGCAAGTCTCACCAGCACAGTAAAACTGAACTAAGGCTGTCATGATTAAGTACTGCATTTATATATCAATGCCAAGCTGTAGGGCACGGCATGCTGGAACAAGTTGGGGGGTGGAGGTTCTGGCAGGTTCTCTCAGGTCCTGGGAGCGGGTCCCCCCTTCTCCATGATCAGGGGCTGGGGCGAGGCCCCTGGGAGTCCAGGCTAATTATCTCCAAAAGCACACCTTTTCCTTCCCAATTACCAGCTAATCTAGGGGTCGCGCCGGCGCTCACCGCCTATAATTAAGTGCGTAATTGAATTGCATCCCCCCTTAATTAAATATTTCACACTCAGATGGGCTCCTTAGATTAAAACCCGCGCGGTCCCTGAGGGTGCTCCGCGTGGGAACGAACCCGACAAAGGCCTTCCTGTCGCACATTTATCCATTAAAAAAAACTTCCAAAAACGGTCTTTTTTCAAACGGAAAGGTTAGTTTAGCTGTTTAACAAGGAAAGACAGCCTTCATGTCTTCTTTTAGGGCTGGTCTGTTGTATGCTTAGTTCTGGGGTATCACAGGGCCACACCAACCAGCCGTTTGTTTCACCACTGGACGGTGACCGTGCGGGGTGGGGGGGTGACAGGGGACGGGGGGGGGGCGTACTCACCCCTTCTTGATGATGATGATGATGGCCCCCAGCAGCAGAATGAGCACCACCAGGCCCCCGGCACACACCCCCAGAATCAGGCCCATCTCCTCCGAGTGCTGCGACACCTCCATGGCCCGCTTGTGGTCCTTGCAGGCCGCTGGGTGCCGGGCAGGCAGGACGAGGGCGGAAACGAGAGAGAGAGGGAGACAGAAATAATGAGTAACCCTAACCCAAACCCGAACCCATCTCCTCTGAGTGCTGCAGCACCTCCATGGCCTGCCTGTGGTCCTTGCAGGCCGCTGGGAGCCACACAGGTGGGACAAGGGCAGGAAGGAGAGAGGGAGACAGAAAAGTGAGGGACAGGGACAGAGGTGTAGGGACGCATGTGACACAGACACAGACAACAAAAAGCATGCAAACCCAAAGATGCAGAAAGACGCCAAAGCAAAGCCCAGAATGTAAGGACACAGACAGAGGGAAGAGAGGGGTAAGCAGAGGGTTAAGAGAGCCCAGATTATTCACTAATTATCCATTGCACACATTGCTTTCTGCTTCCCTCCGACACATCCTAGCCCCCCCTAACCCCCTCCCCCTCCGTGATGCATGAATTCACCTCTGGAGGCTTTTCAATTGTCTCGAAAATGACTGTTATCACTATACATGTCTTTCTTGTCAGGAACCCGCTCCTGAAAACAATTTTCACAGGGGTGAACTCAATGGATGGATGTCACCGGGGAGACGTGGGTCCTCGCAGATGAAGAGCAAAAGGCTGTATGAATCCTTAAAAGGTAAACAAGATGAGAACGTACAGCCAACACGAAACGGCTCCGGTATAAATCACCCCCCACCCCTCTCCCTGCCAATGAGAGGCCTCCGTGTGACGTCAATCAAAAGATGTGGTGGGAAAGATGGTTGTGATCCCATTGTTCAGGGTTTTTTTTTTTCTGAAAAAAAAAAAAAAGCTTTCTCCTTTTCGCTTTTTCTCCCTTCGCTACAACGGAATCGGCTTGAAGAACAGCCACGGGTGAGTCAGACCAACACACAGACTCGGTCCCGTTTCGACAGGCGGCGGAACAACAGCAGGAACTATGGGAAAGAAAGAACCAGACTTCGCAGTCATTAACATTGAAACATTGATCTGTTACCACTGCAAACAAATCAAACCAGGGAAGGAAAAAAAAAGTGGGAATTTTAACCATTCTTTTAATTGCGTTTGTTCCTGGCGTTGAACAGCTCTCAGCACCCAGCAGTGCGTGATGTCTGTACTATCCGTCTGATTGCTTTTTGTGGGATTTGTAGGGAGTCCCCTCGAAGGACAGCCAGTTGCATTCCTAACAAAAGCCTTGGCCTAATCCGTGTGCGAGACTTTGTTTCGGTTCCCCGTCGGCCGTCTACACATTGTATCATTACACACACATCATTTTAGCCACACAATAGGGGGGATGTCTCTGTTCATCTCATTCCCTCCACAATCAATAAGCAGTGACATCTCTCTCCGATGTTTGCTAAACTTCCAACACCAAGTTCTGCTCTAAACGAGAAGGGAGGTAGTAAATGAGACAGACAAAGGAGGGTGATTGCAGATGGTGTAATATTACGCCTCTCTCTCTCTCTCTCTCTCTCTCTCTCTCTCTCCCTCGTTTTTTATCATAGCTGCGGGATTGTATAATTCTCAGGTGCCTGCTATTCCAAACCACTGAACAGGTTATTACCGTAATAGAGGGTTATTATCCTTGTGAGATGAACTATATATACCTATGTAAATATGCTGGGAGAGGGAGAGAACGTGCCCCACCAGCTCACTGCTGAGGACTCACTACCTCTCAGGAGCACAGAAATATCCCTCCTGAAAGCCCGTGTGGCCAGCACATGCCCTTTAGTGCCATAACATCAAACCTGGATTTTTGCAGAGAGGAGAAAGTCAGGGATGTCCTGAGGGCAGAGAACAGGGTCACGACTACGCATGAGGCACTGGGTATATATATTATATTCATACAGTACCAGTCAGAAGTTTGGACACACCTGATTAAAATAATGGGACACATTCAAAGACACTTTGATCTAAAGAATTATGCTAAAAAGCTTGAATTTTTTTTTCTTATACAAATATAAATCGTGAAGCTGATGCCTACATATGAATTTCTTTCCGAAAATTTATTTTTAATTCTAAAAAATATTTTTTGGCTACTTTGAAGAATCTAAAATATAAGATGTTATAAGATTGTTTATAACACTTTTTGGTCACTAAATAATTCCATTTGTGTTATCTCATAGTTTTGATGTCTTTACTATTATTCTACAGTGGAAAATAGTAAAAATAAATAAAGAAAGTGTGAGTGTGTGCGTGTGTGTGTGTGTGTGTGTGTGTGTGTGTGTGCACGTGTGTGTGCGTGTGTGGAGAAGAATCTGGGTGCAGTGCAATGTGGCTGTGAGAGAACCCCTCCCAGACTGCACTTAAAGAAAAACATCAACATTTTAAGGATTAGTGCAGATTTTTTGTGGGGCTGCTGCAGTTTAAGGATTACAGGTGGAGGGGCTCCGTGCTGCCTGTCCGTGAGGTCATAATGGCTGCCGTGGAGACGCCGCGGAGGAGCACTGACCCAGCGGGTTCGCCAGATCAATCCAGATGCTATCTGTGCTCTGCGGAACGCCGTGTGCTGCTCTAACGGCAGAGTTGAAAGGCGTTGTGGTCCGCATGTCCGCGGCGCTGGTTCTGAAAACCCCTGTCCGCTGCTCCCCTGTTCCCCGGGCCACCACGGCTCTGTACGATGCTGTTTGACTGCACAGGTCACATGTCCCGGTGCCACGCTGGGTCTAATTCGCACCTCGGGGAGATGTCAGATTCGATAGGTTAGACAGGCCCCGGCAGAGGAGGCAGGGGTTTCAGAAATCAGACACGCTAGACCAGTCTCTGCAAAGCGGCCAGAGCCTGATGTGACTTCCAGAGCCAATCCCACCGGCCTGCTAATGTGGCCGGGGGAGACAGCCATCCGGTTAACACGCCGGCCTGTCGCAGTGCGCCCGCAACGTTGGATTAACGTTGTCGCAGCGGTTGATGTGGAACAACTGCATGTTAGCTGGGATATCAGGGTATACCTACATACTGCATACTACTATGAATATTATATTCATACACAACAAAGAAAATAACATACCCTGTACAAGAGCTTATGCTACTACTACTATCAGTCTGTTTTATGTCATCTACTGGTAAAACTAAGGTATTGCCTTTACTTTGGGGGAGCCAGTCAGTGAGTGAGTTGCACTGCCTGAGGTTCTCTGAGGATGCCAACTCAGAGCCAGAAATGTTATATTATTTCCATACTTAGCCCCCAGGTCAGACATCTTCCGTCTTGCCACATTTAGCCTCCAAATTTCTATAAAGCCAGACATGAGCGTGAAATTTGTTTGCAGATGAATTTGTGCACCTGCTGGCTGCCCAAAAGTGAAAATTGGTGTTTAGAAAGGAAATGGAAGTCTATTATTATCGGGGCGCTGCCACAGGAGTGTTAATTAAAATGGCGTCCAGGAATTGAAAACAAATCTCCGGCTATGTTGTCTACGTCAAAAAAAAAAAAAAAAAAACCTTCGCTCCTTCCTCCAGTTCACCTTGAAAGTTTTCAAGTGTGGAATGGTCCACACAGACAGTCAAACCAAATGTCAGGAAGTGCAGTGCCTTTCAAAGACAGCCTCCCTGAATCATTTCTTTCCACGGAGTCACTATCATTTTATAGACTGGAAAAAAATTACCACCACCAAACCCCCAAACTCAGAAACTCTTTACACTGATGATCTAGAGTTCGTTAAACAGTTAGGCCCAGGCTAAACAGCTTATAGGCATGGGAACATTTCAAAAAGCTTGTTTTTTTTTCCTTCCCGCTCTTTCTTTACATCCACTGGAGCAGGGGAAAAAAGGATGGGGGGTGTTTTATCTTCATTGATACATTGGGTTGTGATTAATCAGCCTCTAACGGGGTGGCTGTGAAGGGCACCTGAAGTGTGACACCAGACTAAATGGCTGCTTGGGAACTTTGGCTTCATGCTCGAGAGGAGCCTCATCTCCCTCATTATTCAGCGGAGGGAAAGAGGCCTTCAAGCGCCGAAGCCTCTCCGCGGGAGAGGAAACGGGGCACGCCAACTCAATCTACCCAGAAGGCACCGCTTACCGCCGCGCGTCAAATGGCGGGGAACTATAAATACACGAAGGCTGTGTTCTGCACTCTCAGTGTGATACACAGGCAGATAATGGCTGCCGGAGAGAGGAGAGAGAGAGAATGAGAGAGAGAAGAGAGAGAGAGAGAGAGGGGCTTTGATGTTGTTAGGATTCTAATTCAATTTTCGGGGCCCTTTTCAAGTTTCCCCCCGAAACCTCTATAGCGGTGCAAGAAAAGGCCAGATGAAATGTCCCTCCGTGCGGAAGGGGCGCAGGTGTCTCGTCGCCTTTTGATGTGAAGCCCTCCCAACCCCCACCCTCTCGCCCTGACTCCCATCATGCTCCTTCTCCGCAGGCCCGGTCCCTAAACCGGTGACATATTGCTGCAGGTGCCGCAGGAACGCTTTCATCTGGCTCTGACGGTGCGTGTCGCAGCACCATCTCACAAAACAGAGGGAACAGCGGGACCTCTTCTTCTTCCTCTCTCGCCGGGTTGTCCCCCTTCCTTCTCTTACTCCATCTCCAGCTGAAAGAAGGCGGGGGGGATGACTCACTGCGGCGAACGTTTCGTTTGCGCCGGAAGCGCCCCAAACCCCTGACCTCCGCACCTCACCTACAGGATCCCCCGAAATCCCCGCTGGGACCGGGGGGGCCGGGGCTGAGGCAAACTGAGCAGCGACCCTCAGAGGGGGCGTCAGGCGGTCAGGCCTGAACCAGGATTGTTTGCTAGACTCTAAAGACTCGAGCGTCTCCCTCAGCGAGACAGAGCCCGGGGCTACTTATCCCTCTCTACAGGTGCTGCTCCGCAGAGCACGCGGGCCTCAGACAGTAGAGGAAGGGAATGAAACGAAATGAAACAGGAAGTGGGGGGGCTGGGGAGGGGATTACCTTTCCGGGCGATGCGGATGCAGTTTATCCGGGTTTCCTGAAAGAGAAGGGAGACGGGGGTCAGAAACAGAGCCACGGCTGGAAAAAAAAGTCCCCTGGGCGGAGACTGGAGCAGCAGAGCCAAGCACACAGCACACGCCATAATCTGCCGGTGCCGAACGACGACCTTAATACCACGCTGCCGGCTAATGAAGACTCGGGATGACCTTAAAATGCCTTTGCAAAATCACAAATGGAATATTGATTTCCTCGATAAGAGGTACCCCAAAGTAATGTCATATCGCTTAACACGCTTGTGTGTGTTTGCGTGAGAGAGACACAGAGAGAGAGAGAGAGAGAGAGAGAGAGAGAAAGAGAGAGAGAGAATCACTGAAGATGGCCGTGACTATTAAGCGCGGATCGAAGAGGATTAGTTCGCTTGAAATCTCAGCTGGTGACAACTCCGGGTTATGAAAAGGACCTTCGTCGTCCACCGTTAATGAGATCGCAAACCCTAATCCAATTCCGGGTCCGGCGCATCTATGAGGAGAGACGCATTATCGAATTAAGATTTACAGATGCTAATTTAGGCATTATAGGACAATTATGCAAATCTGCCCATACGGAGAGAGGAGCGGGAGCACTTTCCTCAAACTGCTGGTAAATGGCCTTTTTTAATTGAAAATCCATTTTCGAGCGGGCCTCCCTTCCGTATCCACTCCCAGGCCTGGTGCGCACACACAGACCCCTCTCCCAGACCTGCCCCCCTTACGCACACCATTAGGACCACTGCGAGATCCCCTTCATCAAGGTGACCCTGCAGCCACCAGGCCGCCATTGAAATGCAAGCGTGATACAGTTACGTCGCTAGGCAGTCTTTTCATCGGAAGGCACCGCAGAGGCAACGTTATGTAAATTGATACCCGAGATTACAGCAGAAAGCCTACAGAGGGACCGCCAGGAGCCATTAGCTGCTGTGGAGTGTCAGTCCTTTGCATCTCTGAATGCCTACGCGCGGGGAGAAATTATCGGTGGGTAGAATCGAACCTGCGGTGCAGGGAACACCAGCACAGGGTTTACTGAGGGAACGCTGAGGGAGAGGGCCATCACCGAGCGGGGGAACGGACTTCTCACTTCTACTTAATCAAATTCACAAAACTGGCCACGCCAGCCTAAGCAAAGAGGATCTGTCAGCAAATCCGAGCTGAGTAAATGAATTATGAACACTATATATATATATATGTATATATATGGCTGGGAGGGGGAGAAGAAAGGAAACAGAGGAGGAAGACTTGTTGTGAGGCGTGCTTTAGCATGCTGTGCGTGACAGAGTTGGCGCGGAGAGCAAAATTATGATTGATTACGGCTCGACTCGTCAGCTCCGATGCCAGCGCTTAGGGAGTGGGCAAGTGAAGTTAACTAGTGAGCTGAGACCTCTGTAGAGTGGGCACAGAGAGGGGCCCCACCCCCTCGGTTTTTGCAAATTCAGAATCCGTGTTTGGAGCATCTGGACGCTGAGTTCATGGGATCAGCCAATGCTTGGGACTAGAATCCCAGCCAACCAGAACCCAGAAACCAGCCAACTAGCAAATAGCTAACCAGCAACCAGCAACTAGCTAACCACACACCACAAACCAGCCAACTAGCAACTAGCTAACCAGCAACCAGGTAACTAGCAACTAGCTAAACAGACAACCAGAAACCAGCCACCTAGGAACTAACCAACCAGCCTACCAGCAACCGGCCAACCAGAAAGTAAACAATCATCCAACCATTAGCTACCCAACCAGCCAACCAGAAACTTGCCGACGAACCAACAAAAAATATTAAGCAGTGGGTCAAATCTATGGGGCTGTGAGACGCTTCTAACTCTCCTGTGTTCAGGGAAGCATTGCAGCAACGTGTCCCTGATGAATCTGAATACTTAGAGTTAATTGTTGGCATGCAGAAAGGCAGGAGCAGAATTAGAACACTGAGTGGGATGAGGGTGGGTCTGTGAACACACGTGTGTGTGTGTGTGTGTGTGTGTGTGTGTGTGTGTGTGTGTGTGTGTGTGTGTGTGTGTGTGTGTGTGTGTGTGTGTGTGTGATAGAGAGAGACAGAGCGACAGACAGAGAGAAATGCGTGGGTTGAACAGAACTGATAATGCTCAAATCTTTAGAGAACCAACGGGAGACTTCTGTCTCTCAAGTCCCACTTTAGATGCATCAATCAAAGCGATTAGAGAGAGTCTCAACACCCTGTGCAGCAATCCTAATGCTAATTACCCAGAAAAACTGCCAAAACATTGTTCCATTTTTTGTTTTTGTTTTTGCTTTTTTGAGTGAAGCAGGTCATCGTTTTGAGTCTTGACTTATCAATGTAAAGCTGGCTCAAGCGTGCACAGCTACAAAAACAGACAGAGATGGACGAGGAGAATTTACAAGAAGAACAATAAACTGTACAGACAGCTAATCAAACACTCTGATCTGTTCAAAGTGGAATTAGAGTCACACCTGTAACAAATGTTTGGTGGCAAAGTCAGGAGACTTCATAGACTCACATCGACTGGAAGTCAAAAGGACTGTAACTAGGGTCACCAAGCTGCTTTTAGGGACCTTCAAATATTGTTGCTACCATATACAGCAGCTGTGAAATGTACTTTCAATCAGGCACTCAAGTGACCAACCCTGGTGGAAGGGGGGGTGGCGGCAGGGAGATTGCTGAGGACCCCACCTCACCTTCTGTGCCTTCTGCAGTGTACGCCAACAAAACTATTCTAAAGGATACTTTCCTTTTACTCACATGCATTTATGTGAAATTACGGGAGAGGATGGTCTTCCGTAAAGGTCAAAAGAGAGTACCGTGTTCCAGAAAGTCTTGTCAGAATTACACCACAGCTACAAATAAAGAACTTTGTGCTTGACTGACTTCTGCATTTTTTTTGGCTTCTCTTCACTCTTACTTGTGCATTTTTGGCTTTGCTTCATTCTTATTCTTTGATTTCATTTCATTACATTTCATTTCTAAGTCGAACTTTCATGTACAAACATTCTGCTCATCAAAAAACTTGTGGGCCATACAGATGGTATGCAATATTACTACATACACTAATGATTATTTCTTTATTTATCAATTATATGATTTAATGATTATGCCAAAATTCTCAGATGATAGCTCCAATTAAATATCTATATTGCAACAATGTACAATGATTTATAGACAGGTAGTAAACGATTTAACATCGTGGTTAGCACCAGTTTCAACTGTTCCCCGACAATCAATTATGTAAAGAAAAAACAACAAAGAGCTGTGCTGTCGCAGGAAATCTCAATTATTTAAGAGCTACGCTTAATATGCCAATGTTGTAGGTACATTGAAAAACGTGAACGGTCCATGTAACATTTTTCTGAGACCCCATTTAAATCTTTATCGCATTTCAAAGGCTCTCTGTAGAATGAAGGCAATTCATGAGGCAAAAGCATTCCGCAGTGTTTGGAGAAAAGCAGATTTCACTGAAATTTGCCCGTAAACATTCCCCTGAAAATCGAGTTTAAGAGTGAACTGTGAATCACTACTCACAGCCGCACATAATGAAGTAAAACAAATTATGATTTGAATGCATTTGCATACTCATTGATTTTAAAAATGACTAATGTATTTACTAATCATTTTTCACACAGTTTTACACTTTCTATATTGATTTCGATGGTCAAAGTATTTTAATTTTTCTTTTTTAATTGAATAGATCTACTGTAACATCGATCCTCCATGCTCTTCTTTCCAATGGTGACAGTGTGACATACAAAGTGCCGACAAGTGCTGCAACTCTAAGATAACATTGCTGCAACACTAAGATAACATTGCTGCAACACTAAGATAACATTGCTGCAACCCTTAAGAGGACAGGGGTGAGAGTGATAGGAGGGGTCCACACAGAATCAGTGCTCCACACCCTTTCTTCTGCATCTATTTTTACGAATGCCTGTAGAGATGAAAAGAGCGGCCATGTTTACACCGCCAGTCCCTGCTGGTGAGAGACGCAGAGAGGGAGAGCTCTGGAGCAGCCAGGCTTTACTCGGGAATGCAGGGCCGGAAAACAACTGGGTCAGGAAGCACAGTGACCCAGACCCGCCCTCATCCTCTCTGCGTCAGGTGTGCTCACCTGTGCCGCCGCTGTCAGAGGCGGCCATGTTCCCAGACACTCAGCACAGAAACACAGCATCGAAGAGCCCACAGTCAGGCGGGTACTGCAGGTATGACTCTAATTCCACCTTATCAGGTGGGCAGGTACTGCAGGTGTGACTCTAATCCCATTTTAGTGGATGGGCAGTTGTGGTATTCTTGCCCTGTAGGGTTGGGATGTGCTGTCAGAACATGGTTTTTCTGGATTTGTTGTGCGGTTATTCAGACATTCACCTGAAGCGCACTCTTATTGGTTTTTGTTCTCAGGCAACACAACACCCTCATTTCCTCTGATAGATATTATTAAAACACACACATTTTTTCCTTCATTTCACCAGGGAAACAAGCAAAAGCGGCAGCTGCATTTTGCTTTACAAAACAGCATAATTTAGTTCATCCCTGATAAGGAGGCAAATCCAGTAATGGAATATGTTCACATTTAACTGTAACCTCTGAGCATTTGTCTAAGGGATTGTGCATACGGAGTTCAAGTCAAGGGGGCATCGTATACAGGCATTTTCTTTTTTCAAACCAAATGTACAGCATCTACCAGGGTCACCGGGACTACTTCCTGCAGCAAGGTCCAGTGTTCTGTTCATAGAGGCACAATATTCTGTCAGGATTATATCCTGTCAGGAGGCCTGGTGTATTCTGCTGAGATTATAGCCTTTGAGATGTTTCATTCAGGGACTACACTCTACAGAGACAACATGGCAGGCAGGTCTGGCATTCTCTTCATAGATGGACTACACTCTGCAGAGACCACTTTAGCAGTGAGGTCTGGTGTCCCGTTCCTAGTGGGACTATACGTTACTGACACCACATTTAGCAGGGAGGTCTTTCATTCTGTTCTAGAGGGACTACACTCTGCAGAGACCGCTTTAGCAGTGAAGCCTGGTTTTCTGTTCATAAAGGGACAATATTCAGCCCAGATTATATCCTACAGTGAGATGTTTCGTTCTGTTCAGAGGGACTACACTCTGCAGAGACCACATTAGCAGGGAGGTCTGGTGTTCTGTTCACAGAGAGACTGTACTCTACAGAGACTACACCAGCAGGGGGTTCTGGTGTTCTGCGCTTGATGGTGCAGTGGGAAACACACATACCCATGTGATCTATTTTTGGGAAGGGAAAGCTGGGGGTCAGGTTCACGGCCCTGTTTCCACCCACAGTAAACTGTAATCCCTTTGGTAGTGAGGCTAGCTTTAATCCCCACATTATTAACCTAGTTGTTTGAGCTGTTGACACTGAAAGGCCCAGTGTTTTCTCAACGGTGAAAGAAGGGGGGCGGGGGTGAGGTGGACCCTTCCACACCCTGCACCAGAGCAGAAAAGGTTTCAGCCAGGAGCATAGTGGTTAAGGAGCAGCACTCGTAACCAAAAGGTTGCCGGTTTGATTCCCTGCTGGAGCACTGCTGCTGTACCCTTCGGCAAGGTACTTAACCCACAGTTACCTCAGTAAATACCCAGCTGTATAAATGGGTAACATTGCAAAAAACTGTAACTGATGTAAGTCACTCTGGATAAGAGCCTCTGCTTAATGCCAGTAATGTAATGTAATGATGGTGATGGTCAGGGGTACATGTTTTAATTGACTGCATTTAGGTAGTGATGGAGACTCACCTTAACTCTATTGTTTATATTAGGCTGATTTGCTGTCCGGCACATTATGGCCAAACAAACAACATTAATCTGCGGAAAAACAGACCCCTTTCCCATCTGCCAGCCTCACGCAATGTCACAGGTGTCGCTCTCCTTCCACCGTTATCTCACCATCGGACCCTCCTATGATCCACTCCCGATTATGTGT
>CM032884.1:3857500-3892500 GCA_019176425.1 Megalops atlanticus | reverse complement strand
CACGGATGGGACCAGTTTGTTTAGGTTTGGCAGGGGATTTTTTTGTAAAGTCTTCCGAATCTTTGTTTGGAACTTCAATAGCACCTAGCAAGTAATTTGACTAAAAGGGTTGTGAAGTTTAGCCTGTGTGCCTGGATGACGCCTTCTTGAGTCTTAAGTTTTTCCTGTGACCGACCAAAGAGACGCAGCTCAGAAATTGGGCATTCCACGGTCCACACCGTCTGAGATGCTAATGGACTTAGAGCACAACATTTACATTTCATTTAAATTTGCATTTTGTCATTTATCAAATGCTCCTCTGAAGAGAGGCTTTCAGAGACTGAACAGAAAAAGCAACAAAAGGAGCGAAGCAGACAGAAAACAGACAAAAAGCTTGTGATCAAACAGTGACAGCTTGATTCCCACTTCTGCCATCACCCAAGCCCAACTTATGCTCACACATAAAAACAAAAATAATACCTAACTAACAATGTGCCAGAAGTTATTTCTCCCCTTATGCAGCTTGTTG
Organism: Megalops atlanticus; assembly: GCA_019176425.1. Lineage (NCBI taxonomy): Eukaryota > Metazoa > Chordata > Actinopteri > Elopiformes > Megalopidae > Megalops > Megalops atlanticus. The sequence continues at coordinate 3,891,992 of CM032884.1, read as the reverse complement.
ACACTTTAAGTTTTAAATATAATTGTATATTTTTATGGTATATGATTAGCAATATTTCCTAAGTCTGGACCACCCTTCCAGTGACTGTGTCCTCTTTTGTACTTCAAGAGAGCCACACAAAGATTTGGTCATGAAAACAACGTGGGCGTTTCCTTCTCAAGTATCTATTGCATCCAATAGGCTGATGGAGGAAGGGGGCGTGGTTTTCTTTTTATCATCTGTAACCTGAAAAGTCAAAATGCAAAGCAGAAAAAAACATCCCTGGTGCAAGAGGATGGGTTTTTCATTTCCTGTCTGAAGGGTCTGTTAATATGTGCTGGGCTTGAGAACCATGTGACCGTGTTGCGTCCAATGGCAGGAGACGCTGAGGCAGGTTGGCGGGGGTGGGCAGGGAGGGAGGGGGCGTCTGCCAGTTGTCTCCATGCAGGCTCCCTTCCAGCCTCTGCCCCAGCTGGGTGTTTAATCACCTGTTTTAACCGGATTAATAGGACACCTGAGCCAGGTGGTGGGCAGATGGTGATTGCTATGAACACACCTGGGATGATCTGCATGTTCCTTCCCAGCACAGTTTGGGTTTTTTTTTTTTTTTATTCCAGTCCCGTTTTATAAAGCACCTGGTGCAGCCACTAGACAAGGGAGGTCTTCTATAAATATAACTCCTGTCATTGTTGCTTTTGTCTGTGTCACGAAGGCATTTGAGGACTCTTTCAGGTTAGGATTTGTACACGAGCTACACATAGCACCCCTTAACGCCACACAGCCCATCTAAAATACTACATCAAGCACCCCATCCAGGGGTGGAACCTCTCCGCTGAGGACCATCAGGGTGGCAGTGTGTAAAACAGTAGTTCAGGACCTGTGCTGTTGATAAGAAGTTTGATTGCCATCAGGACACGGCTTCTGTGCACTTGAGTAAGGTGCTTAACCCAGATTGCTTCAGTAAACATCCAGCTACACAAACTGATATGAAATTGCAAGGTGTGTAAGCAGCCCCAGTTAAGGATGCTTTCTGAGCAATTATGAAATGCAATTATGTTTTAATGAATGCCCTAATTCCAATACATATTGCCGTATATTTTTTTTTAATTTAAGGCTTTAACTCGTGTTTTATTTTTGTTCTGTTATTGTGTCATCTTTAAATAAATATCCTTAGCTAAAAGTTAAAGCTGTTAATCGTCCTATTAACTTACATTCATTGCCATCAGCGTTTGATTGAGCCATTAGCTAATTCCAATTCAAATGAAATAAAGGCTCTGCGCTGCATTAACTGACCCCAGCACCTGTGTGATTACAGTGTGTCGGCAAAGTGAGAATTCTCTTAGCACCGAATGCAGTTTAAGAACACACTGACGCAGATCGAATCACGTAAATTGCATGAAAAACAGGACACGGCCAAGTTCAGGTTGGGGTAAAGGTTGGGGTTAGAGCGAACACAGCTGCGCAAAGCCATCTCCAGAGAGCGTGAAGTGAAGTTATAATGAGCCCCAGCATAGCTACAGTGTAATTACATTGGTATTAGAGCCATTCAAAGGAAAGGTTACCAAGTGAACAAAAGAACTCATCTGAGGTCCTCGTTCCAAAGTCATAAGGATAATGACAGTCGTTTTATTTCCAGACCATCTCAATAAAACTAATGCTAGCCTATGAACTTTCCCTGGCTTTTCTGCAAAGTTAGCAGAAACATCCTGCAGACATTGCACATTAGCTGCAGAGAAACATTGTGAGAATGTTACGCTTAAACTGCTGCGAAATGTTGATGCCCTCTTGGTGCCCTGCTGTTGACTCTGCTAACCCATGACATGAGATTTCTGGAGAAACGCTGTGGTGAAAATACACGTTAGCTGTTGTTACACGCTGTGAGGATGCTCCCTATGGTGCAACATCCTTGTGAGAAGGATTCATTGTGCCACAGTTTCGCTGCACTTTTACTCAAACGCTCAAACGACCGCAGAAACATTCCCGGGACGACAGCATTAGCCTCGGAGCTGGCTGCTCCGAGCTCACGGCCGGCCCCTTCGCCCCCGCGCGCCCTCTTACCCGAGATGTTGGTGGTGATCTCTGTGAGGGCGGTCTGGCCGAAGCCCTTGGCGGTGCGGGCGCGCACAGAGATCAGGTAGGTGGTGCCCGGGTGCAGGTTGGAGAACATGTGGTAGGTCTCGTTCCGCAGCTTGGAGACGGTGCGGCGGGGGCCCGGGACGTTGATTCCCGGGTCGGAGGACTCGATGCTCTGGTAGCTGATCTGCAGGAAGGCAAGAGGAACGCGCTGGTGGATTCACATTCACATTTACATTTATTTATTTGGCAGACGCTTTGATCCCGAGCGACTTACAAGTGAGGTAGAGTACAACACAAGCAAAAAACTATAAGGAGTCAACAATATTCGAAGCACCTCATGACCAGGTTTCAATGGTTGGCCAGGCAAGGTACAAGATAGCTGGCAGAGATAACAAGCGCGTTAAGCCAGTATTAATTTTTTTTTTTTTAGTTTAGTAGGAAACAGGATTCATCCACTTGTTTTCTCAGCAGGGGTGCTGTATCCAGGGAATCTCACATGGCTTACATTTTACACAGCACCCTTGCACACGGCTGCATATTCACTGAGGCTTCTGCATTCAGCTCAAGACCTTCAGTGTGGCACAATAGTAAGGAGCAGGGCTCATACCCAAAACGTTGCTGGATAAGAGCATCTGTAAATGACAATAATGTAACATAATGTGATGTGCTTGTTCGAGTACGAGTACAAGTCCAACCCCGACTGCTCCACACCTCATAGCACTGCTGTGTGTTACTGTCACACCATTTATATGTGTGGGACTTCAGCTTTGTCTTATGTACTTTATTACACAAGCAGGGTTCGAATGTCAGAAGACTTTTTTGTCCCTCTCTCTCATTTTCTGTGTAACACTTCTGCTCTGTTGCTCTCTATCTGCATGTTTGATCTCTGGTTTGTCGAGAAGGTTTCACAGCAGTGGACATGTTCATTAAATGGAAATGTGTGATTATGAGGAAATACTGTTTTATATTTCATGTATCCATCTCAACATTAGCCATTTAACATCACGCAGGTCAAAGGCTGGCTACTTATTTCCCATAAAACACCAGCAAGCTTGATCCCCTGAGGTCCGGATGTGTGGCCATGCTCCATACCGCACCTAAGTGGTGGCGACCCGCACCAGATGCATCATGGGATATTCCCCATGTGACACCAAAGGTCAATTTTGAAAGAAGCAACAAAGAAACAGAGAACAGAACATGGAGATAGTGCTTCGGTGACACTCAAACGCTGCCACTGTCCCCACCCAACAGCTCGTTAACCACACACTTACAGATAATCATAAGACCCCGTAAAGCCTGTGCGTTCCTGATAAGCATGGAGACGGGATTTACGGACATCCAATCACTCCGGACGCAACCCCCCCTTTTTGTATCGCCTATCGCTGGGTAAAAATAGCGCGGATAATAGCACCATGACAAAGGAGAGAGCGGGCCGGAAAGACTGCGGCTAGCGGTCGATGGGCTCTGTCAGAAACGGCCAGAGCTTTAATCTCGGAGAAATGAAAGGATTCCTCCGGCACTGTATATAGCTCTCTTACTCAGCCCACGGAGATCAGGGCCAAAAAGAGAGAGAAAATCCTAGGCCAGCCTCCCCCGTTTTATGTCAAGCCACAAATCCCATTTAATATCATCCTTGAGACGACATTGCGGGAGATGGCTGGCGTTTGGTGGGAGGTGTAGGGGGTGGGGGGACTGTGTAAGTTTGGGGCGGGAGGGGGGAGTGGGGGTTGAGGTATCACAGGTGATTTCGAGAGGAGTAAAGATCGGGTCTTTTCAAAGTAGCGGTGGACGCGGGACATTCGTAAAACTGCGGTTGGGGAAAGTAAAGTCTGGAGCTGATGACCGTGGAGTGAGAGGGCAATCGCACTGTGAGTGAGACTCAGTGACTCAGCGCACCACACAGGCCAGGTGACCTGTTCCCCGGCCGACCCATAGCACTCCCCTGGTCTCTCTCTGTGTAACTGTCCCAGGTTTTTCAGCTTGTGGAAGTGGAGAACATTGTGCCAGAGGAGGGAGAAAGTTTCTCCTCAGCCAGCTGCATAGAGGATGCCAGGAGGCACTGATACAGAGACAGGGAGAGTGGATCGGGTGTGTGGTGAATATCGGGAACAGGAATGAGGCACGCAAGGTGACCTTTCTGACGATCTCAGGGGGGCGAGCTGGAAGACTGGGGCACAAAACAAGCCATGACACTTTGAATCCGAGGTCTGCTCGCGAGGCGATATCTCTCGAAAACACTGCTCCTGTTGGAATGCACCGTGCGGGAGAGGGAGTAATTGGTGGCTGAATTCTGATTGGGCGGTGGTGTGATTTCGGGGGGTGGGGGGTGGGGTAGGGAGCCAGTGGGGCGGGGTTACTCACCTCGTATTGGGTGATGAGGCCGTTGGGTTCGACCGGCTCCTCCCACTTCAGAAATATCATGTCCTCCAGCGGGGTGAAGGTCAGAGACTCGGGGGCGATGCCGCCGGGAACTGTGGGAAAAACGGCGGAGAGCAGGTGTCAGATGAGCACGGCTGATAGGGGAATCACAGGGGGCGCTTCCTCCACACCGGGAGGAGAGAGAGCATCAGATGGGAAGAGGGGAAGACTGTCAGAGTGTGAAAAGAAGAGAAGAAAAGAAAGAATAGACAACAGAGCGAGAGAGAAAGAGAAAGCGAGAGGGAGAGAGAGATGATAGAAAAGATTGTGACAGAGTTAGGAGAGATGGAGAGACCTAAAAACGAGGGGTTTCAAAAGAGGTTTTTTCCCCCCATCATCCACTCCTGAAAAGGGCCACTTCTCTTAACGTGGGTGTGTCCGTGAGCGGCCCCGTCGCTACGGCGAGGGTGAGCCATCCTGATAACACTGTTTTCGGGCCCTGGGGCTTGCAATCTATTTGTTTTAAGCTACAATGACAAAGGCAGGTCACGACAATGTGTGAGCGGAATACAGACACACGAGTATGTGACTGGAGGGAGGCGAGGGGGCAGGCGAACACGCATCTGCGAGACTTAAACACCACAGTGTTCATCATCGCCAGAGGACAGGCGTTAGGAATTTGAGAGGACATCAGGTATGCTGACCAGCAGCACAAGCAGGTAAAACAAATCAATCCAAACCACCTGGACTCTAACATAAAGCCAAAGAAACGAAAACTTCTCCAGCTTTATAGCACTTAGAAGCCAGAGTGTTTACAAAAACAATAAAAGTAACTCTCTCGCAGTAAAACAGATAGATAACTCTGTCTCTGAGGATCTTCTGTTACAGAGTCCTCACTCCCTTCTCCAGCGTCTCTCAAAGTGACCTCAATGCGACCTTGAGTCCTGAGCTTCCCTGCCTCTTTCTGGGGGTGATATTTAGGCACAGGTGAGGGGGGCGGGGATCCTGAGACCTGGATGGGGTGATTTGGGCTCTCTCTCCGCCCTCTGGCCTGGCGTGGGGCTCGGCTCTCGCCCCCCGGCACGGGGCCGAGCAGAACCCCCGTTCCCGCGGAAACACATGGCACACTGGCAAAGGCATCCATCTTAGCGGGGGAATTAAACGGCGAGCCGCCGGAGGTGCGGGGGTGGGCGGGGGGGTGATGGATGCAGAGAGGGCCCCGCTGTCGGGCCCGGGATGATGGAGCGGGGGGCACAGACTGATCCTCCATCATCACGGCACGCCGGCCGCAGGAGGGCCGGGGGCGGTGAGTGGACGTGACTCTGCCTCCCGTTCCTCACAGGTGAGGGACCGCGCTGATGGAGGAGCAGGGTCTGCCGGTGGACGGCTACCTGCAGGAGCCCTGCTACCGCCTCCCGGCTCTGCGGCCGCTAATTAAAGTGGCTCTCTCCAGAGGCGAGAACAAGCATGCGCTGGGATCTGGATGGGGGGTCGTTTAAGTGCAGGTGGGGAGAAGCAGTAAACGAGGCCTATTACTAATGCTCCATAAACCCCATTTCATTAGCCATAAGGAAGGGGCTACCGGCTTAAAGATTTTCATCCTTTTCCTCAAGTGACAAGCCGCTGGTGCTGCCACAGACATGATTGGGTTGGGGTGGGGGGTGGGGGGTGGGGAGTACATCGCTGTAAGTGTCAACGCCTGTGACACGTCTGTGACAGCGCCACTCAGGAGACGCGGAGGGAAGAAGACTCGCCCGCTCGGGGTGCACCGACTCCGAGCAAATCTCCACCAACAGCGGCCAATTACTCCCACATCTCCATGCCGACGGGCGGAGGAGACCAGCGTGTGCGGCAGAGAGAGAGAGAGAGAGGAGGGGATCTGTGTTTGTACACACGGCAGAGAGGCGGCCTTCATTAAAACAAACGCTGAGCGCAGAAAATTGTCAAGCTCGGAGTGGGGGGGGAGGAGGAGTCCCGGACTGTCAGGGTGCTGCAGTCTCCGAGGCCGACCGCCCCAAATTTGTATTCTGGCCCTAAGACAGCAGCAATCCCCCTCAGTCCACCCTTTGGGGGGGCCAGTGACTGAAGCAACACCATTCATCCCAAAATGGCTGACATGGTATCTCTCTCCTTTTCTTTTTTTGCGCTGTAATGAGGGGGTTGCCAAAGCTTGACAAGGGGAGTTTATTATTTGAAGAGCATCTCTCTCTTGCCCCAATTTTCTTTGTGTGAGTGTGTGTGTTTGTGGGGGGTTAGCACTGACAGACTGTCTGTCAGTTTAATTTCACAGCATTTGAATGGAGTTTCACCACCCTCCAACACATGCATGCGTGCACACACACAGTCACACACGCACACGCGCGCGCGCACACACGCACGCACACACACACACACACACACACACACACACACACGGCACCATTAAAGAACAGGAAGCTGTTGACGCAGAAATAAGCCCAGAAAACATTTCCTCCGCTTCGCTGGTGGCATGAACCAGGATCTCTGAGCCAGTTATTAATTTTTCATCCGCATGCATTTGAGAGTGAGTTCATCTGTTCATTATGCTGATCTGGTGGGTTTGTGGGTTTGGGAAGCTGAGCTGGGGGTGATTCAGGCGCCGGAGTCAGGCTGTGCACCAGCCCTGCAGTGGGGTCCAACCTCATTTTCCATCTCACTGACCCAGGAATGAACACAGCCAATCAGACTGAATCAGCACTGAGCATAGCCAATCAGACTGAATCAGCACTGAGCACAGCCAATCAGACTGAAGCAGCACTGAGCACAGCCAATCATTCTGCACAGGCCTTAGTGCATTTTAGTTTAGTTAGTTGAGTTTAGTTTAGTTAGCTGAGTTTATGGAAAAAGTCTGGTTGAGCATATCAAGTACAATGGATACTTTTTGTTTGAAAACTAGAAAGCTTTTCCAAAACAATGTGAAACAGATCGTAAGACCGAATGTGAAACTTTGCATGCACTGACACCCAGGAGCGGACGGTGACGTTGCGGGACCTGAGCTCTCTGGCCCTGCCAAACAGTGACTGAACGGTAGGGGTTAATGCACGCGCCCGGTCTCCCCCGGATACTCACTGTCCTCCTCCGTCTGGAAGGTGACCTCGCGGCCCTCCTTCTTGCCCTCGGGGTTGGACAGCGCCAGGCGCACGTGGACGGCGCGGTAAGGCGGCAGGTCCCGCAGCGTGAAGCGGGAGGCGTTGTGCTCCACCGCCAGGCACTCGCGCACCGTGGTGTTGTGCCCGCCGCCGCCCCCTGCTGTGGAGTAGCGGTAGCACAGGGACACGGAGTAGGTGTGGCAGCGCGTCAGGTTGTAGGCCAGAGTCTCCCACTGCAGCGTGAGCTGCCGGGACTGGATCTCTGTCGCCGTCAGGCCTCGCAGCGCCCTCATTGGCTCTGAGGGAGAGAGAAAGAGAGAGAGAGGGACAGAGAGAGAGGGAGGCGGGGGGAGAGAGAGAGAGAGGGGGAGAGGGAAGGAGAGAGAGAGGGAGAGAAAGAGGGAGGGAGAGAGAGAGGGAGAGAAAGAGGGAATGAGAGAGAGAGAGAGGGAAAGAAAGAAGGAAGCAGAGGAAGATAGAGAGAGGGAGAGAGAGCGAGAGGGACAGCGAGAGGGAGAGAGAGGGGGAGAGGGGGTGAGAGAGAGAGAGAGAGAGAGAGAGAGAGAGAGAGAGGGAGAGGGAGGAGAGGGGGAGAGAGAGAGGGGAGAGAGGGAGAGAGAGACAGAGAGAGCAAGGAGAGAGAGACAGAGAGAGAGGGAGGGAGACAGAGAGAGGGGGAGAGAGAGAGAGGGAGGGAGACAGAGAGATAGAGGAGAGAGAGAGAGACAGAGAGAATTAGTATCACAAGCCCAGCATTATGTTGCTACATTGCCCTGTAAGAATGAACTCCTGAGAGACTGGAAGCAGAGTTTCTCATGTCCTGATCCTGATCCAGTGACACAAACTCTCTGAGAGAGGAGCAGATCTCGCAGTCCTCCGGGTCACAGCGCACACGGATGAGTCAGAGGTACGCCACGGATTCGGGACTAGGGGTGTATGAGAAACTGATGCCACGGCCTCCCCTCCAACGTCAGCCTCAGATTGGGGGGGGGGGTGGGAGCACACTGGGGTTTTTTTACATAACCGGAGCGGCCCGGTTCTGTTGCGTCGTGACGGGAACCGGGAGCTGCAGCCAGGGGGCGCTGCGGAGGCTCTGGCGTTAGCGGCAGGGTTCGACCGGGGCCTCCCCAGCCAGCACATCGTGCCAACGTCCCGGCAGGAGCGACTGATGCCAATTACACTAATTAATCAGACAGGCAGCGGGTTGGGCCGGCCTCACTCACACCAGACTTGGCCTCCGTGTCACTGAGCAAATCGAGCCGCTCCCCCAACCCCCAAAACAGCCCCGGGGCCAAACCCCCGATAAAAATACCCCCGCGCTCCAAGGGCGTTCGATTCCGCCGGTTACTATTATAGCCAGGTCACTGTGACGGGTCGCTTATTTTTAGACGAGCTCCCGATTGTTTCTGGTCAGCGGCCTCACCCTTTCCTCCCCAGGGAGACGCGAAGAGAGGCGACCCTGCCGTAAATCTCCTCTCCTCCTCCTCCTCCTCCTCCTCCTCTGCCGCAGAAACGCCAGCCCCGCAGAGGTTGCACACGTGCTGGCAGCTGATTCCTGTAAGGGCCCGGCTGCAGGAGGTGAGCCAAGGACGCTGCCGGCAGTATCAATGAACGCATTTGTCACGGCCCATTATTAAAACAATCAATGCGTTTTTGTCAAACAATATTCCGCATAATGTATTGTGTTGCTTTGTTCTTTTAATAGGGAGGCCGGTTCTGACTAATGGCCCTCTGTGGTGGACAGTGACAGGGGAGAAGTGGTGAAGAATCCTCTGTGGCAGGTATAAAGTTTCAGCCTCGAGATCCTAATCCCTCCTCCGGCTTTTTAACTCAGAAGGTGTAGCACTTAACTACCGTGATTCGGCGCTGAAAAAAACGGCAATATGGAAAAATTACGCTGGCAGATCCGGTTTGAAGATAAGTGCTGATGCTGTCAAGAAATATGGACATAATCCAGGAAATCATCTTGTGAAGGGAATTCAGATGGGCACTCGTAAGAGTCCACTCAAGCGTGCGCGTGAACTCTCACACACGCACACGCACACTCACTCACACACACACACACACACACACACACACTCTCTCACACACACTCTCACACACACACACTCATACACACACTCACTCACACACACACTCACTCACACACACACACACACACACACACACACACACACACACACTCACACTCACACTCACGCACACACTCACGCACACACACACACACACACACACACACACACACACACACACACACACACACACACACACACACACACACACACACACACACACACACACACTCACTCACACTCACGCACACACACACACTCACACGCACACGCACATACACCCTCTCAGACACACACATGCACTCGCACACACATGCACACACACGCACACGCACTTCCCCCTCTCCTCCACTGATACGCGATCCCTCGCTACTCTCCTTAAACCTCACGTTTCACTTCCATTTGCTCTTATCTTCCTCTGAGAGGCAAACACAGGAGACCCTGGTGGGAGGAGAGATAATGTGTTAGCCAATCAATATTAGAGCCCTTCACAATGGCTTCTTTTTTTCCCCCCATTTGTTTGTTGTTGCTTCGATTGAGATAAAGACCCCCGACCTCCTCATTCCACTGAGCTGAGAGGCGCTCGAGGAGATGGGCGATAAAACGTCCCGGCAGAGGGGACGCACGGGACCGGGTGCCCCGCCGAACGCGTTCGAGGGTCGAGAGAAAAACCGAGGGAGCGAGAATAGACACGAGAGCTTCGCACCTCAGCAGAGGCACTGAAGCAAAGTGTGACAGCGAGCACTTCTGAAATTCTGGCCTTCTACTAGCAGACAGTTTGAACCCTGAACACAGCGTCAACAGCGTTCTCGTAACGGGGAGCGTCAGTGCTGGGGATTCATCCAATCCCCGAATGGGGAGAGGGGGTGGGGGGGTTGCGTTCCTGCCACATCCCTCTCCCTCTCACCCCCCCCTTGCTGTGCCAAGCCGAGCGCCGGTGCCCACTCGTTGGCTGCGGCGACCAGCGGAACGCAATCTGAGCGACGTGGCCGGGTTCCCAGGCCCCATACGCTAATGCTCGGGGACAGCTGGGAGCCCGAATGGACGGTTTCCAGTTTATTACACCGGCTAATATTGATACATGGAGATGCCCGTGGACAGCCTGCCCTTGGCCCCGTGCACAGGCGGATAATTGCGTCCCATGCTGCCCGGCTTCTGCGCGGCTGCCGGGTCACATGACGCGGGGGGGGTTCAGCCTCGGGAGAAACGATGAGGGTGGGGACGAGGACTGCCTCCAAAAGGTGCCGGCTCCAGCCCCTGCTACAGTGCCCGTCTCGTTTGCGAGAAGATGGGGCGGTTTCTCAGAACGAGGCACATGGTGGTTTTAATGTGCTTGGAAGACTGCAGCAGCAGCAGGCGCGAGGCTCTTAAGCGCACCAGGCTGCGCGCTCCGAATCGGAAATCTCCTCCCCGTGACAGTTTAGCCGAAGAGCTCCAAGCTGCTCTGACAGTTAAAGCAGCGCTTTGCCGGACGGCACCTGGCCGGGCGTCGAGATTCCCGCCAAAAACGGCCATGACGGGGCGCGTATCGGAGCGAGCCTCGCGGCGAGTGGGCCCCGCCCGCCCCTGCGGTTCCACCTCGGCCCTCTCGAGCGTCTCCCGCCACCTCCGCTCCGGTTTCGTCTATTCAGGCCACAGCCACACCCGGCAAGCGGATGCTGGAGCAATCTAACAGGTCCCCACCCCGCCTACTGCCGCGCCGCTCCCAAACGTGGAGCAGCGGGCGCCTGGTCACCCGGTGTTCCTTCCGTCCTCTCAGAGGCGAAAATCACCTCAAGCCGAGCACCAGGCCGAGCGGGACCCGGCGAAACCGGGACGCTAATTAAGGCCGAACGCGCTAACGGCGCGCCTCCTTCCTTCCAGCTATCTCCCCATCCTCCTATCCGGCCTTAATTACCAATTACCAAACCTTAACACTTATCCTCAACCAACCCTTCCAACCTGATCCTGAAGGGCCCACAGAGGCCAGAGTGTCTCAGATCATCAACCAACTTGTGGTTTTCTCTTAATACAGAAAAGTTATCAAAAGTTACTTAAAAATAACCATTTCAGACAGTTTTCACAGCATGGTATTTCTTCTGCAGCCCATGACTATGACATTCTTACAGTGATGCAGTGTTCTCCTCTCAAATATTCATTCATGCTCATTTTAAAACAGGAGCAAGAAATATATGTGCATAAAATGCATACTTTAAAATGGCAGTGTAAATTTTAACTATTCATTTCCTATATGCACCATATTTCTTGTTCCTATTTAAAAAATGCATATGAATAAATATGTGTATGCATGTGGTTTACATAATTCATTATTTGTGGATTTTATTCACAAAGAATAGTATATGCATGTGTTGTTTTGCTCCAGATATTTTAATTTAAATGCAATGAATTATTCTATCAAAGGCTATCTTGTCAGTAGCTATGCACCGTGTGAGCCTTTCAGAACAGCTCTGTTCAAAGCAGAAGGAGTCCTCTCCTGAGCCAGAGAGGAGGTGAGTGGGGCCTGTCCGGCCAGCCAACAGCGGCTGACAGCGAGGAGTCTTTTAAGCATGATGAAGTAGCGGTCAGCAGGAGCTTTTCAGCGGGAAAGAACTGCGGACCAGAGAGGTGAGAGCAGGCAATTAGTGTCTCCCCAGACTGGAGAGAGCCGAGGCTGTCCTGGAACACAGAGAGGTGAGCGCGAAAAAGCCGGGAGAGTAATTAAAATCCCCCCCCCCCCGAAAAAAAAAAGTCTGAGAGGGGGCAGGTGCCGGGCGGATGGAGACAGATGACCCGGGACGGGATCGTCAGTACACGCCCTGACAGGAGGAGCCGCAGTGCGCTCTGGGGACCGCGGGGAAGACGGATCGGCGCTAACGGCCATTTTTCAGACCGCGTGCCTGGACCGTGAGATCCGCAGCTTACACACTCCTCCTCCCTGCCTGCCCTTCAGCGGGGAAAAAAAGAAAAAAAAAAAAACACGAGCATGCTTATATAAAGTGACATTTGAGTGCTTGCATCCCCCAGCCTTTTAATGCAGTAACGCTGCGACGGCAAGTAGTCAAGTGCTGTAACTGACAAAACTCGGCCGCGGAGAGCACACGTTGGAGCAGACGCTTCCGCGCCCCGCAGGCCTCTGTGTCTCTCATGCCCCGGTGCCGAGCTCCGTACCGCAGCAGGGAGAGGCCGATCTAACGCTGAGATCAAAGCCTGCAGGTCACCTGAAAACACCATACCCAAGCCAATCAATGGCAACTTCCTGCAGGACTCAAAACTTCAGGGTTGCTGCAAACACCATACCGCAGCCAAACAATGGCGACTAACTGCAGGATCCAAAACTTGTAACTGCAAACACCTCTGATCTAACAGGAAAGGACAACCTAACTACCGGATTCAAAAGTGCAGGTCACAATACACCACGCACCCAAATAGGACATTCCCATTGCCCAGTTCCACTATGTCTACATTACATTGCATTAAGTCATTTAGCAGACACTCTAACAGGGTCTCTAAACATAGCACAAAAGAAACCAAGGCCTTTCTAACCATCCCCGGTGCCTGTGATCTCGTGATCTGTGACCGCTTCAATCGCCTGGTTGATCCAGAGATCTGGCCTCGAACAGGACCCCAGCGTCTGCGCGGGTCTGTCAATCAGGCCGTTTGAATTCGCGAGGCCGTCACGCCGCAATTCATCAGCCGGAGCGCCGCGGCGATCCCTCTCTCGGAGGCGGAGCCGAGACGAACATTGCCGCGTAAAGCCTCGTCAAACATGCTGCACCCGACCGCAGTCCCCTCGACATTCTCCCGCCCAACGTGCGGTAATGAACCCTCCGCTTCGCTCAGGAAGAAAAATGCTAAGGAGTTGCAAATGGGCGCGGCGCACGGTAAACTTCATTCCGCCGCCACTTTGCTTGATGCCGCTGTATTACATCTGAATTACATCTATAACAACTCCGCAAATACGCAGAGACCTTTAGCTGGCATGACATTGATGAACAGCCGCATGCCACTGCAGATGTAATGCAAATATATTTTTCAGAAGTTATTGGCTTTTTTGGGGGAGCTTAATGGAAGTCAGTGCTACTGAATACAGGATGAAGCGAGTCTCTCCGTTCTGTGCTGCATTGTGCTGTATCTCTCTTTTTTTCCCCTCTCTCACCCTACCTCCTCCTTTTATTTTTCCCTGTCTGTGTCTGTCTCCCTCCCTCCCTCTCTCCCTACCCCTCCTTTTCTCTCTCCCTGTCTTTCTGTCTTCCTCCTTCCCTCTGTCTCTCAGTCTCTATCTGCTTTCCTCTCTTCTTCTCTGTCTCTATCTTCCACCTCTCTCCCTGTCTGTCTCCCTCTATCTCCCTCCCTCTCCATCTCTATTGCCCTGCCTCCCTCTCTCTTGCTCTCTTCTTCTCTCTCTCCCTCCCTCTTTCCCTACTCCTTCTCTTTCTCTCCCTCCATCTTTCTCCCTCTATCTCCCATCATTCTTTACCTCCATCTCACCATCCTATTCTCTACACTTCCCTCTCCCTTGCTTCCAAATTTTTTCCCCTCCCTGTCTGTGTCTGTCTCCCTTCATCTCCATTCCTTGCTCTGTATCTCTCTCCATCTCTCCCTCTCTCTCTCCACATCTCTCCCTATCTCTCTCCATCTCTCCCCATCTCTCCCCCTCTCTCCCCCTCTCTCCATCCTCGGCAGCTCCGTGTTCACCCCGGGACGTTGATGAATGGTGGATGTCTGGGGATGGTGAGGAGCAGGACATGCGTGTGATATGTGATCTGTGAGGGGGTTAGCGGAGCACAGGGCCCTGCGGGGGAGGGGAGTAGGGGGGGGGGGTGCACGGTAGCAGCCCAGAAGGGCAGGGTGTGAGAGATGAAAGAGGGCAAAGGGGCACGTTAGGAACAGAGGAAGGGGGCGTGAGTGGCATCTCTGGCCTGGGACAGCTGCCTGTCAGCTAGACGGATGGCTCTGTGACCCCGTCTACCTCGGGGGTCACATGAGAAACCCTGAGAACGACTACTCAGAATTCCTCAACCCGTCTGCACTAAGCCCTGTCCTCGGCTAAGGCTGGAAGTCGCTCGTAAAAAATTAAAAAAAAAAAAAAAAAAAACAGCAAAGGACTGTGGGTAAGGAATGACATGTCCCTGCCTTCAGCTATTCCTGCAGAGGTTTCCTCAGCCGATCGCGCAGTGATAGATTCTCGCGGCAGTCGTGTTCCTGACAGCTGTTACTGCATATACACATCATGCAAACGTGCACTAGTGCATTGCACAGCTCGCTCTGATTCTCTCAGCAATCCCTGCTTTAAATCCAGCTCCTTCCACTGTTCTTCCAGGGTTCAATACATGTAAATGATAGCAGGTGACCGATTCCTATTCTGTTGTTTTTTCTTCATTAGTTTGTATGCTTACAAATATGCAGCTGCATTCATTTAAGAGATGGGTTTTGCAGATGTCTACTTTAAAAAACAATTCTTCTGAAGCCTGCGTGCGTTTGCAGATGGTTGCGTTCTGCTGCGGTGCATTTTTACTGATTTTCCGAGCCGTGGCTTGGATGGTTCTCTGGGCTGCTACGTGACTTCAGTGGATGGTCAAGAAGCAAAAGCTAGCATCGTTTCCTGCAGCTCTGTGAAAGATTTTGTGGAAACAAAAAAAACACTGGCCCGTGAAGAAACGGAGGACGTTCAGAGGAATTCAGCAGTTTCTTTTCATTCTGTTTGTTTGCTTGCAGGTGACACAAACGCCTCACTGTGCCTGAGATGAGTTTTTCAGGCATCTCGACAATAGCAGCAATGTGCCTCAATCTGACAGGTCTCAGAGGGGTCATTTCAAACAAACACAGAGACGCGGCAGAAGGAGGGAGAGCCCGCGTTTTAATGGACAGGTTTAACCGTGCAATTGTCAGAATCGGCAGGCGCTCATCATTTTGGAATTCCACGCCACATCGAGGCACTTACTTCGAGAAGGCCATTATCAGCCAATTAAATCAATGGTGTGAGCATCTGGCTGCTGAATGGTTCTCCCGGTGCTTTGAAACGCCGCAGAGAGAAAAAAGGATGCGAATAGCGGTGGCGGTGCACAGGTGCAGGCTTGCAGGACCGACAGCCGAAAATCTTGTGCAATTACGCTCTTTTGAAATATCCCCCCCGCCTCCTTATATCATAACCTCCACATCCCGCACAAACAATGTGTGAAAAGATGGGTTTCAATTCAGGCAGAGAGAGTTCAATCCAACCTGCTGCATGTATTCAAATGTTATAATTTTCATGTATATGTATATAGTGTACGTATATGCAGTACATACTAACATCCGTGAAACAGTATGCATAAACAGTTTGCATATACATTATTCTCTCCAAATTCTCATTCAGGCACTTAGCAGACACTCTTACCCAGAGCAAAAGTGCATCTACCAAAGTCATACGAACAACAGTACAATGCCAATCCATCACATACTGCTGTAGCATCTAATTCTCATACATAAGTGCTATGCAAATATATGCTCTACTGCAATTGATGAGTGCACTACAGCATACCCTACAGTAGACTACACACGTAAGGGAAAGCTTCCCTTACTTGTGGCTGTGTAGCACAGTGGTAAGGAGCAGGGCCAAAGGGTTGCTGGTACAATTCCCTGCTGGGTCACAGCTGCTGTGCATTTGGGCAAGGTACTTAACCCACAAATGCCTCTATAGATATCCAGCTGTATAAATGGATAAGATGTAAGCTATGTAAGTCCTTCTAGATAAGAGCATCTGGTACATGATAATAATGTAGTGTAATGTAATGCCTCCATCTGCGTAAGAACAGCAGCAGGTCTGTGATGTCACGGAGTGAGAGGTTTTCCCTGTGGGTGGGGGTATGTGATCCAGACGCACACACACCCACCTGCACACTTGGTTCTGCTGACGAGCGGGGGCCCGGGCGGGCCGGTTCCGCCCTCTCCGGGCCGGCTGAGCAGGACGCTGATGTGGTACTCGGTGTCCGGGTCCAGGTGCCACAGCTTGTAGGTGACCATGTTGACGCCGTGCACCTCGGACCAGGGCGACTGGCTGGCCCGGTACTCGATCTCCCGCCGGATGATGGGGCCGTCCCCGAGGATGGAGTTGGTGTTGAGCTGGATGATCAGGTAGGTGGAGCCAGCCCGCAGGAGCTGGGGTGGGGCTATGGGAGAGGGCGGGACTGCGGGGGGGGGAACGAAGGGGGAGGGTGAGGGGGAGGGGGAGGAGGAGGGTGAGGGGAGGGGGAGAGGGGGAGGGGGAGGGAGGAGAGCAGGGGTTAAACTCCATCCCATTCATCACTACTGGATAACAGTGAATCCATGGACTTTTAGTCTAAGGGTCCAAGGGTTCAAGTCCCTGTTCGGGCAATGAGGTTTCTGTTCTAATGGGCAGTAGCGTGTCAGTTCTTAAAGGCGGGGCGCTGCTGCTGTGGCTTAAATGAAGATAGTCAGTCACTTCAAAAATATCCATCTGTATAATCTGCAAATACATAAAATGTGCAAATTGCCCTGGAAAATGGCAGTGTAGCATAGTGGTAAGGAGCGGGGCTCACAACCAAAAGGTTTCAGGTTCGATTCCCCGCTCAGGCACTGCTGCTGTACCCTTGGGAAAGGCACTTAACCCACAATTGCCTCAGTGAATATCCAGCTGTACAAATGGGTAACATGTAAAAATTGTAATAGTTATCATTTCAATCATGGTTTCTCCTCTATACCAAATCACGAGGACAGGTGTCACCCTTTCCTTGCTCTTGAGCTGTGTGCAACCTGTAAAAACACTTTGTTTGTGTCAAGGGGTTCAGTTGTGAAACTTTAGATGATGGCATCTGACCTGTGACTAAAAGGTCATGAGTTGACTAGAGCAGACTAGGAAGTGACCAGAAATGTCACCGTCTCCACCCTGCTGTGTACAGATCAAAGCATGTGTACTACATTCAGTTGCAAGCTGTCAGATTGATTCTGGATAACAATGAAAAACAATATATATGTGTTATATGTGATTTATAGATGATATAATTTACTGAGCTCCCATATACACACATACACACACACACACACACACACACACACACACACACAGTTTATATGACAAACACACATCCGGAATAAAATACAAATAAATAGACACATATAGAAATTATAAATATATAAATACAATGTGGTAAGCTTGACAGACAGTTTCCAAAGGAGACACTTCTCCTTCCACTTCTCAGCATTGACTTTTATTTCTTAAGTTATTAGCTAACAGGGGGATAAGCCGCTTCTTAAAAGAGTCCTCGACATGCTGAAAAACAGCAGCAGCAGGTGCTGGGGGGGAGCAGGGGGTGCGGAGAAACTTCACGGAGATCTTTCCCATGTCTAATCCCTGGCTCCCGCGGAGCCGGCGCAGTCTATGAGCTCTGACTTTCATCCCGGGAGCTTCCTCCACCCCAGAGACCCCCCCCCGGGGGGATCAGACGCTATCCCAGAGGCCTTTGATGAGCCCAGACAGACTCTGAGCCGCGGCGTCTCTCACCAGACAGGGCCGTCGCGGTGTACATCACTGCTCAAACACGCAAGCCGGGACGATCCTCACCAAAACGGACAGGTACAAAGCACTAAACAAAGCTGTTTCTCACCGAACAGACACGCGTGACCTGTGCGGCTCCTCGCCTAAAGGGGCCCAAACACACTTCTCAGCTCTCAGCCACTACTTGCAATAGTGTGATAAAATGGGCTCGCCTTGAGTGAGCTCAAATGAAACTTCACACACATGACAGTATGTGGTTTATGGCCAATACTGCAGCTACTGTGTGTGGGAAAGGACTTTATTTGGCACTGGTGATCTTGCCTGGCCACTGTGCTGCCTGCATGAGCACAGGCATGGTTTATTTTTCATCATTCAGGAGCCCTGCTGTGTGGCCATCATCCACGCAAAAACAATCTCGCCCGGCTTGCAGTCCAATGATAACAAAGTAAGAGCTCCGAAAGAGGGGTCTTCTGATCAGAAACTGTGCTCTGACTGAGTATCACGGCACAGCCCGGCAGCTCCATTTCAAAATAGAGCGGATTATATTTTATTACTCCCCAAAGGGGGAAATTCACCAACAGCAAACATAGAAGATCAGAAACAGTTCAACCGTACGCATCACAATAACGAGCTATGTCCCATTAGAACAGACACCAGATGGAATCAATAACATGCATGCAGAGGAATGGAACGGCGATACAAACGTTCCATTGTGACATCACGTTTCCAGAGCGCTCAGACCTGTATGCCAGCATTAGTATTCCGGAAGGCAGGTTCTTTTGTTCTGTTCTGCTCTTTGATGTCTTAGGAGATGAGCCTGCCCCAATATTCCTGTTACCTGGCTTTTCCATTTTGACTCCGTCTGATCCCATGGGAAATTCTTCCTGCCCGATTCCTCAAAGCACCGTGAGTCTGGCGCTATCCGCGAATTCCCATAATCAACAGCCCGTGTGGCGGAGCAGTGCACGGAGGAATGAGTTGATCAGCCCAATTAAAGGGCTGATTAGTCTCTCATTAACAGGAGGGGTCTGGCGGAGAAAAAAAAACGCTTTCGCTAATGGCCTGAGCTCGGTGTTCCCCGCGGAGAGCGCCGGGCTGAGAGGCAGCAGCCGTGACACGCCGGTTTTGGCACAGGTATCGCTGGCCTCAGCGTTTTTTGGCCGGTTCGCTCTCCTCTTCGTCTGTGTGAGGATCGGTAATGCATTTTAAGCGGGCCGCCCTCACCAGACACGGCCAGAAATGCGGGCAGAGGCTCAGCCGGCCTCAAGATCCACAGCGTCCCCCCACCCCCCGAGCCGCACATTAACACCCCAGACCTCATTACAGGCCCGCTAACCGAAACCGTCGCTTCAGCGTTATTTAATGACATATGGCACCGTGTGCGCCAGCAGATGGTAAATATGTTTGTGCGTTAAAAAGAAAAAAAGGAAAAGCTATGTCATATGCACGTCACGTACATCAAAGCCCACGGGGGAGCCGCTGTGGTGGACAGAATTCCTATCTCCTCCCGGGTCCCTACTGTAAACAGCGGGGCATTATGCAGGATTGGCTCTGAATTTGCACATCTGTGGCTCTGCTCGCGCCTCTGTCAGATGGTGTTTCGCCGCACGCCGAACGGCCCGTATCGGTAAAGGCAATATAATCCGTGATGCTACATTTGTCAATGGGATTAGCATGAGACCGGCTCGCAAATACTCATCGGGTTTTGAGGAGGGATGTTGGGTGGTGGTAGGGGGGTGTAGAAGACACGGAAAATTAGATTTGTTCCTCCGTGTCCTCATTTCACTTTCATGCAGCCCTCTCTCTGGGATCGCCCAGCCTGGAACACGCTGCGTTAGCGTTAGCATCGCCGTGGGTTGTGGGGGCGGGGCCTAGCTGTGAGGCAGGCGTCAATCACCCCTCGAACCTGGGGGACAGGCTCGGCACCAGGAGAGAATACAGAGGGGTGCAACTGCAGTCCACGGGGCGCACAAAAAGTCATAAATGCTATGTAGACATCAGGATATGAGGAGGCAACTGGGGGTGCACTGAGGTCTGTCTGGGGGTGCAATGCACCCCTAACCACCCCCATCGCGCCGGGCCTGCTGGGGCGGTGATATGGAGAGGTGAGGGTGTACACTCCGACCCCAGCAATCATCTCAGAGCCGTTAGAGCGCGCTCACAGTCTTTTCGTGCGGCAGACAATCCCCTCTGGAGAAACTCGCAGATAAACACATGAAGGTTTGACGAGCTGTCGTATACAGGCAAAAACCCGTCATCTTCACTGTATAAAACAATACTGCAATAAACCTTCTGGCACACACCAGTGCCAATGGGAATGGGAAGATGTTACACAAGAATGCAGCGGTCAGTGCAGTGCTGAAATCCAGCCTCAGAGCTGATTCAGGCCCTGGGACACAGTGACCTTATGAGGGGTCAAGGGAACCTTCTCACTTCCTTTTTCTATATCTCTTCCAAGGGTCCCCAGTCACATAATTACAGTGAAATGTACAGTTAGTAGGTTAGGTACAGCAGTGCCTACTTCAGTATAGTCACAAGTCTTAACATTATAACAACTGATGACTACACGTGATACTGTAATATAACTAGTTACGGTCAATATTTTTCAATGTATTTCAACTGACGCTGTTGCTTGTTTAAATTGAATGGATACACTTATGTTCTATTGTGATGGAAGTCACTCTGAAGAAAAGAATCTGCTAAATGCATGTAATGTAGTGTATCAGAGAAGCTTTATAATTATTAAACATTCCATTTTCTCTTTCAGCTTATACTGAAGTAAACTGACAGTACATTATTACTGGCATCCTACTGACATCTTACTGCTATCTTATATATTCAGTGATGACATTTTTCATTAAAAATATTTTCTCTATTTTTAAAACATTGTTTGGAAAGTGCTAAGAGTAGGAGCTAAAATGCCTTATCTTTGCTTTCCACCAGGTGCTGTTGACTCCAACCCAAGTTAAGTAGTATCAATCTCCCATCAGAATATGAGAATGTCATCCTAATCAAATGACAGATATCTGATAACAAAGCATTCATTTATGTTTCAGTTAAGTACATTCATTTACTATGAAGTGTATTATATTATTGCATTTTTTATGCCCTGCAATCAGAGAGTTATTGTAAGCCTGACTAACCGTTTTCATCATTGTGTCCGAAATAGGAGTGGCAGTTTCAAGGGGTTAGCAATAACGTATACGAACTTTCGGCTTTGAGAATGCGCCCGAGGGGACAGCTTGTGTTGCTTACACGTCAGCCGTTTCAGAGCATGAATTAGAACGGAGATAAAGGGGAGAAGAGCAGACCTTTCCAGGAGACACATACACAACTGATCCTCACTGTCACATCCCATCACAGAGAAGAGAGTGTGTGTGCGTGTGTGTGTGTGTGTGTGCGCGCGTGTGTAGTGTGCAGTGTGTGTGCCTATGGTTGTGTGTCTGTGTACCAGCCTGTGCTTGTTAGCCTGTGTGTGTGAGCATGTGTGTGTGTGTATGTGAGAGAGATCAGAGGGCTCAATACCTTTGTCCCACTACCTCTGACTCTGTGGGACATAGACAGGGTCCATCTTTGAAAGTGAAGGGTGGGAAGACAGATTATCTACCCTTGACCATGAGAAGGACCACTTCCTAAGGAAGTGATGGATAGGGAGAGAGATGCCCAGTATTTTACACCTGAGAGACAGATCCCTGGCTAGGGTCATGAAATTTACAGTTACCTCAGATGGATGAGGACAGAGGTAGATAACTCACCTTTGACTCCAAGGAGTGTGGGAGGGACCTCTTACCAGTGAATATGGTTGGCATGGCAGGGACCACTCACATTTTACTATGTGGGTTGTAGGAGGGACCTTCTCATGTGTCAGTATGACTGGTATGGGAGAGACTACTCCCAACAGATTATGATTAGGGGCCTACAAATGGGACAGACCCCTCCCATCGGATTATGTGTGGTGTGGGAGGGGCCTACTCATATGTTATAATGATTGACATGTTACAGACCACTCCCATCGGATTATGTGTGGTGTGGGGGCCTACTCATATGCTATTATGATTGACATGGGACAGACCACTCCCATTGGATTATGCACAGTGTGGGAGGGGCCTACTCATGTTTTTATGATTGGCACGGGAGAGACCACGCGCGGTGTGGGAGGGAGCAGCTCACCTTTGACGATGAGCTCGGCGAAGTTGGACACGCCGGATCCGCGGGAGGACTGGGTGACGCAGCGGTACAGGTCCTGCTCGCTGCGCTGCACCGCGTCCAGCTGAAACGACGCCACGAAGCGCCGGTGACTCAGGTGCTTTACAGAGGCCGCCGGGGTCAGGTCTCCGCTGTGCCGCTGCAGGGGGGGACAAAACAAACACCGGGGTCACTTTCCGGAGGTGGCTCCGGCTCTCGCCCCTCTCCAGCGGAGCGTGAGAAAGGGGATCGGCGCTCCAGACGTGACGTCCCGGCGGCGACGGTTGCCACGGCAGCGGGACCCGCCCGCATTCCGCTGACACAGCGGCACACGCGCACATTCCCCCCCTTTCTCTCTCCTCAGCCAATCAGAGGCACCGACATCATCGCCCTACACAGCGCCACTGAGCCACAAAGCGTGTTAAAGCCGAAGCCCGTTCGTTTGCTCACTCAGCCTCCATCCACGCGCTGGAACAGCAGCAAGGTCAATCAATCAGCCAATCAGAGTCTATTTGCATAGAGACTGTCACACAGCACTGTGCCTGCGGTGTAGTGGATTTTCCAGAGGGAATTAAACCAAAAAAAAACAAAAAAAAAACAAAAAACAGAAGATCCAGATCAATTGGGGAAAAAAACTGGAAGGTTTTTCCCTGATACCAGGTCAGGTCCCCTCAGTATCTGCCCCAGTGAAACGCCATGCAAAACACAGTGTTCTATGGGGGATTATACTGATCATGGCACATTACACTGGAACGCAGTATGGAGGCAGGGAAGGCGGGTGCAGAGGGGAGAAGGAGAAAAAGGGGTGTATGTGTAAGGCGGAACGAGTGAAAGAATGAAAGCGAGAAAGACGCAGGCTGAAAGGGCCAGAGATGCAGGGAGCGCAGCAGATGCGTCCCCGTTAGATCGTGGGCAGTGAAGCGCGACGCCGCCGAGAGACATCACTCCACACGTCTGAGTGTTTCATTCACCTTGCAACTCAAACCGCTTCAAACGGCTGGGCGGGAAAAAAAAAAAAAGAAAACACATCCCACTGCACTTCCAGATGAGCGCCCAGCAACTGGAACATTAAGTAAAAAGATTGTTTTTCCAGGTAGGAGGTTTAAGCTGCTGACAGACAAAGTGCTGTTATTAGGCACATTGGTTAAGCCGCCACTGTCATTTTAGGTTCTATTTTTAATGCGGAGGCTGGAATAATATTTGGATTTGGCTGCAGATGGGAGGTGTCCAGGACATGTTCCATAGACGAAACGTTGTGATTATACTCACCTGGGTTACGTCATTTTTACATAACCCCCAGGTCAAATGTGGCCTACACTGGCATTTCTCAGCTCACAGACTGCCATACTCTATGCGGTGGACGCGCCTGAAATAGAAGCACGCAAATTTATTGTGATCTTGTGGAACCTGGAGTTTGTAAGGTCCTGTCACTCCTTTAAATAGTATTAAATGCAATCAAAGAATAGAAAATTGATTTGACACCTGGATTCATATAAAACTTTTCAAAAAGTTTTAATATCATGATCATAACAATCACCATCACTGTTATTAAGTAATTTTACCAAAAACGGAACTGTTGTAAATGGTTAACTAGAGAGTATCATATCAGTCACTGACCTCAGCAATGAGTGACAGCTATTTTTCCATTTGCATTTCATACTGATCCTGGTACAGTTTCTACAGTATGCCATGCATTCAAAGGCCTTTCTCCTCTTTCCCATCCACTGACTGGAGAACATAAAAGGGAGGAAGTGATAACACTGGTAATGCACTTGTTCTCTCTCCGCTGTTTGAAAAGGGTTGCCTCTTCACACATTCCTTTCCCTCTTGCTGACCCAGTAACCCACCCCCCCTAAAACAAACACACCAAGCAAGGGGCCCTGCGGTTTGACCAGAACCTTCTGCATTGTCTGTGTGGAACACATGCACGCGTTTGCCTCTGACCGCAGAACATATCCAACCACACCCAGCCATCACAAACAAACAAAAAAACCAAAGTGCGATCCTGGACTATCCGCTACCTCAAAACCAAGCTTAGCAGGCCAAGAAAAAAAAAGAAAAACCCCTAAATAGTTTCCTTCATCACTTCTGGTGTTTTCATTCCTTTTGTTTTGTTTTCATGCAATCAAGGCAAATTATACTGTCACCAATCTATTTTCACCCGCAATTAAAAAGGAATTATGTGGCAGGCAAACAATAGGGAAGGAAGCCGTCGCAAGAAAAGAGAAAACAACAGAGGTGTAAGGCTGATGAGTGTGTGGATGGGGTGTGGGGTGCGGAGGGGGAGAGTCGTGGGGGGGCGGGGTAAGGTTAGTTAAATGACCAAGCCAAAAAAAATCTTGAGAATATTATGCAAGCAATCTGTTTGCACTAATTTATCAACAAAAAAAGCTGGAGTGTAACATGTGTCTGGAATTAGCCAGCCTGAGCCCAGATGATCAAAGCGGGAGGAGCCGCCGGGCTACAGCTGCTAGTGATACAAAACAATTAAGACAGTCAAAAAGCAAACAAATGCTCAGACATTAGCACTGACGGTATCATACAGCATCCCCCTTTTTCCACATGGCGTTTCTCCTGCAAAGTCGAGGGCGTCCGTTACCGTAAGCGATGGCGTCGATGTGGCAGTTTCGCCGCCCGGGGCCGCCGTCCTTGTCCTTGAGACGTGACATAATCATTTATTTGATTTAATTCGCAATTTGACGATGGCCGACTTAAGCGTAAATCAAGGGGAGGGGAGAGCAGACTTCCGGAGGTAAATCTGTGGGCTGTTGCTGAGGTTGTGGCCAGAGAGGCACTGACTCACAGACCCCACAGAGAAACCGAACCTATGCAGATTCACAGGGGTGGCAGCTGGTGAAAGCGGAGGGTCTTTGGGTCACAGCAGAGGGGGAATGAAAGCCTCTTGGTGCCCATTTTGTTTTGCGGCTTTTCATGCGTTAATTCCTTTCCTTTAAATGTCGGTGATAAAAAAAAAAAAATTACATTTTTTTATTTTTAGAAATACCGACCGTGGCGAAGTTTTTTGATCTTGCAAGCAAAGAAATCTACAAACAAAATATGGGGAAAAAAAAAACATGAAAAAAGGATGTTTTTAAAAAATAAAAGAAGTATCCACTCGCATAAAAGCAGAGTGCTGCAATCTCATTTGCAAACAGCCTCTTTCCAGCCGCTGTAATTTCAAAGCCACTTAGATGCCGGGACATCAGGGAAGTGGAGAGTTTTTTTTTCTGCTCTCTAATGTATTTCTGAAATTTAAGATTAGTGGAAACTCATTTCAGATTTATGTCCTCCTTCACGAGTGTCTTATTCCATCAGGTGAACTTTATCCAATGACTGACAGACACAGAACCAGAAATTAAAGACCTTAGAGAGCCCTGAGAATTACACAGAGATACACACTAACTGATACAGAAGTGAGCCATCACGCTACATGAAAGCTTTTATCATGTATGCAAACCACATGCATGGTTATGCAGGGTTAGAGATAGGACTATGGGGACTCCACAGAAAAGCCTTTTACACATTCCACCTAAAACACACTGACCCCTGGCTGAACCCTCCTCCCACAACCCTACCCCACACAAAACAAAGTCCACAACCTTGTTCCCCCAAACACTTCCCCATACAGTACCCACACACTCCAACCCAATACAGACACATCTACTTCCGATAAAGATACACTCCACACCTAATACAAGCACACCTCCAAACCAAAAACATGCACTTCACATCCAATACAAGCCCATTTCCATACCTTAACACAAATCCCACACCCAGTGCAAGCACACCTCCATACCAAAACCATCCACTCCACACCCAATACAAGCATACCTCCATACCAAAACCATCCACTCCACACCCAACATAAGCACACCTCCGCATTACATCACATGCATTTAGCAGATGCTCTTCTCCAGAGCGACTTCCATCACAATGGAACAGCGTTTCCCAACCCTCTCCTGGAGGCCCCCTTGCCCTGCATGTTTTAGATCTCTTCCTGCTCTAGCACAGCTGATTCAAATGATCAACTTGTTATGAACTCCTGAAACTGCTTAATAACAAACTGATCATTTAAATCAGCTGTGTTGGAGCAGGATCTAAAACATGAAGGACAAGGGGTACTCTAGGAGAGGTTTGGGAAATGCTGCAATAGAACACAAGTGTATCCCTTCAATTTAAACGAGCAACAGTGACAGACCAGGCTAACAACACTCCCAGACCAGTGAGTGTGAGCATAACACTCTTCAAGCCCTACCTCAACTTAACTTGTGCAATCTAACAGAGGCAAAATAAACTACACTACAACAATCCCTAGAACACAGAATCCAAAACAAGCACAACTCTGTATCTTCACACCCACCTCCATGCTATAATATGTACCCGGTATCCAATACTAGCGCATATCCATATCATAACGCACACACCTCATCCAATACAAGCACACCTCCAGACCTTACAGACGCCCCCCCCCACCACACACACACACACACACACACACACACACACACGCGCGCGCGCACAGCCACCCCCAATCACCTCCAGCAGGAACTTCTCTGCTTCTGAAGCGCGGCCGGACGCCACACACTGGAAGGTGGCGTTCTGCCCGGCGTTCACCTCCACATCACCCAGCCTGGAGAAGTGGGGGGCTTTGTCTGCGGGGGGGAGAGAAAGAGGGACAGAGAGAGAGAGAGGAGAGGGAGAGTGAGAGAGAGAGGAGAGGGAGAGAGGGAGAGAGAGGGAGAGAGTGAGAGAGAGAGAGAGAGGGAGAGAACACGTGTCACAAACACTGTGTTAATGTTACTATCACTACATCACTGTAGACATCTACAATACACAATCAATACATTTACATATTTGCAAAGGCCTGGATGAAGACAGGAGACCCCTGCTATTCACTGGGAGGATGCTCCTGAGATCCCCTCACAAAAGGAAATGCCACACTGTATGGATGATAGATGTATCCACAGAGATTGGTTCCTGACACAAAAATGCCTTAATGCAACATAATCATGCAATAAAAAGCGATTACAATGTGTCTGCACACAGTAAAGCAATAAACATGTAATGTGAAATAAATGTTAGTGCCTAAGTGATGTAAATGGCAAATAGATGGTGAGGTAATCCTAAACTCGATTCTGATCTGATTATGACTGACAATCTTGGTATAACAGATATAAACTACTCCATGCCTGCTCCTACACAACAATATACAGCACTTTTAGGGTGTTTGAAATGTCTATATCGATCACTGGTCTTCACCTGTGTCAATGGTATCCATTTATACAGCTGAATATTTACTGAGGCAATTCTGGGTTAAGTACCTTGCCCAAGGGCACAGCAGCAGTGCTCTAGCAGGGAATCAAACCTGCAACCTTTCAGTTAAGTCCTGCTCCTTAACCACCATGCTACACTGCCACTACACTGCTGATGGAAAGCAGTAGGGTTAGCGTGCTGTAGCTGCCATCGAAGGCCCTCTGTGCCAATCACTGGCTGCCACTGAGGGAGAGCAGGGAAGGGTAAGTGGGCGGTCCGGCCTACTGGGGTGGGCGGGGTTAAGCCTGCCACTCTCCTGCTGAGGAGACAGCTGACTGGTCAGCCTCAGCCTCAGGTCCTGTGTCCACAGTCCGCAGGTGGTCTCGTTTCCTGCGGACACCACGCACCACCAAAGGGCTCTGATGCATGATTCATAATTCATAATTCACGCCTCACGCTTTAGGAGCAAACATAAACACGCAAACAGAGGGAAAAAGAAAAAAAAAAATGTGGTGTGGAAAAAAAAAAAAAGAAAACAAAACGAGCCGCTGTGTTTTTTTGGTGAGCAACTTGTTATTTAAATATGTCAGATTGTATCCCGGGGCCTCTTTCACATGATAAATATTTCATTTGACTGCAACGCTGGCTCAGAATAAAGACTGGGGCTCCAGAGAGTACAATGGAAATGTCAGGCACGCTCAGCGCTTTCTGCTGCCATCCAGGGCGGGAGATGGCCCGATCGCTCTCTTTTTGTTCTTTCTCATCCTTTCCTCTTTTTCCCCTCTCTCTCTCTCTCTCTCTCCCTCTCTCTCTCTCTCTCTCTCCGTAGGCTAAGTGGTGATTTCCGCCGCCCGGAACGTCGCCTACTCCAGCCAGCGCACACGCGCACTAATGAGAGGCTTAATTATTTAATGGTTGCGGCGTGAGGGGAGGGGGCGGGCCGCACCATCTGCAGCCGGCTGTGTGGCGGAGGAGGAGGGGTGGAACTCCTCACGGCTGGGCAGGGGGACCGCGAGGGGGTGGAGTGGGGGAAGTGGGGGAGGCATGTTTGGTGTACGCGTGCGGTGCGTCTGCGGGAATAAGCAGCACGCCGCGGGGTGGGCGGACGCTCCCGGCGGTTCCTCATTTGAATTTTGAAGAGCGAGTCCTCGTTAATAAGGAAAGAAACAAGGCCAGTTTGGCGGCGGCCGTGTTTGTGGGAGAGGCGAGGAAACGCACGTAGCTGATTAGTCCAGCACAGATCGTACAACAGCGCTGTTTTTTTTAAGACATCGGAGGGCTGAAACCAGTTCATTTGTATGCATGAAATCAACATTTACTCACGGGTCTTGTAACCTTAAGGTTGCTGGCTTGATTCCCACATGAGGCACTGCTGTTTGTGCCCTTGACTGAGGTACTTTGCAGTGTAGCATAGCGGTTAGGAGCAGGGTTCGTAACCGAAAGGTTTCAATTCCCCGTTGCACTGCTGTTGCATCCTATGGCAAAGTACTTAACCCCTGTATAAATGGATTGCATGTAAAAACTGTCACCTATGTAAGTCGCTCTGGATAAGAGCGTCTGCTAAATGACAATGATGTAATGCAAACTGCCTCAATTAATACTCAGCTGTAAAAATGGGTGATACATAAGCCCAGTAAGTTTCACTGCATAAAGGCATTTGCTATGCAGATAAATAATACAACAATGTAATATTTCCAATGGGCTATTTGGATAAGAAGCACTGATGAATTATCATAAGCCATTTAATCTACGAATATGATGACGTAAATTACAACTGATACAAAGCAGAATGAGCTCCTTGTTAGTGTCCTCTTGTGTTTGATATCCTACGACTGTGTTTGCATTTTATTAAATTTGTTTACCTCTCATTCACTCCCGCAGCTAATGCAACTTAAAGCCACTAAATGAAAGGGTTGGCAGCGATAGTCTTGGTCAATCATGCATGGATT
Source organism: Megalops atlanticus (assembly GCA_019176425.1). NCBI lineage: Eukaryota > Metazoa > Chordata > Actinopteri > Elopiformes > Megalopidae > Megalops > Megalops atlanticus. Next base: position 3,862,540 of record CM032884.1, on the reverse strand, counting down.
GTCAGCAAACACAATGTAATAATCACTGTGTCTCTCTCTCTGTGCCTTTCTCTCCCTCTGTCTCTCCCTCCCACTCTCCCTCCCTCCCTCAGATCAGAGCCCGATAAACTTCACACCCATGAAAGGGTGTCCTGTTACGCCTCAGATCAGAACCTGATAACCTTCATGTCTGGGTAAGAGACCATCTGTTACACCTGTGAATTAAGATAATTAAAAAACGGTCCCTTCACTTTTCTCCAAACCGTAAGATAAGGACATTTGTATAATTGCGTACAACCTCAAAAAGCCTCCCAGCAGGTGTAAACCATGATAAACAACTGGGACTGACAAGTCCCACAGGAAATCGGGGTATCGCACAAATATTTTCATTACAGGTATGATTCATTTTTAAGGAAGACGTTACTGCAGCAATTCTGAGATCCGGAATTCAAAAAAGGCCAGTCCATTAACAGGAAAGAACATGTGCAATGCAGTAATAAGAAAAGCAGAAGCTTTTCTGTGGTTTGCTGTACCACTTTAAAAGCAACACAACATCAAAGACGAGATCTATGCTTTCCCTGGTCTCTTCTCATTTTCATGTATTAGTAAGTGGCTTCATTGGCAAATCTAAAGCATAATGTTAGTGCCATTATATGCACACATGTAGCTGACTGATTCATATGTATTTTTTTGTTCTGTATTACAATCTCTGTATGTAACATGAACAGAATGCATATTAACAATGTGACATCAACCTTACTCACCTTGGTTGCCTGTTATCTAAATATGTCAGATATGTTTACCCTAGACGTACAATACTAAAATTGATGATGTATAATATTTCACCGGATTTTTTGTAAGTTTGCAAAGATCACTGGGCAATTTTATGGATGAATTTTCAGTATTATGTTTACCATTTTAAAAACATGTAACCCACATTAGCTACACAATAACCACAAATTATCTGCACTGAACAGTGACTGTGGTTTATATCCCTTTCAGCATCTATGACCTGATTGCCTTCACAGTACTGTGGATACACTTCTCATGCAGTAGATTGCTTAATTGATTAATTGAAAGGTTAGTAACTAAGTCTCTGGTGATAAATGATTTTGTCATGTGTCTGCTGACCTGATGGTTTTAAAAGTGTAAGTTTTTGCAGGCAACAGCATGTTCATTTCACTTTCTTTAAGCACTTCTAGACTTCGCAAGCACCATTTGCACAGACTAATTACTATTTTTCTGTCTCAGCTTCACTGACGTTTATAGGTCTTCGCAACCCCTTCTAGGTTTACAGGTATGAGGCATGGATTCATAACCTGACGGAAAATGGTTCTCATTAAATAATTTCACAAAGCAAAATACAGAGGAAAACCTAGGAAATGGAAAACTACTTTTTGAACCATACTGTACATCTGTATATAACATCAAGGGAAATGCACATCTGTAATGGACACAGTCTGGTCACACCCTGGATTTATGGAAGGTGTTTAAAATCTCTTCCTCAGGTCCCTGTCTCCCACACTGATGGTTGCTTGCAGTTGGCTGTGTGCTGCATCCGAGAACACTCTGCGATTGAACACTTCATGACACATGCCCTCGCAGTTGCCTGCGCTTAAATAACCCTTGATCTCATTTTGGGGGTTGGGGGGGGGGGGTTCTCATGGGGTGATTTACTGCCAGACAGCTTTAAGTGCTGCAGGGGTAAATATGCCCCTAACCCCCCCCCACACACACACACACACACACACACGCTTTTCCTCGTCTCAGTTCACACAGGAGCATGGTCTGTGTGAAACACACTCAGCCACAGGAGGGGGAGCTCTCAGCGCCTGGTTACCCACGGCTGGCTCCCCATAAAAGTGATGCTTCTGCTCCTGACCGTCTTTGACTTTTCCAAGTAATCTGACACCACTCCCCGAGGTGATAATGGATACTATGGCAACAGACAGGCGGACAGGTCAGGTAAACGAGGGCGGAACATTTTGGTGGGGGGTGTTAGCTGTATGTTCTGGGCTTCTACATTAGAACAGACGCCCCCTTCCCTTTGTGTGCCTCGAGGAGGAAGAGGAACATAAAGGAAAGAAACAGAAAGTTACCCGGTTTCCTGGAACAGCTAGTTTAATTTAGAAACTCAGGCCAGTGAGGCTGCGTGTCTCTGTAACAGCTGACGTGTGACTGAGGTGCAGCTGGGTGCCGGGGGGGCACGGTCACCCGGTTCAAATCGGCTCCCCTCACGGGGCTACCTGAGTTCAGACAGGCACAGGATGATCGCTCTGTGTCCCTCTCCGCAGAGAGGTCTTCGTACTTACAGCAGGGGTAGTTCAGCAGCAGGATGTCGTCCATGCCGATGTAGCCCCGTCTCTCCTTGGAAACCGTTGCCTCGAATAGCACCTGCGAAAAAGGAAAGGGACAAAGTGAGGGAGCGAGACCCAGGCTTACACGGGGCACAAGTGCAGAAGCTTTCAAACGGATGTATGACAAGGGGTCATAGCCTGGACTGGCAGCCCAGCCAGCATGCATTTCTCAATACTGTCTTAAATTTGGCAAAAGCTTATTGGCATCAATACCTGGCCCTCAGTTAAATTTGTTCTGTCCAGCTTTACCTAGCCATCTAAGGCCTCTATGCCTTCCTCTGTCATAAATGCGAAGAAACTACATTTACATTTATTCATTTGGCAGACGCTTTTATCCAAAGCGACTTACATAGGTTACTGTTCCTTACAATGTTATCCATTTATACAGCTGGATATTTACTGAGGCAATTCTGGGTTAAGTACCTTGCCCAAAGGTACAGCAGCAGTGCCCCAGCGAGGAATCGAACCAGCAACCTTTCGGTTACGAGCCCTGCTCCTTACCACTGTGCTCCACTGCCAATCTTGGGAAAAAATTAACTGGAAAACTAAAAAAAACTAAGTGGTCAAACCCATGCTGAGTTTAAACAGAACCAGAACTCAAGACCCAGCTGATCGAGTTCAGTTTGTCTGTTTTTGTTTGCTTTTTTTCACTGCATTGTGGGAATGTTGTAGCATCCTCCTCCCTCGTTGCCATGATGTTGTGGGGATGTTGCCTGTCACTCAGGTTTCCATGGAGGCAGACTGTGAATGTGAGTGACATCATCAACATTCCGTCAGATGGGAGCGGAGTGACGTCTTTTTACCTGAGAGTGTACTGCCCTCCACTTAATATCCGCGAGCATGTGTTTTTTTTTCCTTCACACGTCCTTCGAGCAGAAAGCGAGAATCCTTGATCAAGGACGGCGTTGTGGTTTGTGTTTATATTGCGCTCGTTTCTTTTTTCCTAGAAAAAAAAGCCACGTCAGGCCTTGACCAGGTCTATTCTCGTTCATCTCAGCGGTGAGGAATATTCAGCTGAGGATTCCTGCCAAACATCATTGCAGAAATCAACACTTGTCTTCGCGCACAGCTTGCCTATTGTACATGAAATCGGTCTGCATGCCCTGGTGCGGTGGAGAACGTGGGGCCTCAGTGGATCGATGCCCAGCCTTGATGCCCATCATGGGGGGGGGAGAATGGCATTGCGCTTTCTTTCAATTTAATTTGATTCCCACGCGATGTGATTGGCCTCCACTTGCGGATCACCTTGGCGATGCTTAGCAGGCTGTTTCACGCCCGGATCGATGGGATTTGCAGCCTCTTTATACCCTGCCGGTAAGCTCCTCAGGACTGGTTCTGCCGTGCGGGCACCTTGTTTTGGAAGGGGCAAGAGAATGGGATTGATCAGATTTACGGTGAACAGGTGGACAGGTGGACTTCATGCTCTGCTCAGCATGAGAGAGGAGTTCTGACCTCCAATGGTGTGCACTACTCCCCACCACATCTCTGTGAGGCTGTGGGTTCCATTCTTAAAGGCGGGGCACTGCTGTTGGGGCCTAAATGAAGACAATCAATCATTGCAACAATATGCATCTGTATAATCTGCAAATATATAATATGTGTAAATTGCCCTGGGAAATGGCAGTGTAGCATAGTGGTAAGGAGCAGGGCTCATAACCGAAAGGTTTCTGGTTTGATTCCCTGTTGGAGCACTGCTGTTGTACCCTCCCTTGAGCAAGGTACTTAACCCAGACTTGGCTCTGTAAATATTCATCTGTATAAATGGGTAACACATAAATTTTGTAACCTAAGTCTCTCTGGATAAGAGTGTCTGCTTAATGACAATAATGCAATGCAAGGCGCAATAAAAATGGTACATGAATACTAGTTCTACTGCTTCTTCTATCTTCTTATGTTAAAATACTACTAATAATAACTATTAATTATATCACACGTGTTTTGTGGGACATGGGGGCAGTGCGATGGCAGTTGCTAGGTTTCCATGGTGACGCTCATGCCCTACAAGGGGTTTCAGGGAGGAGAGCACTGACAGAGGGTGAGAAACTTCCACGCACTTTACTGTCAGATTCGCGGGGAACTTTGCACTGAAGCAAACGGAGATAACTTCTCCGAGGGGGTCCCGAGACCTTCCGAAATAAAACCTTCATCAAAGGAGGGAGGCTGTTGCCATGCGTTTGATCCCGTCCTGCCAGGGACCGCCTCTACGTGCGGAGCCTTGTCAACACAATACTAATTCCCATTAGGACTCTTTACTAATGCCATTAGGACAAGCCGACAGGTCCTGACCGCTCAGTGTAACAGGGCAGTTGGAAGGGAATTGGAGTCGACAGGGAGTCATCTTGCCAAGATTATCTTTGTGGCTCCAGATCACTCGCCTGGCATCTCTGAGGGTATCAGTCGTGGGGTACTGTGGGGTGTAAAGAGGGAGTGAGGGTGAGCGAAGTGAATTTAACCAGAAGACGAAACACTGCTGCAGTCTGGCATCCGCTTCACAGAGAGCTCTGGTCCTCCCGGCGCGTGTTTTGTGAAAAGCTTTCGGGGTGATTATGAGGGAAAGGAGCTTGTGTACCTGACCGTGTTACACAAAACGGCTCAAAAAAACAAAAAAAAAATCATAAAGTCCAACGCTTGGCAAGACATTTGAGAACATTGTGAAATTAATCCTACTTACATTTGTCTCTTTCTACAGTTCCTAAATGAAAGG